>OY282558.1:193939343-194360697 GCA_958295665.1 Tipula vernalis | reverse complement strand
TCCACTTGATGCTATAATTTACAGTGGCCACTTGCTATCCATAAAACTACTGTCATACACTAATATTTTATAGAGACGTCTTAAAACGAATAAAAAAATGGGATGGGTACGTAATCCCGCAGTCCAATATGCCGTTTACAAAATACCGTTTTCAAAAGCCCGTATTCCAGAATCCCGTACTCTAAAATCCAGTATTTTAAAATCCCATATTCCAAAATCCCGTATTACAAAACCCCGTTCTCCAAAATCCCGTATTCCAAAATTCCGTAATACGGGATGGGTGTATGTATGTGTGTGTGTGTGTGTGTGTGTGTGTGTGTGTGTGTGTGTGTGTGTGTGTGTGTGTGTGTGTGTGTGTGTGTGTGTGTGTGTGTGTGTGTTTTTCCGAGGAGGGGAAATCTTCAAAAGACACGGTAAGCGTATTTACCGCCGTGTGTGATTTTTACCCACTAAAACCGCCTCCTCTTGTCGGACCGTTATTCCACCCGGAACCACCGCAAAGTATTACTTCGGCCTTAGTATTTCTACTCACACGTTTTTAGCCGCTTCTAATCGCCTTAGCTCCTTTTGGCACCTTAGTTCCCGACAAACATTTTGTAATTTTTGACCCGCAAAATTACCTAGGAAATACCGATTACCGTGTCGGGCAATTACTGACAGAATACCTACACTCTAAAAACGGGTAGTAAAATCGCATAAAAAAATGTGTTATGTAACCTAAAGAAATGACTAATACACACCTCGTTGTTGCATATTTTCTACTAAGATGTATGATTTCACAAATTTTCGTGTTTTCTCATTATTGTTGTGATTTTAGGCTTTAATAGAGTTAAATTCCTCGTCTGTAGTGTCTTTTCCTTTGCATATTTTATTTACACGAAATCAGTGTTTTTTACAGTATTTGTTTGTATTTATAAACATAATAATCGTGTTTTTACATATTTTTTACTCGTTTTGAAAACGACGCTACTCGATCGCAGTTGACGTGAAATTAAACGTACCGCATATGCTGAAGTTTAGGTATAACAGTAGAAAAAAATGAAATTCCCACGAATGCACCATGGGCAGGGCAGCTTTTATTGTTAAGTAAAATTAAGTTTAAGTACGTTTTATTGAATTACTAATTTTATAAAAATGTTTAAATTTCAGAAACTCCAGAAGAAACACTGATTTTCATTTTCATAGAAAAAAAAGAAGTACATTTAGAAAGTTAAGTTTTAGTCCGTTGGTCATGGAATTTTCGGTTCGCTTCTTTATGAAGCACTCGCTACGCTATATATTTCAGAGAATCTAAAAAATCCATAAATAACATAATTTTAAAACTAGCTTCTATTCCATAATAATCAAAAAAAGAAAAAATTTTGAAAATGTAAAAAAATTAAAGAGCTTTACAAATATTTAACTGTACTTTATTTAAATAATATTTAATAAAAAATTAATAAAAGAAATGTAAAATCCAATTTATTTAATTAAAAAGAAAAAATGGAGAAAATGTCCACCATTTTTGTGGTTTTTAACATGAGAAATAGTGAGTTTTTCGTTTTTAAAGATGGTAATTTACACTAAAAATGTGGATTTTACTTGAAGTTTGAAAGTATTTACCTCTAAAATTATGTTTTTCATTTCGTTGCTTTAAAGCTAATTTACTTTAAAATAGCATGATTTCACATTTGACGTTTTTACACATTTTTTTGATTCACACGAAAATGAGAATTAACTACTTTTAAAGTAGGTTACCTGTTTCCTACTTTAAAAGTAGTTAAATCACATCAAAATTTCTAAGAGTGTACAAAAGAACGTATTTTGGTGCTCTTTGGGCAGGCCGATTTTACCGATTCGGTAATTTTGTAGTCCCAGATTACCGTAAAATATCAGTTTGTATTACTGAACATTTACTTACACTATAATATTATTTTTACGTGTCGATTTTGCTTTACCGAATCGTTATTTTTGTGGTTTTCCATTACTGTAAGACGTCATAGTGTTTATTACTGAACTTATACGGAAATCATTTTGAATTTTTACTGGTCAATATTACTTCACCGAATCGGTAATTTTGTGGTTCCTTAATACTGTGAAATGTAAGTGTGGGTTACTGAACGTTTACATGTCGATTTTACTTTACCGAATAGGAATTTTTGTGGTTGAATATTACTGTAATAAGTCAGTCTTGATTACTAAACATATACGTTAACGATTTTAGCATTTTTGTTGGTCTAATTTACTTCACCGAATCGTTATTTTTGTGGTTTTCCATTACTGTAAGAAGTCAGTCTTTACTATTGAACGTATACGAAAATCATTTAGAATTTTTACTGGTCAATATTACTTCACCGAATCGGTAATTTTGTGGTTCTATGTTACTGTAAATATGGGTGTGGTTACTGAACTTTTAGATGTCCGTTTTACTTTACCGAATAGGAATTTTTGTGGCTTTATATTACTGTAATAAGTCAGTCTTGATTACTAAACAATACGTTTTAAGTATTTTTGTTGGTCTAATTTACTTAACCAAATCGTTAATTTTGTGGTCCTAGGTTACAGTAAAATGTCAATTTGTGATGCACTGCCATTATTACTGAACGTATACGTAAATGATTCATAAATTTTACTGATTTTACTGGGAATCAGTAATTTAGTGGTTCCATATTACTCTGAAACGCCAAGATGACTGTATTTTAACTTTGACAAATCAGTAAATTTGTGGTTTTATATTACAGTAAAAAATTAGAGTATATTACTAAGCTCACATGTAAACCATTAGATGGTATAATTTACTTAAAAGAATATGTCATTTTGTTGTAGATAAATATTACTGCAAAGTGTCAGATTTCTGAATACATATTCGATGGGTAGCAATAAAAAAGTAAAAGTATGTTTTTAAAATAAAGAATTTTATTAATTATAATAAAATATTTTTTTGTTGATTTTTAACTTTTGACTGTGTATATAAATTTGTTTTTTAATTTCTAATGTAAAAATTTCTTATTTATTTAAATTATTTAATTTGTTTATTTATTTTGTATAATTCATATTAGTTATTTATGTACCAAGGGCATTTGTTGTGAATCACTCACAACATTTTATACAAATTGTAAACCATGCACGCAAAATTAATATATATTGTAAACCATGCGCACATATAATTATCATGACATTTAGGCGCTAAGAAAAACACCATATGAAAATATTAATTGTATAATTCACATAACTGTAGGAGTTAGAAAAAAATATCATATGAAGAAATTAAGTGATTGAACTTAAGAAAATGCGATAAGACATAGAACAACAAATTTATCGAGAAACACAAAATGCTTAGTAGTGATAAAAAATAGTTCAACACAACAATGTATCAAATAACTTTAAACAATGGAAATTTATAAATTTATGAAAAGTGCAAACTTTGAAAATTGTAATAAGCATGCTGAAATAAGAGTAAATGACTTTTGTAGAATTACAACAAAAGTTATATGTAGCAATAGTGTTGTTTGTGTAAAACATTACACACCTTTTTAGTATATAAGAACATGGAATTTTAACCAAATTATGAATGGTATTTTCTAAGCTCGTGAAGCAAACACAGTATATTTTAAATAATTGTATCTGCGAATTTATCAAGTTACCACTAAAATAATTACATTACATAATTAAAAATTATAAAAATAAATACAATCAACAAACAAAAATAGAGAGAAGCACCATCCAGCCATCAATCGCTACATCCAGAAAATATTGTAAGTATTTCAACACACTAACCTACAACCACCCAGGCTCAAGTCTAACACTGGTGCCAAAACATAGAAGTGCTACGCACAAGCTTTCGACACCCTTCGTTACCTTGAGTATCCGATTAGCACTACTAATAACGTGCCTTATAGGCATTCTCCATTCTAACGAAATATTTGTAATCACGGTAATAGCCCCCACCAGTGGCAAGCTCGGGACTATCAAATAAATTTCGTTTCTTATTAAAAATTTAAGCAACTAGTTTCACAATAAAATTAGGCGATTGCAATTAGGTTAAGTATTAATATATAAATATATAACGATTATATATATTTATATAACAATGGCGCTGTAGATAAAGTATTCCGTTCAGGGCAATCCATATATTGCGATAGTTTAATTCAACGTTTCAATTTTAGCAATGTTATAGTTTATAACGCAAAGCATTCCGCTCCGGAACAGTTAGAAAATTAAAGTAGTTATTCGTTCGAAGTATTTCATTCCGTTTTTCGATATATTTCATTTCCGTTCCACCATACGCTATAATTCTAAAAATAGAAGATTGTTGTGATTCTTTAAAAGAATAATGTATAATCTGACACAAATCCAAGATTTAGTCGAGGAACGTGTTCCCTTATTTTATGGCCAAGCTGAGGTCGATCCCAGCGAGGTTAATTTCTTTGTAGACGCATCCAAATGCATCGAGAGACAATTTGTGGGAAAGCCACAACAGCTCGCAAACTTATTAGAAGAAATCCGGTTTCGACTCCGTGGTAGGGCGTATTGCTCAGAGGTATCCAACTAAAAGATTTCGAAGACTTGTATCATCAATTAACAGAAAAGTGTTTGCCCACCCACACGGTAGAAACACTGCGATACAGATTTAAGTACGCCAGACAGGGAAAATCAGAGAGCTGTGCAGATTTTGGTAATCGAGTACAGAATTATGCATTGGATTATGAAGCAGGAGTTCGTACCAAATATGGTGAGGCGAATACTATCCCGAAACCCCTTGTAGCCACATTAGAACAGGAAGTTTTCATTTGTGGTTTACACAACGAAGCCATCCGAACAAGCATGTCAATGACCACAGGGAAATCCCTAAAAGAACTTGTTGAAATGGCAGATAGAGTAGAGCGTCAGCTTGGTTGGGCCAGAACAATAGAGACTGGCAACCAAGGGGATACACTAACAAAGTGCCAGCTTTGTAACAAAACAGGCCACAGTGCGAAGATATGCCGAACCAATACATTGACACATGCAAGGAGGGAAACTATATAAGTTCAACGTTGACATGCATGTATTGCAAAGGTTTCGGGCATGTCTTAGAGAACTAAGGTACAGAAGGTTACAATCCAAAGCGAAACTCTACGAGCCACAAATTGCAATTAAGAACCAATCCATAAATCACCAAACCTTCCAACAAACTAATGAACAACGAAATTATCAGTCAAATTGGGTACAGCACAATCTCGAGCCACGTAGGAGCACAAGTAACAGTCTTTGGAAGATTCTCACGGATAACTAACACCAGTTTGCGTCCTCTTCCAGTGAACACAAGCTGGAACAGTCTACAGTCTCTTCGGTGGACTCTGGTAGACGATGTGTATTTTTGAGCTGCGCTATTTCACTTTTTTAGTTATTGTTTTTTGTAATCAAACAACGTATTTTATTTTTATGTTTTTTTTTTTTATTATTTAATATTAATTGAATATTGAATATTAAACTGAATTAAAAATTTACAAATATTTTGATTTGCCCTTTATATAGAGACTTAGCTATTTCTGGTATCTTGTAAATCTAATGCGACTGACCACCAGCGCTTTTATTGTTCCAATTCTTCGTTAATTAATTTTTTCATTCGTAAAAAACAACTTTTTAAATTCTTGTTTTTTTTAAAACGGTTTCTGTATTTTCTTTTAAATAATTGTTTCCATATTTTACCTTTTTAAAATGAGCTCTATGGACAATACCGAAAAGTTACTAAATTTTCTTATTCGGAGCTCGCATTGTTCAACCCTTTCTGTTTTGACGTTAGTGATGACATTTCGCATTAATAATTTGCCAAAAGGGCTCAATCACCACAATACTCCCCTTCCAGTGAATCGACGGCGATTCACGTTCTGTTATGAGTTGAGTGTATTTGCGTATCTTAAAGGTGTGTGAACAATTCTTCCGGTTCTAGTCTTTGTCGGTTGTGTTGTAGATGAAGTTTTATCGTCAAGATCAAAAGAAACTTTTGGTGTAGGGACTGTTTTGTTGTTATCTGTTATGTTTGTTTGGTGTCCGTCTTTGTGTATGTCTGTGCCAGAATCGTTTAAATTTTGAAAATGACAGGGTTTTAGACGGTCTATGGAGATTTTAACGTTTTTTCCCTTAATTTCAATATCGAAAGTCTTTGTGTCTCTTTTAATGACCTTAAATGGTCCGGTATACGGTGGCTCTAATGCTCTTCTAAGTGCGTCGGTTCGTAAAAATACATGTGTAGTGGTCATTAAATCCTTTGATACGAAACTTTTAAAAGTGGTATGATTAGAAGCTGGTGTTGGTCGTATTTCCTCGAAATGATTCTTTAGTTTCTCAAAAAAATCGTTTTGAGGAATTTTGGACTCTGATGATTCGCCTAGAAATTGACCCGGTACTCTCAATGAAACTCCATATACCAATTCTGCCGGTGTTGTGTTTAATTCTTCGCTGAACGAAGTTCGAAGTCCAAGCATAATTAGTGGTAACAAATTGGCCCAATCAGTTCGGTCGTGACACATTATAGCTGCTTTGATGGTGCGATGCCATCTTTCAATCATTCCGTTGCATTTCGGGTTGTAGCTGGTAGTGCGTCGATGTTGGAATCCTATCAATTTGGATAATTCCTGAAATAGTGACGATCCGAACTGTGTTTCTTGATCTGTGACTATGAACTCTGGTACGCCAAATCTAGCTATCCATTGGGAGAATACTGCAAATGCAACTGTGGCAGCAGTTATGTCCTGCACAGGAACCGCCTCAGCCCAACGTGAGTAACGATCAATTAACGTAACACAATATCGGTTGTTTCCGGAAACTGGAAGTGGTCCAATGATGTCAAGATGAATTTCAGCGAAGCGTTGCGATGCAACTTTAAATGAGCCGAGAGGTGAGTGAATGTGTCTAGAAATCTTTGATTTTTGGCATGGTATACAATTTTTAGCCAATATTCTTGAATCTTTCGAGATAGCTGGCCATATGACATTTCTGGTCAATAGTTTGGTGGAGGCCTTAACACCTGGGTGTGATAAATTGTGGAAAGATTCAAAAACTGTTTTCCGAAATTCAATTGGAATGAAAGGTCTTGGTATACCGGTTGAAACGTCGCAACAAATGGATTTATTTGAGTTGAACGTGATGGGTATTTGCACAAATTTAAGGTTTGTATTAAGTGGGTTACTTAGAAGTTCTCGTAGTTCAACATCATTGGTTTGAGCATCTGCTATTTTCGCATAATCAATACTTTCAGGAATAGAAATTTAATTAATGCGTGAAAGGGTAACTGCGACGACATTATCCATGCCGGAGATGTGCTGTATATCGGTAGTAAATTGACCAATGAAATCTAGATGTCTAAATTGACGCGGAGATGCTTTTTCAGGATTTTGTTGGAACGCGTAGATCAAAGGTTTATGATCAGTGAACAATGTAAACTCTCGTCCTTCCAACAAATATTTGAAGTGCTTAATTCCAGAGTAAGCTGCAAGCAACTCTCTGTCATAAGCACTATACCGTTGTTGTGTTTCGTTAAGACGTACAGAGAAGAACCCGAGTGGTTGCCATACGTTGGAGACTAACTGCTGGACCACAGCCCCGAGTGCAGTATCTGAGGCGTCAACCATAATGGCGAGCCGTGCGGATGAAGATGGGTGGACTAGTAAAGTGGCGTCGCAGAGTTTCTGTTTGCAGGTTTCGAACGCGCGTATCGATTCCTCTGACCATTGAATTTTTGTTTTACAATTCTTTTTATAGCCTTTCAGGTAGTCATTGAGGATCATCTGATCAGCTGCCGCGTGAGGCACAAAACGTCTGTAGAAATTTATAGTACCGAGAAACCTTTTGATGCCATCAACGGTTTCCGGACGATTGAAATTTTTTATAATTTGGATGCGGTCTTGATTTGGAATGATGTCCAGAGACCATATGCCCTAAAAATAAAATTTCCGTTGCTGCAAATACGCATTTGTCTGTGTTAATTATCAGCCCGTGGTCTGAAAATCTTTTGAAAATAATTTGCAGATGCTCTAAATGTTCGTCCGTAGATTTTGAAGCTACCAAAATATCGTCCAAGTAAACAAAGCAAAATTTTAGTCCTAATAGTACAGAATGCATTAGTCGTTGAAAAGTCTGTGCTGCAATCCGAAGTCCGAAAGTCATTTTGGTGAATTCAAACAGCCCAAAAGGTGTAGTAATTGCTGTCTTAGGTATGTCCGTTGGTTCGATTGGAATTTGGTGGTACGCCTGGACAAGGTCTAAACTCGAAAAAATTGTGCAACCCTCAAGCTGAAAAGAGAAATCTTGTAGATGAGGAATCGGATACCTGTCCGGCACCGTGATATTGTTCAAGGCTCGATAGTCCCCGCACGGCCTCCAGGTGCCGTTTTTTTTTGTGACCAAATGTAGTGGACTGGACCATGCGCTGCTACTCGGCCGACAAATGCCTTGTGCCATCATGTGTTCGAACTCTTCTTTTGCTATTCGTAATTTATCCGGTGCCAATCGTCGTGTCTTGCAAGCTACCGGAGGTCCGTTGGTTTCTAAACGATGTGTGACTGTGTGTTTTATTTTTTTTGAACTTAACCCCATGTTTGTAATTTCGGAGAATTTAGTAAGTAAATTTTGAATTTGTGGTTGTAGCGTAGATTTGTCAATAAAGGATAATGCTGGATTTGTGTTACTTGAGATGGTGCCTTGTACGACCAAGGAGGTTAACGGATCTATAATCCTCCGCCCTTGGATGTCTACAAGCAGTCCCGTTTGTTTAAGAAAATCGGCGCCTATCATGGGTGTCGACACATCTGCTATTACGAATTCCCACCTAAATTCACGTCGTAGCCCGATATCTAATTTAAAGAATTTGGTGCCGAAAGTGGGGAGCCATTCGCTGCAAATAGTTTACAAGTCGCCACAGTTGACGCTCCTTGCAAAAATTTTACAGGAATTACTGACACGTCTGCCCCTGTATCGATGAGGAATTTAAATTTATTTATTGAATCAAAAATTACAAGACGGCTGGTATAACAATCATCAATGATAGCCGCGCTCCGTTGATGATTGTTTAAAAATTTGTTTTTGAATCTGCTGTTTGTTCAGCAAAGAATTTACACCCTGGAACACACTTTTTGGCATTATTTCCAAATTTAAAATGGTAGTAGCATTGTTCGTACTTCGGGTTTATTCTTGATCTTGAACTGGACCTTGAGCGACTTCTCCTGACGTTTTGTGATTCAGGTGCCGCAGATCGTGCACGCGATCCCTTGAAAGCTCTACAAAGTTCTGAAATCATTAATGTTAGTTGTGACAATTGCTCCTCCACACCTGGTTTACATGACGTTGATGTCTGTGAATTTTGAATCTTTACCGAAGTTGCTGGTGCATCAATCTTGGAGATGTTAAAATTGTTGGATTGGGACATAGTTTCCATCATAGCGTCTGCCCTTGCTGCTAATGTGTCTAATGGCAAGTCGTTCTCGAAAGTGGTAAGGATAATTTGTACCTGTGATGGTAACCGCTTCATCCATAATTGACGGAGTGCGTCTTCGTCGAACCTTCGCCCGGCATTTAGTCGAAACTTATTTAGCAGCTGTGATGGCTTTTGATCTCCCAAAGTCAAACCATGCAGAATGTTGTGCATTTTTGACCGCTCGGATTCTCCTAACACACGAAGCACCTCTTCTTTAAAAACAGAGTAAGGATTGTTACCTTTGTCTACCTTAACTGCTGGAAATTCTGTGTCCTCCACTTCCCCTTCGCTGGCCTTGTGTGGCCTGATGGTCGTCTGCTTGCTCGTAGTACCAAGCTAACCTGTTTGTCTGAGCGCTTACCGCTGGTGAGGGCTATGACCTCAGACAAATAAAGCTATCAGTACAATTCCGCTCGCTGATATATTTGGCTGCAATCAAAACCGATCACGTCGGGGTCACCAGTTTTGGAAGATTCTCACGGATAACTAACACCAGTTTGCGTCCTCTTCCAGTGAACACAAGCTGGAACAGTCTACAGTCTCTTCGGTGGACTCTGGTAGACGATGTGTATTTTTGAGATGCGCTATTTCACTTTTTTAGTTATTGTTTTTTGTAATCAAACAACGTATTTTATTTTTATGTTGTTTTTTTTTATTATTTAATATTAATTGAATATTGAATATTAAACTGAATTAAAAATTTACAAATATTTTGATTTGCCCTTTATATAGAGACTTGGCTATTTCTGGTATCTTGTAAATCTAATGCGACTGACCACCAGCGCTTTTATTGTTCCAATTCTTCGTTAATTAATTTTTTCATTCGTAAAAAACAACTTTTTAAATTCTTGTTTTTTTTAAAACGGTTTCTGTATTTTCTTTTAAATAATTGTTTCCATATTTTACCTTTTTAAAATGAGCTCTATGGACAATACCGAAAAGTTACTAAATTTTCTTATTCGGAGCTCGCATTGTTCAACCCTTTCTGTTTTGACGTTAGTGATGACATTTCGCATTAATAATTTGCCAAAAGGGCTCAATCACCACAAGTCCAATCAAACAAAAGTTCAATCACTTAATTTCTTCATATGATATTTTTTTCTAACTCCTACAGTTATGTGAATTATACAATTAATATTTTCATATGCAGTTTTTTCTTAGCGCCTAAATGTCATGATAATTATATGTGCGCATATTGTGTTTACAATTTGTATAAAATGTTGTGAGTGATTCACAACACATTATAAAGATAATAATACCCGAAGATTGAAAGAATCTAGCCATAGGGCCGCTATAAATATATAATATTTATTTTTAACTAAAACACATTATAACATTCATTCGAATATACTTCAGCGTTCCATCGAAAAACTGGAGTTCCTTCGTCATTGCCATTCTCTAAAAATACAAATAATAAAATGTATAATTAAAAATATTAATATAATAAGAATATGTATAATACAAAATATTGAATTATGTGTTCCGAATTTACCTGAGAAAATCGAAATTTGTTCATCAACTCGTTTTTTTTTGTTGTGTATGAGTGACTTTGGCATTTGTTACGAAATTTTGGGTAGGAGTTGCGTTTGTTGTGGTTACGTTTTCTTCGCATTCAGTATCCATAAAGTTATTGAAGTTATAGGATTTAGTGTTTTTATTTAAAACAGCTGTTTTCTCAGATTCATAATTAATATACTCCGTGTATACTTCTTCTGCCCTAATTGCCTCATCTCATGCTTCTGAAAAATTATTGTTGCACAAAATAAAAATAGGAAAATAACTTAAACAAGCTAAAATACTTACGGATATCATTTTATAGCTATATGCTATGCTACCCAATCCGATCCCACAAATTTATTATTTCTGAACGCCTTGGCGTAATGTTTGGGCCATATTAAATTGGAATTGATGAGCCATTTCGTACACACCGCAACTTATTCCTTAATTCCACTGAGTGTGGTAGTTTTACAATACAATCCATTATTCTACCTAAATAGTAAAACAATTCCATTAGAATATTAAACACATTCGTAAAATAGAGTTATGTAAAATAACTAATAAGGAAAGCTACTGACAAAAAAATTATATTATTATCACTTCGTCAAAATAAAAAATTGTAAAATCATTCGGCAATTATCCAAAATACCGTAACACAATATTAATAATTCAATAAAATTAATATATATATATATATACTCGTATATATATATATATATATATATATATATATATATATATATATATATATATATATGTATATATGTATATATATATATATATATATATATATATATATATATATATATATATATATATATATATATATATATATATATATATATATATATATATATGTATATATGTATATATATATATATATATATACATATATATATATATATATATATATATATATATATATATATATATATATTGCAAATTTATAAATTCTTACATGTTTATTACGTTAACATAGAATCTGGAAATGAAAAGTTTCTTAAGTAATAATTAGCAAATAATTAATTAAGCATATAATAGACAAACATGAGGATGTTCTAATTAATTGGTACAAAGGAACAAAAAAATCGATTAAAGAAATCAATGGCTTACATGTCTTTGCTATGTGGTAATGGTAAAATACTTTAGATCCATATTCCGGGCACTCCATACAAACTAATTTTTATGCGACGTCTTCCAGATTCCAGTAAACAGGATTTCTTCCAATCGTACCAATTTTGAAAATTTTAAAATTACTTGACCTCTTTTCCTGTTATTTCCGATCCGTATATGTATAACTCATTGTCAATTTTCTCTAAATATATTATTATATTTTGGCATTTTGCTTAACATAACATATTGAAAAAAATGAAAATTAATGAATTATCAAACAAAGTAAGTATCACAAAATTTTCGAGAAGTAATTATTGGAAATTATGAATAATTAGCCAGAACGAACCAAAATATGAAATCCCGAAAAAAAAACGTAAAATTACCGTCGAACAATTTTGTATAAACATCGCCCCGACAAAAAACAAAAAAAACCAAGGAATAACAGAAAAAATTACATAAAATTACTGAGGAGTAGTGAATTTAAATTAATAATAATTTAAATTTCAAATGAACAAAAATTTAAAAAACCGAACAGAGTTTTTTCTGCCAACTAACGTATAATATAGAATAGAAACAAAAGGAATAATAATATTATTGTTATATAGAGAAATAGAAAAAACCTTACCGAATAAATTCCGTAAAATTACCGACGATATATAAACATGTATTAAATTCTAATAAAATTTAACTGTATTAATTACAAAAACACTTAGAATAATTTTGAATCCAAAAATGAAAAAAAAAAAAAATCAAATTACCGCAAAAAACAAAAAAATACCGCCAAATAATGACAACAAAAAATTTGTAATAATTAATTATTGAAATAAGAATCAAAAAAATATTCTTTATCGAACAAGGTACTTAAAAGCTAAGAATAATTTTGAAACCACTAGGTTCGTTTCAAAATTATTCTAAGCGTTTTTATTATATTTTCTCGGCGATTTTATGGCCTTTGTTCGGTAAGCAATATGTTTTTCTTATTTATTTCCTTTAATCATTATTATAAATGGATAATTTATTTATAAATTTATCGGTAATCTTATGGATTTGCATAAGATTTCCGATAAATTTTGAAAAAATTAGTAAACTTTTTAACTACATAAGAAACAATTACTAAATCAAAGCCATAAAATAACTTTTAAACAAAAATGAAAAAAATACAAATTACCTCACAAAACCCACAAAATTACAAGCAAAAAAAGCTTGTAATAATTAATAATTGAAGTGAAAAACAAAAAAATATTCTTTACCGAACAAAGTTCATAAAATTACCGAGGAATAATCACAAAAAATGTAAATAATCAATATGAAATAAAAAACTAAAATTTGACTTACCTACTATTTTTATTGAAAAAACTTTTGTTTATTTCACTTGCACTTATTGATTTTTTTGTTTTCACTTTTGACCTTCGGTCTTATCGCTTCTACAACTTGACTAAATAAAATCACTTAAATACAAAATTAACTTCCGAAAGAAAAGCGAAATTAAAGATCAGTATTTAGAATACGAACAAGAGGATTATTTCTCCCCCCTCTTTTATTTTTAACTGAGTAACGAAACATACAATTTGAGAACTTTTTCATTAAAATATAAAACTAAACATTTTAAACTGTAAAATTTATGAGAATTTGACTTATTTTCTCTTTTGTTTGATCAATTGTTTTGGTATTTTTGTAATTGTGTCCAATGCTCGGTTGGTTTCAAAATTATTCTAAGCGTTTTTATTATATATCGTCGGTAATTTTATGGACTTCGATCGGTAAAGAATATTTTTTTCTTATTTATTTCAATTATTAATTAATACAAATAAAAAATTTGTTACAAAATTTATCGGTAATCTTATGGAATATCCATAAAATAACCAATAAATTTTGTAATAATTAATAAAGTATTCAACTACGTCTGAAACCATTACTAAATTAAAATCAAAAAATAACTTTAAAACAAAAATGGGGAAAAACAAATTATCGTAGAAAAGTAGTAACATTACCGCGAAATAAGAACAAAAAGAAATTTGTGATAATTAGTAATTGAAATAAAAAAGAAAAAATATTCTTTACCGAACAATGTCCATAAAATTACCGAGGAAATATAATAAAATTGCTTAAAATAATTTGGAAACCAACAATGGAAAACCAAAACCAATTTACCTCACGAAACCCAAATGATTACCGCAAAATAATTGCAAAGAAAAATTTGTAATAATTAATAATTGAAATCAAAAATAAAAAAATATTCTTTACCGAAGAAGGTTCATAAAATTACCGGGGAAATATAATCAAAATGCTTAGAATACTTTTGAAACAAATTATAGATAAAACAAAACAAACGAATTGTGGAGGGAAAATTGGGTATGGTCATTGCCTATGTATTAAAGGCCGTGTGAGCACAAAAAAAATGGCGTGTCCTATGTATGTGTTATAGGATCAAACAAAAATATTTACATACAAAACGTAAAAAGTTCTATGGAAAAAAAATTTTTTTTTTGATACTTTTTCGTTTCGCATTTAATAACTTTTTAAATAAGGCCAAAAATGAATTTTCATTCCATTGACAATAAACTAGGGTATTGAATTATAAAATTGGGCAAAAAAAAAATAATTATTGTTGAATATTTTCCATATTTTCATTCAACGCCGTTTCACTGTTTTCTAAAATTTTTATCTATAAAACTGCGAGAGCGACTAAAATCAAAACAAAAAAAAATTAACAAAACAAAATGTATGAAAATAAAATGATTTTGTTTATTTTCTTTAGTATTGCTTTGCAACTCATAATGATAGGTCGTTTTTGTACGATGTTTTGTCCGAGGATGGGGAAATTTTTATTCAGTATGTACGGAGAAAATAAAAAAAACGATATGTTTGTTTAGTACTTTCCTTATTGTGCGATTACGACATGAGAAATGCGTAATACTCTTCTTATATATGTACAACTTTTATTTATACGATCGATTACTAGCAATTAGATAACGTAATTAAAATATTATTAGTAATTATTAGTGCCATTTTTTACGACTGAAAAATTATAAATTGATAAAACTATATGTTCTAAAAATGTAAAAATTCATAGTAATGCATTTTTTAGATATAGTATGTAAATTAGAAAATAAATTTTTACAAACTTTTTTTTTGTTTCAAATTTGAGTTTTGTACATTTTTAATTATTTAGGCGCAAAATATTACAGTAAAAATGAAATATTATAATTCAATAACCTAATTTCTAATAATCGATGGTTTACAAAAACAATTTGTTTATAAGAAAAGCAAAAAACGAATTACGCATTTCTTAATCGCACAATCAGCAAAAGCAAATTACGCATTTCTCATGTCGTAAATGTAATCGCACAATCAGGAAAGTACTAACAACTAAAATAAAAATCTCGCTTTTTATATTTTCTCTGTATATACTGATCTACAATTTCCCCACCCTTGAACATAACATCGTACAGGAACAACCGATTATCATGAGTTGCAACGCTAGTCGTGTTTTCCATGAGAACTGCACTAGAACTCGATAAATTTTAAATTCCTTTTATTCTATGTAAACAGGAAAAAAAATTAAATTCATAAAGTGATAATGTGTAGTGCATTTCACATAAATACATATTTTAAGTTGTTACAGCAATAAATAATGACAATTATAGCTTATTTTTTAGTTACACTGGATAAACCCATGAATTTATCGAGTGTAGTTGCGTGTAATGACGTCAGCAAGAAATAAGAAAATATTGATGAAATAACTGAAGGGGGAAATTTTTAAACTCAAAATATGTAATTATATCAAGTACACTACACATTCGCGCTTTATGAATTTATTTTTTTTCGTTTTACATAGAATAAAAGGAATTTAAAGTTTATCGAGTTCTAGTGCAGTTCTCATGGAAAACACGGCTGCTATACTAAAGAAAATAAACAAAATCATTTTGTTTTCATACATTTTGTTTTGTTAATTTTTTTTGTTTTGATTTTAGTCTCTCTCACAGTTTTATAGACAAAAATTTTAGAAAACAGTGAAACGGCGTTGAATGAAAATATGCAAAATATTCAACAATAATTATTTTTTTTTTTGCCCAATATTATAATTCAATACCCTAGTTTATTGTCAATGGAATGAAAATTCATTTTTGGCCTTATTTAAAAAGTTATTAAATGCGAAACGAAAAAGTATGAAAAAAAAAATTTTTTTTCCATAGAACTTTTTACGTTTTGTATGTAAATATTTTTGTTTGTGATCCTATAACACAAACATAGGTAGCAATATTACTAAAACGGCCTTTAATACACTGGCACTGGTATGGTAATAATGAAAAAACTAATTAGGATTGGTTAGATGAGAGTCAATGCCACTACATAAATAGCCGTGACATCAGTCTAAAATGTCAAACCACTAATATAAAGAGGGGAATAAAGATTTTTATTTTCCTATGAAACGTAAACAAAATACTATGGGATTTTCAAACACATTTTTTTATATCGTCTCTATTTTCAATTTAAATAAATATTTTTATTTACAAATATAAATAATTTGATATCAAATATATTGAAATGTAAATTGTGAACAATTTTGATTGAAATTAAAAATCATTTATTAAGTAATTTTGCATTTTTATAAAAATATTTGTTTCGGCATGCTTCGTGTTCCTCTAATCTTAATAAATTTATTAAGATTAGAGGAACACGAAGCATGCCGAAACAAATATTTTTATAAAAATGCAAAATTACTTAATAAATGATTATTAATTTCAATCAAAATTGTTCACAATTTACATTTCAATATATTTGATATCAAATTATTTATATTTGTAAATAAAAATATTTATTTAAATTGAAAATAGAGACGATATAAAAAAATGTGTTTGAAAATCCCATAGTATTTTGTTTACGTTTCATAGGAAAATAAAAATCTTTATCCCCTTAACACATACTACCACACATTTTTGTGTCATGGCTTTTTATGTAGTGGCGTTGTGAGAGTATTTTTATTCTATTTTCGCACTAACACTTTTAAGGATAAGGTATTAAATGAAAGAAGGTATCTGTGTGCTTCATCACTGAATCAGGCTTGCAGTATTACATTAGTGTTGGTTTTGCTTATGCCAAAATCTTCTATAATAAAAGTCATGAAAATTCCATACATATGAAATAAAAAAAATCAGGTTCTATGTGTATTGGTGTATATGTACATCTCGTATTGTATATCAAACAAAAAACCATTTTTATACACACCAAGGCAATTGAAACCAATGAAAAAGCGCAAAAAAAAAATATAAAATTGACATTTGACATTTAACATTTAACGTGCTTTCGCAGATTTTTTACCAAATTAGAATCGCGGTAATTTAATTTAATAAATTAATAAAGTAAGTAAATCTAATTATTATTTTACTAATAATGTTGATAATAAATACATTATTAATTTTTATATGTGTAATTTTTCTGTTTTAGCTGTTCCGTTCATTCCAAAATAAAAAATAAAAACGAGCTGTGAACGTTTTAAGGCGCCGGATTAAATTTGAGGTGTGATTGGTAGATTTTTTAAAATTTGATAAAACGTTTTTTCGATTTGAAATTTCACTTTTTGTGTTGTTCTTGATTTTTTTTTTGTGATATAAATTTGTGATAAAATCCTAATCGATACCTCGGAGCACTACAGTGATATATATTGTGATATTAGAATAGATTCCCTTCCATTTAAAGTGCTCTTTGGTGGTTAGGTACTCCTTTTTATATTTTATTTTAGTTTTAAGTTAAATAAGAGTTAAATATGCCTCGTTATTGTTCAGTTCTTGGTTGTACACCAAGAACAGGTGAAACTATTTCGACTTTTGCATTTCCATATTTCGAAGATATGAAATCTAAGTGGGTTGCCGCAATCGGTAGGCCAGATTGGCAACCTACTAAATATTCGGCCGTGTGTGCCAAACATTTTACAGCAGAAGATTTTGCTCAACTCCCAAATCAAAGTCGGCGTAAACCTGCTCTACGAGATAATGCTATACCATCCCTGTTGCTACCACAAATCTCATTTCAGACAATTGAACCAATTACCTCAGCTTCCACTGCCGATTATATCGGAAATTTTGATATATTTGTTGGCCAATTTGGTGATAAATTGAACACCACCCAGTACCTGGTTTATCAAAATTCTGAAAAGGTGGTGTTTTATAAATTGGAAAATTCCGATGATGTGGGATGCAATATTTCGACACGTATTTGTGTCAACAGTAATCTTTGCGTGAAGGTTATTATTCAAAATACTCATATTTATAGCGCGAATCTAGAAATGCTGCCCCGAAATATGAGAATTTCCAAATGGTCTCAAATTTCGTATATACTTTCAAAATACCGCGAATCATCTATCGAATCTGTTGAATCTCGCGAACATTTACTAAATTGTGCCTTGCATTATTTGGTAAAAGTTCGAGATGTGAACGAAGATTTCGCCCATCTGGGAAAACTCGATATTATTATTAACCAGGTACAACTTTTAAACAAAAATTTCCCACGTTATGATTCTGAGACCATTGTACTTGCATTTTTAATAT
The DNA here is from genome assembly GCA_958295665.1 of Tipula vernalis. Taxonomy (NCBI): domain Eukaryota; kingdom Metazoa; phylum Arthropoda; class Insecta; order Diptera; family Tipulidae; genus Tipula; species Tipula vernalis. The sequence goes on along the minus strand of OY282558.1, from coordinate 194,342,106 downwards.
ATGCTCATTCTGCAGCTACTTACAAAATTCTACGAAAATTTTTAATATTGCCCCAGGTGAGATATTTACAATATATCTCATCCCATTTTCATATTACGCCTGATTCCACTTCATCGCACAATGACGAGAATTATTTAACTCATATTGTAAAGCCATTAACTGATAGAGAAAAATACGTCGCCCTTTTGATTGATGAAATTTATATAGAGACAGGCTTACAATACAAAAGTAATAAAATTGCTGGGCAAGCAATAAATGACCCCACTCATTGCGCTAGAACAGTTATAGCATTTATAATTAAGTCAATTTACGGTAGCTTTAAAGAGATAGTTCGTCTGTTTCCAGTTCTACGTCCAGGTGGCCAACTGTTATATGATTTGACTAAATCTGTGATTCAATTTGTACAAAAGCTTGATTTTAAAGTATTGGTAGTCGTTACTGATAACAATAAAATCAATCAAAATATGGTTTCGCATATAATTACCGCAAAATAATTGCAAAGCAAAATTTGTAATAATTAATAATTGAAATCAAAAATAAAAAAATATTCTTTACCGAAGAAGGTTCATAAAATTACCGGGGAAATATAATCAAAATGCTTAGAATACTTTTGAAACCAAAAATGAAAGAAGAAAAACAAACTACCGCCAAAAAAACAAAAAAATTACCGCGAAATAAAAACAAAACAAAAATAATTCTGAGAATTTAGCTTATTTTTTCTTTTGTTTGATAAATTGGTTTTTTGTTTTTGTAATTGTGACCGACGCTCGGTATTTTTGAGCCCGATATATAGTTGTCGGTATTGAAATGTTTCTCGGGGTTAATGGTTAGCAGGCATCCCATATTTGCAGTGATTTCAGCATTTCATCAGCACTAAGATTGTGTTTATGGCAATACACAGGTCCATTCTCTCGGTCTCAAATCTCGGACACTCGAATAATATGTGTTCCGGGTTTTCTACTTTATTGCACGTTGGACAGAGAGGAGTGTGATCATGCTCAAAACGATGCAGATAGCTTCGGTACCCACCGCGTCCCGTTGGGAATTTGGTTAAATGGTAATTCACCTCTCCGTGTTCGCGATTCATCCAGGGTTTGATATTCGGAATCAATCTGTGTGTCCAACGTCCTTTCGTCGCATTATCCCAACGTTCCTGCCAATTTTGCACGGATTTGGCTCTTTCTGTCGTTTGGATAGCCTGATCGACTGTAGAACTGTGTTTCTTAGCCTCATATATTCTTTTCGCCTCGTCCGCCATGATGTCAATCGGTATCATTTCGGCTATGACGCATGCTGCTTCTTCTGAGGTGGTTCTATATGCAATGATGATCCTAAGGGTGCCTAGCCTATAGACTTGTGCCAGCCGTCTCCTGTTGCATTTTACCTCCAGTGACTCTGACCAGATCGGAGCCCCGTACAGTAGCACTGAGCTTACCACTCTGGACAGAAGAAGACGTCTACTGCTTCTTGGGCCACTAACATTTGGTAGCATATTGGAGAACGCCGAGGACACCCTCGATGCTTTTCCGCACGGATTATCTATGTGACTCTTTAAGTTTAACCTGTCATGAAGCATAATGCCCAAATATTTTACCGCTTCTTTGGACTTTATGACGTTGTTCCCAACCTTAAACGATACCGTTTCCCGTTTTTTACGGCTACTAATCAGCACTGCTTCTGTTTTGTGCTCCGCCAGCTCCAGGCCAACGGATTCCAGCCAGTCCCTCACTATTGCAATCGCCTCATTAGTGATCATCTCAATTTCATCCAGGTGCTTTGCAGACACCACTATCGCGATGTAATCGGCAAACCCTATCACTTCTGCTCCATCTGGGATTCGTAGCTTTAGTACGTTGTCATACATAATGTTCCACAAGATTGGGCTCAGAACGGAACCTTGTGGAACTCCAGCTGTTATGTCGTATTCCATGGGCCCATCCTCAGTGTCATACTCTAACACTCTATCCTCGAAGTAGCTATCTAGTATCTTCAAGAGGTAGGCCGGAACATTCAACTTTCGTAGGGAATCCATAATATGGGCCCAGTTAGCTTTTGGGCGCAGATTGGGCGATATAAGGATGGTTTTCCTGCTTTTGGCAAGAGTACCAATCTCTGCCTCTTCCATATCCTAGGAAATACTCCTTCCTCTAGGCAGGACTGCGCTATATTGACGAAGAGGTCAGGGTTACTTCGTATAGCTACTTTGAGCGCTTTGTTGTGTTTTTTTTTTTTTTTTTTGGTGGAGAAGGAGATTTTCAAAAGAGCTTACATGTGAACCGAAACCGACATGTAAGACTGTTGGATTTTTACCAATTAAAATCATCCCCCAATATCCGTGCCTTACAGCCCCGCGGAACCATCGCTAGACATTACATCGCGTTCAGGCGCGTTTGAGGCAGGCGTTCAGCAATGCTGCGATTCTAATCCTCGACGATTGGCACGGATCGACTACCGCACCTCTCCCTTTCGAGCCTCCTAAGTTGCTTCATCACTCCACAGATAATTTCACTAGCTGCAATCCAGATTTTAACATGGCATATCTCCAAACCGTGGGCATTCGACAAATATGTGTTCGACATTCTCCACTGCACCAGTGCATATCGGGCAATAAGGACTGTCGTCATGCTTATACTTGAACAAGTATTCTCTAAAACAGCCATGACCTGTTAAGCATTGGGTCAGGTAGTAGTCGACTTCCCCGTGCTTCCTGTTCATCCAAGTTGTTAGCTGCGGGATCAAACGGTACGTCCATTGCCCTTTGTTTGATTGACTCCATTTATTTTGCCACTCGACCATAGTTGCGTCGCGAGCAAGCTTCCGTGTTGTCTTAGCATTTGCATCGCTTCCACGATCTGCGTATACTTTTTTACGTTCTTTAGTTAGTATTTCTATGGGAGGTATTCCTGCAATAACACATACTGCGTCGTCCGAAACTGTCCGAAACGCGCAGATCACTCTCAAAGCGCTGAGTCGATAGACAGAATTCATCTTGCACCCATACGAGGTTTTCGCTTCATCCGCCCAAATCGGAGCTCCATATAACTTGATCGATGAGACAACATTAGCCAATAGCACCGTTCGTTTTTGTCTTGCTCCACTTGTATTTGGCATTATACGGGACAGTGCGTTATTCACTGTAGCGGCTGAAGTTTAATCTGGCGTCAATGGTGATACCCAGATAACTAATTGTTGGTTGCGAAGTTTTTTTTTTTTTTTTTTTTTTTTTTTAAATAAATTTTATTTATTTATTTTATGTAATTACAATCTAGTCTCCTGGACAAATGAGCAATTTGTTTCTGACTTAATTTACTAACTTAAATTAATCTATGGATTCTTCCCATTGGCGTTCCATAGTGTTTGGTAAATTGAAGTAAACCACATCTTTGTTGTGGATTTTAGATCAGCATAATGCTGCTTAAACTGACCATCACACCAGCTCAAAAGGTTTGGTTCTTTTAAGTTTGCGAACTAAATTCGTGATGCTTAGGAGCTGAGTTGCCTCAATGTTCACATGTTGGCGGAGCCTTTCTTCGTGTCTCCGTGCTTTTTCCTGAATTTCATTTAAGATGAGGTTCATTTTAAGGTCCCTATGAAGGTCATTGTTCCTGACATACCAAGGTGCATCAACGATGTTCCTTAATACCATATTCTGTAATCTTTGGATTATATTTACGTTGCTCTGTTTGGTACAACCCCAAAGCTGAATACCATAAGTCCAAATCGGTTTCAATATTTGCTTATAAAGTAGAAGCTTGTTGTATGTTGTGTAACGAAATCCCAAAAGGGATTACGTTAACAGACATGAGAATAGCGGTCTGATGCGGTATAGTAGCTGGCTAGAGCTCACGGTGCGGCGTGGGGATTCTCAGACATATTTCTCATGCTTGAATAACCGCATGAAGAACAACATTAGAGGGGCAAATGGAAATTAAAAATTAAATTGCAACGGCCTCAGCGGCAAAAGAAAATAATAAGCTGGGAGTGATCGTTTCGGAGTGACCGTATCAATCCCAGGCGACTACCGCCGTGACTGCCACACGGGCCTCCCTTCATCGGCCCGCCTACTGGGATGCTGTTTCCCAGTCGCGACGGCTACCGATGCCATTGATGAGGGAAGGACGCCCGCATGACAATCCCAGCGACAATCCCCCGGAACGGAGACTGTCACCCCGACGCGATCAACTCATGTGGCGTGCCGCCCTCCAGCACAGCCTGTCCTGTAGGAACGAACGGCACGCACGGAAAAGGGTGGAAAAAGGCCGACCCTTCACATGACCCCACCTCACATCACTCGATCAATTATTTATTTACGCGCACATGGTGCGGCGTAGCACACTACAGTAAGAATTCAAAGAAAAGTTCCGTTACGGTAAAAGTAAAAAAAATTGAAAATTAGGTAAGTTAAATTACGTTAAAACTGATTCTACTTTAATGTTAGATTTCACTTTCACTATCACTGTTTTAAGAAAATTTAGGAAAAACACACAAAAAAAAATACCTGAAATAAATAAACCGTTATGTGGTCGAACCACACCCAAAAACGGACAACCGAGCGGAAGCGAAGTAAAAAGAAAACGCGCGAAAACTCAAAACGCAATCACTCAAAACAACGGAGAAATGGAGAAATTGGCGGGATAATTGCTCTGCGTGGGGTTTCCACCAAACCGGTGCACCACCACAAATCGCGGGTGTGACCACAAACAAATATATAATATATAGAAAAATATAGAAAAATAAGAGGGGGAAAAACAACTGTTACAATTCAAAATTCACAGGTGGTTTTCCCTCAATAGCGTACCTTTTTTTTCTTGTTTTTTATGGCCCGTCCGACCACACCGCCAACAGCGCCGACGCAGGATCCCCTCAAACTGGTTGCCACACGGCCTCCAAATTCAACAAAACGGATGCACCACGGAAATTTTTGATTTACTTTATTGACGGTAGTTTTGAATTTTTTTTTTTTTTTATTTTATTTGATTATCATTCACCGCTCATCAACGGGATTTCATAAATGCCACTTTAACGTAATAAATGTTTTCTTCACCATGAAGGTGTTCACAAACGAAACATATTTTTCGTTTCACTAAATATGCAATCATCAACAAAAAAAAAAACCCAGCAGATGAAAAAAATAAAACACCATCAAATAATTGCACGGATTACATAAAGATTGATTTATTATAGATGAATATATTTTATTATTTCTTATATTACTATTCGGGTTCTTTATTTAAATTTTAAATATTTGATTCACAAACAAATACGTATTTATAGATATACGCATACAAGTATAGATATATGTATTTCCTAATATTATGTTTTTTTTTTTTCGTAAACAAATGTTACACAATATTAATAATGTTCTCTAATACATAATTCCATAAATTTTTTTTTTTTTTTTTTTTTTTTTTTTAATTTTTTTTTTTTCTCAAAGCATTTTAATATTGTCCAAAAAAAACAGAAACCAAAAGAAAATATATGGCCACAAAGCACCACTTGATAAAAGAAAAAAATGTTTAACAACCAAACTTTTAATTAACAAATTAATTTCAAAACATTTTTTATTTTTTTTATTATTTATGACAACGTTATCCGACTAGCAACTTCCAAAACTCGACTATATATTTTAAAAGTCAAAACTAGACTTAAATATTTTAAATTTAAAACAATACTCTTTATAATTTTATAATATATATAAAAAAAATTGGACCGATTGATTTGTCCCAAAAGCAAAAACTATAGACTAAAAAATCAAAAAAAAATATTTTACATCAATTACAAAAAAAATCAGAAAATTTTTCCCCCTCCTATTTTTCCCTTCGCATCGTTGTTCGTCCCACTCTCCGCATTTGTGCACATGTTCATCATTTCATTTATTTTTATTTTTTTTTTATTTTTTTATTATTGTAAAATTTTTATTCATGTTTATGTTCTTGTTTTTTTTTCTGTTTATGTACACAAATACAACGAATGAGACCAACAACGACGACGAACATATGTATATACTTAGTTGTACGGCCGCCTCGGATTCATGTCTAATACACCGATCGGCTTTTTCCCACACAGAGCAAATATCACGCGTTAATCCAAGCCAATGATACATACATGTACACACACCAACTCGCAAGAAATATGTATGCTTGTACATGACAATATAGAAAACAAGTAAATACAGGGGAAAAAAAAAATAAAATATGTTTACATAGCAATCGGTGAGAATATTAAATTTGAATTTGGGAAAGCATAAATTCGAGCATATGTATATACAACACTATGGTAGTCATGGTATTTTATAATTAAAGAAAAATTTCAAATTATGTGAGCGTTTGGAATCCTCGCAAGAATTATGTTCTTCTGCTTCAAGTGGAGACGTATGCCAGTCGTAACAGTTGATAAAGAAGAGTTCCTTCCCATCAGCCAATACATTTTTCTGTATTTAAGTCTTAATTCTTCACTTTTCTTCTTGACGTGTGCTTTCCATCGTAGTTTAGCATCCAGGGTCATGCCGAGATACTTAGCTGTGTTCGCATGCGGTATTATTTCCCGATTTATGGTAATCGGAATATGTTCGATTCGTCTGTTTGTAAAGTTGATGTGAACTGATTTAGCTTCATTTAGTTTTATTCTCCGTCTTTTTGTCCATTTATATATTTGAGTTATAGCTGATTGTAACTTCTGTATTGATTCTTCGTTGCTTTTTCCAACAGCTAAGATCGCCAACTTGTGGTTAAGTCCTTCATGCCACACTCTATCAAACGCTTGTGCAACGTCTAGAAATACTGTTGAACAGACTTTTTTCTCCTCTAATGCTTTCTCAATTATACTGGTTATTCTGTGTACTTGATCAATTGTTGAGTGTTGGTTGCGAAAACCAAACTGATGATTTGGGATCAAGTTTTTACTCTCGATTATCGGATTTAATCTTTTTACCAGAAGCTTCTCAAAGAGTTTGGACATGACTGGCAATAGCGAAATTGGCCTATAAGACGATGTTATGTGTGGTGGTTTCCCAATTTTTGGGATCATAATTACTTCTGCAATTTTCCATAAGCTTGGTACACATTTGGTTCTAAATGCTGCATTTATAAGATTGGTGAGTTTCACCAGAGCTTTCCTTGGCAGTTCTTTTAAGATTTCTGCAGTAATAAGAGCGTACCCAGGAGCTTTTTTCATATTCATATTAGCTTTTATCTCACGCATGACTTCTTTTGGTGTTGTCGGTAGGATTTCTTTAATTTCTTGCACAGCTTGTTCAGTTATTATCTCGGCTTCCAACGTTTGGTCTTCATGTGGCTGGAATATTTTTTCGAGGTATTCAGCAAATTCTCGAGCTTTGTCTTAATTATTTCTAGCCCATTTCTCACCTGCTATTTTTATTGGGGGAATCTGCATTATTGGTCTTTTGATTCTTTTGGTTGCTTTCCAAAGAGAATAATCAGTACTGTTATCATTAGTTAATTTTCTTAAATAGGTTCTGATTGATTCATCTTTCAATTCTTTGATCTCTCTTCTTAATTGTTGAGTGAGATTGTTCAAATGAGTTTTATCTTGGGGGGCCCTTGTTTGTTGCCATACTCTTCTCGCTCTTCTTTTTTCTGCGAGGAGTTCCCTAATTTCCATAGGGGAATTGTTTCCCTTGATTTTCGTTTTAATTTCAGGAGTATTTTCCCAAGCTGATTGCTGTATATCGTTTACAAATTTGTGAACTTCTTTGTCTAATTGTTCTTCAGTCTTTAATGGAACCATTAAGTTAATTTTTTCTTCTAGCGATAGTCTAAAGCATACCCAATTAGTGTGATTATTTACTAGGAATGGGTTTCTTTCTTTCTGAATGATTTTTTCACTTAACGTTAGAAGTATTGGTGAATGATCAGAGTTTATGTCGTGGCTTTCATCTACTTGTACATAATTTACAGATATGTTCTTTATTATAAAGAAATCAATCAGATCTGGTACTTTGTTTGGATCAGTTGGCCAGTAGGTTGGTTTTCCAGTTGAGAGGGCTTCACAACTGCATTTTCTGATAGCTTTTAGGAGTTCTTTACCCTTAGTCGTTGTTAATCTGGATCCCCAGTGGACATTTTTTGCATTAAAGTCTCCTCCAAGTACAAATCGTTTTCCTAATTTACTGAGGAACTCGAGATAATCTTTTTCTTTCATTGAGTGCTTCGGTGGGCAGTAAATACTAGCAATACAAATATAACTACTTTTGGATTTGACAATAACAGCAGTTGCTTGTATTTCTTCCGTTTCATATTTTAACTCCTCATAGTGATGAATACTATTTCTAATTATAACAGCACTACCTCCTTTAGCAGTGTTTCCAGGGTGAATAGTGTGATATATTTGATAATTTTTAAATTTAATGTTTGATTGTCTAGTGAAGTGTGTTTCCGTGATGAGACATACATCGATTTTTTCTGTGTCCAGGACCACTTGCAGTTCTTGTTGATGTTGCATCAGTCCATTGGCATTCCAACATAAGATTCTAAGATCTTTGGTCATTTTTCTGTTTAGGGATGGCTCCCTTAGTGCTGTACTCTAGTTTCTGTAATCGCTCATCAAATGTATTTAGTCTGCTTAAAATTAATTTAAGTGTTTGACTTATATCGTCATTTTGAGCAGTTTTTCCTGGATTTCCGTTGCTCATAATTACTTGAGCATAAGTCATTTTACCAAATTGTCCTTGAGTAGTTCCCGACGCTTGTTTCCTGAATGAACTTGGATTTTTAGCAATCACGTTCTTATTTTTGATATTTTGCAGTTCAATAGCAACGCTGCATCCTCTGTAGTTAGCCGGATGGTTTTCTCCACAGTGAACGCATTTAGGTTGAACATTTTGGGCTTTTACGCAATCTTTGGTATGATGTTTACCTAAACATTTGACACACCTAGGTTCCCTGTTGCAATATTTTTGTGTATGTCCATAGGCTTGACATTGTTTACATTGTGGTATAAGCTTAGATCTTCTTAGAGGCTGAATAACCACTTTGCACCCCAAGATGTACTTAATTTGATAAATTTTTTCGATATCTTCATCAGTATCGAAGGTCAACATAAACATGTTGAGAGGTACTTTGCCTCTCCGTTTTAGCTTAATCGATGCTTCAGTTGCCTTAAATCCTTTTGCTTTCAGGTCATCAATTATTTTATCTGGTTTACACGTAGAGTGTAAGTTTTTAGCCATGACCCTAATTGGTCTGGTTTGTTTATCTTCAAACGTGTGCCAAGCACGTTTTTCTTCATTTAACATTTTTGTCATTTTTCTGTATGTTTCAGCATCTTCTAAGTTTATTTTGATGGTGTTTCCATTCATCACCTTTGCATTAAACTTATCACTAGCAGTTATTGTTTTTATTTTTTCATAGAGTACATCGTAGTCTTTGACTTCATCTATTACTATTGGTGGAGGTGGAGGTATTTTTTTAGCTTGTTTCTGGATAATATTTGGAACATTATCCTTTAATTGAGGTGGGGAGGGCGTATTATTCCGTCTCCTTTTTTTTCTCCCACCTTTAACTCTAATCCACTCAGTTTCTCGAGCTAGTTCTTCTTCATCCGTATGATACTCTTGTGGAGTTGTATTCTGGTTAGGAGTAGAACCGATGTCCTCCTTTGGCTTAAGAGCTTTAACTTCGTTTTCAAGCGTCTTCATACGCTCCTGCATCCATGCAATTGTAATATTCAGTTGCTTATTTATATTGTTGGCTTCAACTAATGCATTATTAGCTTTACACAATTCATTGTAAAGCTTTTCTTCGTTTGTAGAACGAGTGTTGTGGCTGCTGGCCCCAATGGAGGGACTACCGCCTCTTATCGGAGAATACGCGACTTTGTTACTCCTCTGGAAGGGATGTGAATTATCCTTTTCTGTTTCACTCAGTTGGGCTTGTTTATTCACCAACATGTCTTGGGATTGGTTAAAATAATTGTAATATAGCAATGGCTGGTCTCCCCCAGAATCCATGAGACCGACCTCCGAAGAGGGTGGATTTACCTGAGCAACAGGTGTACCACCAGGGGTATTAGTTTCCTTATTTGTTCCGCTCATTGCTCATTTATAGTGTACTGCACTCGCCTCTAGTATTTCGCCGATGCTTCACATCGTTGCCCGGGTGTTACCACGTGGAGGTATACTAGACACATTTGGTGGTTTCTACATAGTTGCAGCGTTGGAATATAGACCACGAGATACATGGCTATAGACGGTCAACCCCTACCCTATTGAGACGCACCCAACACCCGTACATACATTTAAAACCCAAACAAAAATTGAAACATTACCTAAAAAAATAAAATTGAGATATACAATTTTTTAAAACAAAAAATGTTGTATAGTGTTTCTAAATCACTAATTAGAACTAGTAAATGTAAATTAATAATTTTTTACGATATAAATGAATTTAGTATAATTTTTCCTAAAATAACTGAAAAATCAAACAAAAATATTTCGCTTTGAACTTAAACATTTTTAAGTTATCTATAGTCGAAATGTCAAAGCCAAATAAGAAAAGCTCAAATTCTTATTTTTTTTATTTTTCTTATTCCAAGTATGGTTACACCACTGATATAAAGTACCTGGATATAGCATCAAAAAATTTTAATACCAAATCAAGCAAAATGAAATGGTACAAGTTTTTAATAAGACCATCTCGCTCATTTTTATATACTCCTCTGCCTCTAATGAGACACAAGTTGTATAGAAGCGTACTCAAATAAATAGAATGTCGAAAATTATGCGAAAATGAATGTTTTAACATAAAACTTAAAAAATGTTTTTAAAATATTAACAATAGTTAATTAGTTTTAAATTTTAATTCTATCACCTTTTATTACCTTTTTATAAAAAATATTAACATTATTTCTCAATAATTAACCCTTAATATTTTAAATACATACCTGAATGTACAAACAAAATGGCAAAAATTTTCGAAATTAAATGTCACAACAATAAACAAAAATTTAATGAAACATTGTTTATTAGTTAATTAGTTTGTTTATTTAAAAATAAGTGAAAACCTAGTTGGGAATTATTATATTCTAGCAAATTCACGGATGCTAGTATTATCGCTGTAAAGGTGCTGTTAACCTTTTATTACATAAGTTGATTGAAGGTCGCAAGATCAGCTGTTGATTGAAGGTCGCAAGATCAGCTGTTGATTTTAGATAATTGTAAGTTATGTGGAGTATTAAATAATGAATTAATTCTTTGTGTTTTATTTATCTTTTTTAGGAATCGGATTGCGGCCCATCCATCAGTTGCAACAATAAGGGTTTCTGCGCATTAATCGTATGTCGAACTCCAGATTTTCAACTAAACAGTTTTTAAACGACTTTTTATGAATTTGTACCACCGGTTGATGTTAGATATCGACAAATATTATTACCTGCTTTCAATATATGTGATAATATCATTGCTGGGATCAGAAAATTATTCAGCTATCAGTCAAACTCTTTATTTTATTCTATCACATTGTGAGATGATCGAAATTATATTGAGACACGGAACACCATTTATGAATTTAATTTTTAACCAGATTAATAGCCAGCACCCAAGTAGCATTTCAAGTTGTGAAACGGTTCCCACATCGTTGTCACAACTAATTTCATCGCTATTTGGATGTGGCGAACCGTAGATCACAACGGCTCCACGTGGTTGTCACAACCAATTTGGCGAAAATAATCGGTTGTCACAATATTGTGACAACGTTGTGAGCAAGTTATGGTTATATCCCATAACTGTTTGAATTTGTGAAACGGTGATGAAGCTGTTGTAAAATAGTTCTATAAAAGTTGTTACAACGCTGTGTGAGAGTTGCCGCAGCTCATTTACAACTATTTCACAGCTAGTACTGGTGATCGGAGACTCACAACCAAATTTTCACATACATAAGGTATTTATTAAAATAACACAACCATTGTGATACTACGAAGTTGTCTATAGATTGAACCAATACTTTTATCACAACTGAAAAGAATAACTATATGAAAGTATGAACATATAATAATAATGAATAATAATAATATTTTATATTAATGTGATTTCATATATAATTCAATTTCATTATTTATCGCATATATATGTACGTGAAAAACCATGGGAAATGTTAATTTTACTGTAAAACAGGGATTTTTAGTTTGAAAATAAAGATTGGCCCGATGTCATTTGCATTTCAAAAAAAATAATTTAAGGAAAAATTATTAAAAAAAAATAATTTATATGAACTAAAAGATCAATGAACTGCTGTATGTGTGTTATGATTTTTTTTTTCAAAATGGCGGAACGTATTCTCCCTATAAAAATATTGTATCCGCCATATTATAGTATAGTTGTGCCTGCAACCGTTCTAGATCAAGTTGAACAATACAATTTTGTGAAATGGTTGTGTTTGGAACTAGGTTAGAGAAAATAAATTGTGAATCGGTTGTGAAGCGAACTTTCTATATTGATTAGTTCTGTTGAGAACCAATCTAACAACGTTTGTTTGTGAATGGGTTGTGAAACAGTCTAGTGAAGAACTATTTTCACTACTAGAATTTTGACATTTCTACATTATCGTGAAAAACGTGAATAAAGCAACTTGTTTTATTTTGATGATAATTTAATTATACATAATATATTATAGGTTTGTGTAATAAATAACAGGTAAGTCTTGTATTTAAAATAATTAAATGTGCTAGTTTAAAAAGTTAGAAAGTGATAATTATATATTTAAATTAATTTTTTATTGTATTATTTCGATAAAAATCTAAATATGGCAGTATAAATTTTTTAAATACGCGTATTCGTTCATTACGTACGATTTTCGTATAAACTACCGAACTTAAATTGTTTGTGAAATCGGCCTTTACACAAATAATAATATTTATACATTTTTATGTGTTGTGATTGCGAACCGATTTACAGCAAATTGTTGTGAACTCGGCCTTTTCACAAATATTTTTTTTTATATTCTGAGTGCGAACCAATCTACAAAAAAATATATATGAAATCGATGTTTACACAAACTATTTTCTTTTGTTTTTTTATGTGTTGTGATTTTATGACAATGCGAACCAATTCACAACTGCAATGTTAATTATTATATTTATCATATTTATTTTTTCTAGAAAAATGTCTCATATGTTGGTACAAACGTTGGAGAATGGCGAAACTTTGCTAAGCACTGTTCCAGTTCAATGGGTTGTAGAAGATGGTAGACAAAAGATGCTGTACTGGCCAAATAGCAAAAAGTCGACAAATTGAGAAAAAATGCTCACAGTGTACCAGATTTAAAAACATGGACACAAACACCGTGTACAATTATCAATCGTAATCTTGAATCTTTTCAAGTAGGGCTAGCACTTGAGAAAAATTTATCAGGTTTTTCTGATACCGAAGATGAGGAAAATGAAAAGTTTGTTCGTGCTACCAAACGAATTCATCCACGGACATCGTCGATAAATTTCAACAATCATGTTGTTCCAGGTGAAAACAACCCACAACAACTTCATTTTAATAGTTTAAAAGTTCCACCGAATCAAGCCATGTCACATCAAACATCAACAGCAGAAAAACTATCACAAGTACCAAATTTATATCGAAAACAAATACAATCACCACTTGCCACTTATCACATCATGCCTCAAACATCACCAATACAAGAACCATCTCGGATATCAAATTTGAATACCACACAGCAATAACAGCAGCCTCCAACTTCAATTCTGTCCCAATCATTATTGAACACAATTTTAACCGAAGGCCATTCCCAACTTCTTAATAACAGCGATATTAATCAAGGTAGGGAAATCATTGACCTTTACCAAGAAAATAACGTGGAATATTTGGAGGAAAATAACAATGATTGGAACAGTTCCATTAGTCGAATAGAGGCCAATCAAACCAAAATCTTAAGTGAAATCGAAATTTTAAAAAAATCGCAAATTCATATCTCTAATACTATGACAACAATAATGACTCAACATTCAGATATAATAAGACTGCTATCGACTGGTAAGACAAAAGATCAACTTGAAGAGGAAAATTTTACGTTTGAGCCAATTTCGACCATTGAAGAGTTAGCTATATGTGATAACAAATTGAAGGATGAGTCATTTATGAGGAAGGTGGTAATTAATTAATTATATATATTTATATTATCTATATGTTAATTTGACGTATTAAATAATATTTCATTTGTTTATTTAGACATCCTACCTAGCTAAAATTTGTGGAACTAGTGGTAAAAGAAATGGATGGGATGTTTCCTATAAAGTAATAGATCATTATATTACACGCAAAGTTATGCAATTATGCCAATGGACAAAATATGGTGGTAAAGATAAACCAGCTTTAATCATGTTTAGCAATATTAATCATTGTTTTTTCAATGCAATTTTACTAGCCGATTCAAAATATACTTTTGAAGAAAATCAAAAATTTTTTAAGGCAGTTTGTAAAAACAGCAAACGTCGTTTAGAGGAGAAATTATGTAAAACTAGTGAAGGCGAATATACTAAGAGGTAAACATCATATAACTTCATATTGATTATAATTTAATAACCATATTTAATGTATATTTTGAATTTTTACAGATCTAAAGTGGCCAAGCGCGGTTTGAAGAACGACGAAATTATTGCAGAAGAAAATTTAGACCAGAACATCAAAAATACCGAAGATATATTAATTTCTCCTACGGGAGGCATCATTTGTGATGATGATAATATTTCAATATCGGGGGTCCATGCGGGTTGATGTCCCGATGAACAACAACATATCTGACATTGAAATGGTAACCAATAATAAATCGAATTAAGTCTTTTGAATTGAGCACTTACGTTCAGCTGTAATAATCATATTTTTTATTATTTAAATGTTATTTTAATTTTACAATGAAGTCAACAACTAATTATTTGTTTCAATTAAATATGTTATTTTATACTCTGAAATATATTCTTTAATGTTTTCAAAAATTACATTTGTATTCGATTTTCAATTTATTCTACTACACAAATCCATGGTATGTATTAGAGGTATAAATATAAATTGATTCTGATTGTGTGGAATCATGACTAATTTACACTTTATATCATTTATGGAATAAAATTTTGAGTCTAGTTTTTTTGTTATGTTGGATTTAAAAATATGTGTATACGAAGAACGAATTGGCTGTTCAAATACATTGTGTAATTTAGACAACGGAGTACCAAAAATAAATAGTTCTGAAGATTTTTTGATTGAATTTTCCATCCCCACAATTTCGTTGTTTTTTGTTAAAAACCATTTGTTGTGCACTTCATTACTTAAATATAATCCAACTTCGATTTCCAATTTATAAAAGAATCTGTCATTTGTTTCTGCTTTTGGAACTTGTTCGCCGATGTTCTCTCCTGAACAAATTGGATATTTTTTTTAAATACTTTGAATTTAATGATAATTTACTCATTTCAGTCAAACGTTACGCAGCCTGTGCCATCGGATATTTGCCATGACGCAGCATTCTTTTAATGTGATAGAGTTCATTCTCAAATTGGTATGCATTCATCGTCGATAAGATACCAAATCTTTTAACTTCGTCGACTACATGAGATAAATTATGTATGTTACTGGAGATAGACCCCATACCATAAATACTTATATACATTTCTATAAAAACATTAATCATATCTTTAGCAGTATTAACTAGATGTGAATATACATTACTAGAACAAATTGTTATAGAGCAAAATATCAACAAGAAATGTTCGTACAATTCATATTCTAAATAATCTTGCAGCACTGCAATTGAAATATAATGAAAAAACGTCCGAAATTCTAAACCTTTCCAATTTGAAAGGTAATCAAGACCTCTCACTGCCCGATGTAACTCCTTCGGCATTTTACATGATAATAAATATTTTGAAATTGATGAAATTTCAGAATCAGTCCACTTCCCCATATAATTTTTGAACGTTCCAGCTCTCCACCCAAATAAACATCTTTTCATGTAACAGATGTATCAAATGTAACTCTTCAGCAACAATGATGTCTTCGATCATATCAATAGGCAGATCTTCAAGTGGTGATACTGCTTTATGGTGGCTAATGTAGATCCTATTTCGAAAATCTTGGTCTGTTCTTTCTGGTAGTCCAATATGTGGAAATGACATGGTTTTATTAATATGGCTCCATTCTCCAACTACAACACATTTTAGGCATCCATGTTTACCATTAAAATTAATAACACCTTTTAGAAAAGCTCTTGCTGGTGAATCACAAACAAAGCATCAGATATGAATATTCACATGATATCTATTTATTTGAATACCAGTAGTCAATAAATCATTTAACTCGTTCACAAACGGTCTATAAATAGAAAACAATTGATTATTTAACATAATGGAAATTAAATCAGATAAAGTTTAAGTGAAAGCGAGATTGGCGGACAAAAAATTTGATTATTACCGTAAGAAATCTTCTACAGATTGAGGTTTTCCTACCCCACTCCAGATTCCAATAACCATTGGTGTGAATGTTGGGATTTCATGAATGTTAAATAATATCGGCCAAAATTCTTCTTTGGAGCTTTTGTAAATAGGAAGACCATCGATATTAAAATTTAAGGAAATATTTAACGGTTTTTCAACATCATGCAAACTATATTTAAGGCAGACTTCAAGGCCTTGATGCCAATATACACCATGACCTAGAGTGGTTAATGTTAGGTTTTTAGGTGTTTCTAATAATGTTTTTGCGTCGCGAGGCCCATTTACCGTCGTTCGTTTCCTTATAATTTGTAGTAAAGAATTGATTGCTGTATGCCTTATGTTATAAGTAGTAGCCCAAGTTCTTAAATCCTCTTGGAAATGTGTATCGTTATTGATTTTTTCAAATTCATTTTCACTTTCATCACAAAAATTTTCAAAATCTTCATAATGACCTTCATTTTCCAAATTTCCTTGACTTGTGATTTCGATATCGTTTATGCTTTTAAATGGAAATGAAGGCACGTTCTGGTTACTTAGGGATAAAATACTTTCAACTGAAGGCACGTTCTGGTTACTCAGGGATACAATACTTTCAACTACCGTATTTTCACAAGGAACAATGTCTATATTGCAAACTTGTAACAAGCTACTAGTCTAACTAGTAGGTTAACAGAAATTACGGGTGCAGAGCTTACGGGCGGTCAATTTATCCTGGCTAGGTTTCAGGGAAATAGGGTGGGGTTTTCCGCAAGATGCACCCATCGGTATTAGACCGCTAAACAAAATAGGGATTGACAAGACATACCACAACATCACCAGTAATCTACCTACCTAAATTACCTACACTTTATCTCATCCTCAGCTGTCGAATTCTTTTACTTTCGCATCATAAAATCAAAATAAAATAGAAAAAAATTGAAAATTAAATTTTAACATTCCGATTTATTCCAAAAGAAAAAAAAACAAAAGAATATTTAATATAACCATAACAAAGAATAAAAACAAAAAAAAAATTAAGAAAATATGTTAATTAAATCTAAAACTAATCTAAAACCCTACTACCCTAAAGAAAATTAGCCTAAATTAGTTCTTAATGATAAATGATAAATTACTTAAATGAGTTTGAAAGAAAAAATCGGAAAATTTAGAACTAACTGTGTATACATATAAAAATAATTGTTATTAAATATTTTCAAAATAAAAATAAAAATTGTTTTCCACTTAGCTGATGAATTGTTGAATGCTGGATGACGAAGTTTATGATGTACATTGTATATTTTTTTGTTTTTGTAATTGTTTATTAATGGTTAATTGTACATTGATATGTGTTACGGTTCTTATTGATACCGTTGTTGTATGTTCACTTGGATTTTTTTTTGTATTTAACCACGTTTTATTAAATTTGGTTTACATCTTCATTTTAAGCGAACGGATTTTATTAAACTGTATTTTAATCACAAATAAAGTTAGCACTTTTTTTTGATTTTATTGAATTTATTTATATATTTATAATCTTATAATTTTATTTATTTATATATTGAACTTATCAATATAATTTTAGTTACATTATTATTATTTGTTCAAACTTTATTGTTCATTACAATATTTTTTTTTTAAATTGCCGGGGCAAAGACTTAAATACAACTCTTTTTATAATTTTGAAATTCGACATTAAATACTAATTTTCAGATAAATTAAGGGTGCGTTCATATCCATAATACAGCAAATTTTGCTTAATTTATTTAATATGGAATGCACACCACACCTTCCCCCTTGAAAAAAGACAATCATTTACAAAAAATTATTAATTCTAATGATTGGCTTTTACAAAATTTTCATTACTAGTATACTAAAGTTAGAATATGTAATTATAAATTATTAATTGAATATCTAATATAAATATATATTTTTTAAGTAATTTTTTATTTACATTATTAAGTAATAATAAAATATAAAAGTTTTAATAAATATGTATATTTTTTAGTTTTATTGTTTGTTTACTTAACTAACTCCATTTATTAAATACAGTATTAAATATTATATAATTTTTTATTTTTTTTTTTTTTTTGTAATTTATTAGCTAATTATTTATTTCTTACTTAACAATTTTTAAGGAATGTAATTTAAAATGGTTTGTAAATTCTTTCAATAATGTGTAATTCAGACAAAAAAGAAATTTTAATGGAATGGAATACAATAAGTAATAACGGTGTTACATGGTATATTGAATTTTCGTTATCTGCAAAAACAAAGCTCAGCTCCAACAAAATACTTTTTTTTTTTTTTTTTTTTTTTTTGTACAAAGTGTTAAATATTGTTAAAATAATGCTTAAGGCGATTGTTATGAACCGTTTTGAGATGTTTTCCAATTTTTATTTCTGAATTTTCATTCGAGATTATATTAATGATTTCATAGGGTCCCAACCATAGAGGTTTAGTTTTCGACGTGCTCGTTTCATCATGTAGTAATACTTGATCACCAATTTCGAATGGAACAAAATAAACTTTGTTATCGTAAAGTACCTTAGATCGTTCTTTTTTCTCTAATAAAGTTTTTCTTGCGATTTCCCAGGAATTTTGTAAACGATATTTCAATTCATTTGCATAATCGGCATAATTGTAAATTGTTTCTGGTTTCCTCTTTATAGAATTTGGTATATTAGGAACTCGACCGTATAATAGCTCGTAAGGCATGAAACCTGTAGAAGTATGGGGTGTGCTGTTGTAAGCAAACATTGCATATGAAATCCAGTTGTCCCAGTTTGCTCTGTCACCAGAAGTAAATGTTCGAATGTATTCGCCTAAGGTGCGATGGGACCTCTCCAGTGCTCCGTTTGACTGCGGGTGATAAGCAGTACAGTTGATATGTTCTATTTTTAATAATTTCGTGATTTTCTTGAAAAGTTGGCTCATGAAATTTGAACCCTGGTCTGTGATTATAATTTCGGGAAGACCATATTGGCAAATGAAATTTTCGGTAAATGCCTTCGCTACTGTAGCTGCTTCTTGATCGATTAGTGGAACAGCAAATGAAAATTTGGTCAAATCATCTTGCACAGTCAGTATGTAACGATTGTTCAAATGAGACGGTGGATTAATAGGACCAACAATATCTAAAAACACTCTTTGGAATGGTACTTTGGATGTGTCTGTAATTTTTAAAGGCATTTTATGAAGCCTACCGTATTTATTCCGCTGGCAATCATCACACTGCTTAATAAATTTTTTTATTTTTGACAGCATATTTGAGAATCGGTAATATCGTTTAAGACGATTCATCGTACGGTTAATTCCTTGATGAGCTCCGATGGGTGTTATGTGATAATCTTTAATAATTTGGTCGATATCGGAAGTTTCAGATAATTCAATTATGTTATGAGATTTTTGAGATTGTTTAAGATTATTATCATCAACATTATTGTCATTAATTGGAAGATTAGGAAATACATTTTGATCAGGATTGTTAGATGGATCGATTAAGATGAATGAATTCGAATTATTAGAATTATCAAGGTTATTAGATATAGAAGAACTTGAAGAATTTGAAACATCATTTTTCTGCTTATTATATTTGGCCCGAGTAATCACTTTTAAGGTGTGATTATCATTTGAAACATCAGGGATTACAATTCTAGATAAGGAATCTGCATTTAGGTTACTTTTTCCAGGTTTATAGGTAATTTTAAAATCATACTCTTCTAATTCTAATCGCCATCTTAGAAGAATTGACGTAGGATTATTAGTCGAGTATAGAAACGTCAAGGGTTTGTGATCTGTCTGGATTCTAAACGGTTTGCCATATAGGTAAGGTCGAAATCGGCGAATTGCCCAAATAATTGCTAGGAGTTCCTTTTTGATAGTTGGGTAATTTTTCTCTGCTGGATTCAAGATCCTACTAGCGTATGCTACAGGTAAGTCATTGGAATCCTTTAGTTGTGATAAAACCGCTCCTATCGCGACGTCGCTAGCATCCGTAGTCAGAATAAAAGGTTGATCAAAATTGGGGTATTGTAATATTGGAGGATTGCAAAGAGCATTTTTAAGTTTGGTGAAGGCTTCCTCTGTGAATGCGTTCCACCGATATTGGCAACCTTTACGTTTCAATGCGGCTAACGTTGTGCCATAAATAACAACATCATCTAAATATACGAAACATTTAATCCCATTTAGTCCACTAAGAACATGGTTCATAAGGCGTTGGAAGGTACTTGGTGCACCTTTAAGACCGAATGGCATCCTAAGAAAATGAAAATGGCCATATGACGTAGAGAAAGCTGTTTTCTCTTTATCTTTAGGATTCATTGGAACTTGATGGTATCCCTTGGCAAGGTCTAATGTAGTGAAGTAACTTGCTTGCCCAAGTTGATCGAGGATTTCGGAAATGTTTGGTAATGGAAAAATGTTGTTGATCGTAATTTCATTAAGGCGACGAAAGTCTACGACTATGCGCCATTTTTCCTCATCGGTATTGGATTTTTTTGGAACTACTAAAATTGGTGAATTCCAATGTGAAATACTGGGTTCTATAATTGATTCATCAAGCATTTTTGAGATCTGTGTATTTATCTCAGTTTTCGCCGCTTCTGGAAGACGATATGGTTTCTTATTTATAGGTTGTGAATTCGGAATTAAATCAATTGAGTGGTATACTTTGGTAGTCATATCCAATTTATCTCCAGGTAAATAAAAAATATCATTATAATTACGACATATTTCAATGATAGAAGATTTTTCCTCATCATTCAAATGAGAAGTATCAATTTCGGATTCTAGTAGTTGAAGACGATCTGGTAAGGTATCAGACCATGAATTTAATTGAAACATTTCATAATGGCTAAGAGGAGTTGATTTAATTTGAAAATTTTTCATATCAACTGAACTTTGGTTATTATTAAGAATGCTAAATATTGCCGATTTATTTTTAGGAGTAACAATACATGCTGCTGAAAATACACCTGGTGAAATTTCTTGAGAAGGACAGAAATAGTCTACGCTGTCATCCATGTCGACTGTTGGTAGTCGTATAAATTTTTCAACTCTTGGTGGAATTTCGAAATTGTCTTCCGGATTGGAAATCAAAGGCAAATTATGAACAGAACTGTTATAATTTATATCTAAAGTCTTTCTTCCGTAGTGAATAACACATTCGAATTTTTCAAGGAAATCTTTTCCTATTATTCCTGAACAAGTAAGTGGAAAATCAACGGGTACAATGTGGAACGAATGATGTAATTGTAGGCTTTCAGTTAGTATAATGTTTGTTTTCACAAGTGCGAGAGTGCTAATTTTTGTATCAGTAATGCCTTGGATATACACTTTTTGATTTGGAAAAACTTCTGTATCATATTTTATTGCATCTTTTTTAATTAAACTAATATCAGCTCCAGTGTCAATGAGGAAGTAATGAATTTTGTCTAAAGTTAGGATATTTAAATTAAGATTAATGAATTTAAAATTAATACTTTGGCTATTTATAGCAGAAATTGAAACGTCTTTATTATTCAGGCTACTGATATTTGAAATGTTTGAACACTGTTTTAGAGATCCTGGATCCGTGTAGATGTGTTCTGGTCTTGAGCGGATCCTGTCGAGTTTTCCGGATTATTATGCTCTACATGTCTAATTTTAGAGGATGAAGCAGACGGGTCAGAATTATAATTTCTATTATTATTGTAGTCTCGCTTATAACAATTGTTTATTAGATGACCACGATTTTTACAATAATTGCAAAAAATATCTGGATTTGTATCTGGTTTATGTAAACTATTATTATTCTGAGTATTATTATTAGGTCGTGACGAATACGTTCGAGTATTAATAAAATTTCGAGATTGTGATTCTAATTGGATATTACGATTTTGATCGGATTGCGGTAATTTATTTAATCTTGTATAACAATTACGATATAAATGACCGTTCTTATTACAAAAACTACAACGAATTGATTTTGTATCATTAAATTGAGCTTGCGGTTTGTGAGAAACTTCTTCGTCGTTAGCTTGTATAACCGCATCGCTAAATTATCAAAATGATGAGCTTTTATTATGGTTCTGATTGGTTCTCTTAATCCATTTTGAAACGAGTTTAATGCCATGCCTTCATTCAATTCTTCAATAATCTCAGCTGCTCCCTCTCCCTGTAGCGCGATACAGATTTCGTTTAATTCATATAAAAGTTTTTCGATTTTATTTGCAAAGGATTGGACTGATTCTGAACGCTCTTGGCATAACGAAATTAATTCAGTAGATACCGTACCTTGGGATCGACGCTTAATAAATTTAGTTTCTAACGTTGTCTTTAAACTTTTCCAATTACTACAAGATTTATGTCGCACTACTTCAAATGCAGAACCCTCTAATTTTAATTTGATTAAAGTCATAAAATTATCTTTATCATTTTTTACAGTTAGCGATGACCATACGAAATCACAAGCTAAACAAAATTTTTGGAAATCCGAAACCTTACCGCTAAACACGGGAACAATTTTTAACATATTATTAGCATTAAACGCCATTTTTTCATTTGAATTTGTTGTTTTTATTTGGAGAATATTTGTATGGCTATGATCAATATTCGAGGATGACGAATGTATCGACGAGCATGATTTATTATCTGTTATAGAAATTAAATCATTGTTACAGTTAACGGAAAATTCAATGTCATTATTTTTTAATTCAGATGACATTTGCATGCCAGGTTTTACCTTCTTAACTTGTCTGTATCTTAAATTAATAAAAGAATCTCGCTTTGACATAAAAAAATTAAAAAAAATAATTCACAAAATTAATTTTGAATCACAAATACCACTTCACTAACCCACTAAATATGTTTAAGAAAAATTCATTATACGTTTAAGTTTATACATTACGTATTTCTTTTTTCTTAAATAATTTATTATTTATATTTAAAAAATAAATGTTTGTATATTATAGGTATTAATTATGTACTCGTATGTACACATATATAAAAAAAAAACTAATTACGATTTTATAATTTTAGAAAAATTGAATAATGTACCTGCGATTTATATTTACTTTTGTTGATGATCTCCACTGATGATCTGCAAATGTTGAATGGCTCCGTGACGTATTCCGATATATTGTAGCTATAGGTGTAAAGTTGTGATTTTGATACAGCTTGATGAATGTTGATCAATTTATATTCTAGTTGACTTGTGATGTAAATAATTTAGAGTTTCGATCGGCTATACGTGAATGTTGAACATGCTTGCTGTATTTTTCTCGAACATGTACAAAATGATGTTCTGGATTCTAGAACATTTGGTCGGCCACATGTTGAATACATTTGATGAAATTTATGCGCTGAATGTGTTTACATTCGATGTGTTGGTATTTAAATTTTCAACGAATAGTTTTTCAATGCGGTATAACTTTTGATCTGATTGAAATCAGCTGATGTTGCAGTTTAATTTTATTATAAATTTTTTTTTTTTTTTTTTTTTTATTACCGTTGAGAACTTTATACACGGAATTTTTATTGAATTAATTGCGATTTTTCATTAAAGATTTTTTTATGAGTTTATTTTATTATTTGTATTATTTTGAAATATTTCAATTACTTATATTTTTTATTTTTTTTTTATTAAAATTTGAAGATACACCATAAAACCAAAAACACAATTTTATTTTTTTTTCCGCTGTCACCATTGTTGTATGTTCACTTGGATTTTTTTTTGTATTTAACCACGTTTTATTAAATTTGGTTTACATCTTCATTTTAAGCGAACGGATTTTATTAAACTGTATTTTAATCACAAATAAAGTTAGCACTTTTTTTTGATTTTATTGAATTTATTTATATATTTATAATCTTATAATTTTATTTATTTATATATTGAACTTATCATTATAATTTTAGTTACATTATTATTATTTGTTCAAACTTTATTGTTCATTACAATATTTTTTTTTTACATTGCCGGGGCAAAGACTTAAATACAACTCTTTTTATAATTTTGAAATTCGACATTAAATACTAATTTTCAGATAAATTAAGGGTGCGTTCATATCCATAATACAGCAAATTTTGCTTAATTTATTTAATATGGAATGCACACCACACCGTACACCCATATACCGGTAACCACCGTCACTACACATGTCATATAAGAACGTAAATTTCTTAAATATATTAATTTATTTTAATTTTAATTAATTTTTAAGTTTATATAATTTAGCACTATTCCGTTCTTTAGTAATTTTTTTTTTATAATTTTATATTTTTGTGATTACTTAATGCAACGTATGTATGTAGTTCACTCTCGTTATGAATTAATATCGATACGTTATACTGGTACAGTTTTTACAATCACCACAGGTTTTATTCACATATTGAATTACATTAACGAATTGTTAACTTAGAGAACTTATTTGATATTATGATAAATATTCACTTATTTAATTAGTTTATTCGTATTATTTTCACTACATATTTAAGGAAGTATTGAAGCAAATTAACTTAATTTTTACACAATTTTTTTTTTTTTTTTTTTGCTATACACATAGTTTAGTCAATCAAAATATAGCACGTTTTGATCAGAATTGTTTTCAACGGTTTTTATTTACAGTCCACTAAACCGTTTTATATAAAAATACCACTTAAACTTTAGATATAGTTTTTACTTAAACATAAAGTTAACTTAATTTTTAGTTTATTAAATTTATAATATATTTTTTTTTTTTACATTAAATTATTTCTTTTGTTTTAATCGAGATTATTTACTCGATTCCAAAAAAAAACAAAATATTTTATTTTACCAAGACCTTCTAGAAATGGCAAACAAAATTTTAACTTATTCTTCTATTTTATTGATGGCACCGTAATTTATATAAACACGAACACGTCTCTTGCAATAATGACCTTTTTTGTTTTTTTATTTCCAATTTTCATTTCGTAAGCCATCACAGCATTCTCTCCAAAAAAAAACCAAATTACCACAGTAAAGGGAGCGCTGCATCTAACCCTTTGACGGTCAGGTCGCATAAACAAAATGTGTAGAGATCCGCGCTATTTTTTTAAAATATTTTTGGGTCGGTCGGCACAAACTTTTAAATTTAACCGATTCCTAATCAATAACCGTCTGTACCACTTTTTTTATATTTTTTCCATTTGGAAATCTCAATTTTCGGCTTGAACATTTTGAATTTAAGATGTTTCGTGAAAATGTAACTTCTTAAATTGTCAAATGACATGTAAACAAAATGGCTATTCGTAGTTCTCAAGCTCAGTTTTCACATCCAATGTACAACTAACAATTTAAACGACAACTAAATTAGTTCGCAAAATGAGTTTTGTGTTTATTTCACAACTTATTATGCACTCCATTAACAACTTATCTTAAACGATGATTGTAACCAGTTGTTAGAACTGTTTCACAACTAATTTAATGTAACATTTATTATTGTTCATTATTGGTTATTAAATTAGTTGTGACATGTATGTTCCAACCAACACAGCGAACCAATTGTTGGTGGTTCGTAACTGGCAACTTTTTTAGTTGTGACATGCGTGTGCGAACCAATTTTGTCAACCAATGTGTGGCGTTTCGTAATTGGTAACTTTTTTAGTTGTGACATGTATGTGTGAACTAATGTGACAAACTAATTGGTTGTGGTGACCATTCAGCTGTGGATATTACAAGAGACAACAACTTCACAACTATAATTTTTCAATAAAGTTTTTGCTAAATTTGACAACCATTTCACAAGCAATTCCTGGTTGTGACAATAATGTGACAACCATCAATTGGTTGTACACAACTAACTAGTTGTAAAATGCTACTTGGGCAGTACTAACCAATATTCGCTAATTTTCAACCAAATCACCAAATTATTTAATATAAACACTTTTGCCGAGGTTTATTCTATCGGAGAGAACACTAAATCAAATGTTTGCTAGTCACGTAAGTAAAGTATTGATCATCATACGGACTAAAGTTATAAAAAATTCTTTACGTTTTAGGTATGAGTTTAATGATGTTAACAAGGCGAAACACACAAAACTTGTTTCCCAAATAGCCTTTAATTTTATAAGATTAATGGTCCTTTTGAAAGTAGCATATAAAAGTAGCATAAACAAACAAACAAATGAAACGCAATGTTACAGTTTATAAGTAAAATAATTTTATTTATTACATTAATAGAATTAAATTTAATAATTTTTTTATTATATACTACTCATATTTATTTACATTAAATTTAATAATTTTTTATTATATTCTACTCATTACGAAATACTACCAATCTACTTAATTGTTGTCGTATGTGGGTCGTATTTTTTTCATTAATTTCTCGCGATATTTGTGAAAATTTTATTTTTATGAAACATTTTATAATAACTTTCGCTAATTATATATGGTTATTATCAATTTACGTATCAAATTGATGATCATGTAGTGCTGGAAACATGTCACCTATATTAAGATCCTGTAAGATTCTTAACGCTAGTCTCTCATCTTGATGTTTCTTCTTAAAATGTATATTGGCACTTTTAAAATACTGGTTTGTAATGATGCAAAGGTCAGTTACGTCTTTGGCCGGGATTATTAACCCTCCTCTTGTTTTAAAAAATAATAAATTAAGTGCTGTTGTGTGGGCCCCACCATATTCGGAATACATCGCATTAATGCATTCGGTGCATTTAATTATTTTTCTTGCCATCCTGACGACGTAACCACTTATATATCCGATGACATTTTCTTGGAAGGCTGATATGGTGTTTTGTAGTAGGAATTCAGAGACAAGCTGGTTTTCCTCATCCTGGTAAGTTTCATCTTCAATGTCAAACATATCTATAGGATATTCAACATCACCTGTTTGAATAAAAATAATTATGTATTAAGTTATATTTTTGTTTAATTTGGTTTTAACTACTTACCCTCGTTTCTAGATAGCGGAAGATTACGTACAGCATCCAACAATTCCGTCTCATCAGTTTCACCTATATTGCCGCTAAAGCTTCTAACTTTGCTATGAATTAAAAGCTGTTTATAACCAGCAATGAATTGCCTTGATGTCGGGTTATTATTCGTACCACTTCTGGAACGCATTGCGCACAACGTAAGACTCATTTATTATTTAATTTATAAATTTTACGACGATGACAAAGAGTCATCTGTGATTGAATATTATCACTGAATTTTTAGTACAAAATTTTAATATTCATGACAATGCTCCATCACTTCTTTTACTTTCGTTATCACTAAATGTCAAATAATTATAAACAAATAGCAAAAACATTTTGGTTGTCAAAATCATTAAATTTGATTGCAATTTGTGATTTCAATAGAGCAACACGCGTTTTTATATATAGTGTCTATTGAAAGTGGAAAAGTTTTTCTAAAGTGTTGTGTTTGGCTAAGCCATTTTGGATCTCTATATTGTGAAGATATTAGAATAAAAGGTTAGTGGATTGGTGATCAAATTAATTTATTAGATAGATAGAATTAATTTATTAGATAGATTTAAATAATTTCTATAAACAAGGTGTACGGGATAACCCGTAAACACCCTGTAACAAATAATGTTGAAGGAAATACCGTGGTTTTTCCTGACAAAATTATAGAATGGGATGATTACGATATAGAGTTAAGAAATAAAAAAATTAAGTTAGATATAATGGGAAAAAATAAAAAGAAAAGTGAATTAAAGAGTAGAGTGGAAACACATATGATAGTGGAAAATAATGTGGATTTAAAATCCAAAAATAATGAGGAAGAGGATATAGTAGTTGATGTTGATGCAACTCCAATTATCAAAATGGCGGAACAAAATAATAACAATAAAGTTCCAGAAATGGATAATAATAAGATATTTCATTATAATAGATTAGATGTAGGGCCGTTTAAAGTAATGGTGGTTAAAGAGAATTTAAATTTAATATTGTTAGGGATAGCAATTAAAAAAAATAAGTTTACAAATATTAAAAATGTAGAACAAATTAGTAGAAATATGGCGAGGATAACTTTTGATAACTATATGGAGGCAAATAGATGTATTGATTCGCAATCATTTAAGAAATTTGATTTATATGAAGCATCGATTCCAAAAAATTTCATAGAAACTTGTGGGTTAATTAGAAATATACCAATTTCGTTAACCAATGAAGAAATTAAAGAAAATTTAAAATCACAATACCCAATTATTAAAGTAGAGAGATGGATGAGATGGGACGGTGAGAAAAAATGTCAAGTGGAGTCGGAATTGGTTAAAATCTTTTTTCAATCAAATGTATTGCCATACAACATAGTTATGTATGAGAATATATTAATTAAAGTTAATTATTATATTCCCAGACCAATGTTTTGTAATAACTGCTTAAATTATGGACATACGGTTTCTAGATGTAGAAATATTGATAAATCTAGATGTAGGATATGTTCATTAGAATATAATAAAGGAGAAAATCATTTATGTGGATTAAAAGAAACATGTAAATATTGTGAAGAAGAACATATAACGAACTATTTCAAATGTAGGGAGAGAATTAGACAAGGGAGAATCACGAAGGTTATGACAATAGAAAAATCCTCTTATAAAGAAGCGAAAGAAAAATTATTTGGAAATAAACAGAGTATTAATAATGAAGATTTTAGATTTGGATTAAAAGATAATGGAGAAATAAATAGACTAAATGAAAAATGTAAAATTAATGAGAGAAAGACTATGATATTGTTAAAATTGATGGAAGAGCTTAAAGAAAAATTAAAAGAAAGGGATAAATTATTAGTTTACATTTCAAATAATTTAAATCCATTAAATAATAGAAATGAAAATCCTGGCACAATTGATGATCTCCTTATTAAAATCGGAGAATCATTAAGTCATGATAAAATAAATGAATAATCTTAAAATAATACAATTAAACATACATAGCTTTAGATCAAACAGAACTATTCTTGAACATTATTTAGAGTATAATAATATTAGTATAGCGATATTATCAGAAACCTGGACAAATCCAAATCAGAGTAATTATATGACAAAATATGATATTATAACAAAAGATAGGAACGATGGGTACGGAGGTGTAGGATTTTTAATAGATAAAAAAATTTCGTGGAGATTAATTGAGCAAAATTTCACATACAATAGGTTGGAAGTAATTACAATAAATATAAAATATAGGCAAATGGATTTTAACGTAACATCTTTTTATAATAACTCAAATAGATCGCCGAGGGAAATTGAGGTAGAATTCTGTAATTTATTATCAGAAAACTACAATAGAAAGAGTATAATTGCAGGGGATATAAATGCTCATAATAGATTATGGGATTATAGCGGATATAACGATAGGTTGGGAATTCTAATAGCAAAAAGTATAACAGATAGCCAATTTAATTTACTTAATGATGGTTCTCCAACTAGACAAAATATGTATAGGCACAATTCATCAGCTATTGATATAACATTATGTACGGGGAATTTAATGAGTATAATAACATGGGCAGCGTCAAATGAAAATTTGGGGAGTGACCATTTTGTTATTAATATATCATTGAATATTAATGGAAACAGTACAGGTCAAATTACTAATTGGAAGAGAATTTTAAATGATATAGATAGAATGATGGAAAATGAGAAAAGTATAAACTTAGAAGATAAACTAGAGGAATTAATTATGGAAAATACGAGAATAGTGAATAAAAAACATAAATACATTCCGAAACCATGGTGGTCGCCTATAATACAAAGACTTTGGAAGATAAAGAGAGAAAAACAAATAATATATAGTGAGAAAAAAAATTTATACACTGCATTAGAATTAAAAAAGGCTACTCAATTATTAAAATTAAGAATAAAACAAGAAAAGAAGAAATCTTGGATATGTTTCTTGAATAATATAGGCAAAAACACTAAGAATGGGGACATATGGAAGAATATATACAAAGTTAAAAATAAAAGGCAAAATTGTTTTAATATTTTAGATGATGATAATATGGCTAAAAATATTTTAAATATTAATTTTCCTAATAAAATTGAGAACATTTCTCTACCTTTTCATAATACTTCAGAAACTATTAATGATAAAGAATTTAAAGCTAGGGAAATTGAGATTATTATAAGGAAATCTAAAAACACTGCTCCAGGTAGGGATAGGATTAGCTATGGGGTTATCAAAGAGATAATAAATAAAAACAAAAATTTCATACAATTGATAGTAGATGATTTTAATAAAATCTGGTCCTCTAAAATATATCCGGAGAGGTGGAAAAGAATTAATTCCATTGCTATTAAAAAAATGAATGGGGATGATAGAGAAATTAAAAACTATAGACCAATATGTTTATTACCTGTGTTTTCTAAAATATTTAACAAAGTTATTCTAGATAGAATAAATAAACACTTGGAAGAGAATAATTTAATGAATGATAATGTATTTGGTTTCAGGAAAAATATAAATATTACGGATTATTTTATAGAACTATATAATTATATTATAAAAGAAAAAAAGAATAAGAATAAGGTTATTTTGGTGAACACTGATATTACGAAAGCATTTGATAGGGTAGATAAATCAATTTTAATTGAAATACTATCTAAAATGAATTTTTCTCATCATATTATTAATTGGATTTACCAATTTCTAACGAATAGATTGATATCATTAAATAAATCAGATAGAAGCTCATTGAGTCCAACACTTTTTAACATTTATATGACGAGTATTCGTGTGTATAGTGATAAGTGGAAAAGATCATAAGGAAGTAGAAGCCAGGACAAATAGAACATTAATTAATTTTTGTGGAAAATTACACTTATTAAGATTAGAATTAAATACCAACAAAACACATTATTTAAGACTTTTCACAAATATTAATAATCAATAAAAGACTAAAATTAAATTTAATAATATAGTAATTAAAGATGTTCAGCAAACAAAAATACTAGGAGTAACATTATCAAAAAATGTATCATTACATAATCATTACCAAAAGATGAGGACAGAGATTCAAAAAAATATTAATATATTAAAAATATTTACACATACAAAAGGGGGTGTCCATCCTGATATAATGCTAAATATACATAAATCAATTATAAAATCTAAATTAGACTATAGCTATATTATAACAGATCTTAAAAATAAAATTTCACATAAAATATGTCAGACGGTAAAGAATTCTAGTATTACACTATGCCTGGGGTTAACTAAAACAACGCCTATTCCAGCATTATTATCAGAAGCAACAGAATTAACTACTGATCTGGACAATAAAACAAAAACGTTAAAATACATAATGAAACATTTATATAAAAACTCTAAAATAGGAAAAGATATAAAAGAAAGAAATTCTATAGACAAATTAAATAATTTATATGATAATTATAATTTTTTATCTAAAATACTTCCAACTCATATTAAGAAATCTAATCCTGAAAATTTAAAAATTATAAGTAATATAATAGGTTTGGATAATATTAAGTCTAGGAACTCATTAGAACTAAATAAAAAAACTAGGGAATATTTAGAGAGGTATAAAGGTTATAGTCATATTTATGTAGATGGCTCTAAGATGGAAGATGGGATGGGAATAGGAATATATATCAAGGAGAAGAATAAAAAAATTTCAATTAAATTAAAAAACGATACGAATATAAAAAACATAAAAAATGAATTATAGGAATAAAAATTAGCACTATTTTAGCTCAGATATTGCAATCAAATATTGTAGTAATTTTTTCAGATTAACAGAGTGCATGTAAATCAATAACTTCGGCCTATAATAAAATAACAGATAAACATTATGAAAACGAAATTATAGACTTGGTTGGAAATAATAGGAGAAAGAATATAATAATTCAATGGATTCCAGGTCACATTGGAATATTGGGAATTGAAATTGCAGATGGATTAGCGAAATTAGCAAAATATAATCCTACTCATATATTTGATAATCCTCCTACTCAAAATGATATCATTAAAAGAATTAAAGAAAGTATATACGAAGAATGGAAAGAGAAATATAATGATCTGACAACAAATATTGGGCGATATTATAAAGAGATTTGTCCAAATCCTAATTTAGATAAGTGGTTCAAGAATAGTTCGTTAACAGTATTAGAAATTAAACAAATTAGTAGAATTAGAACGGGTCATGCTTACAATAAAAATTTTTTATATACCATTGGTAAGGAATCTTCTCCAAATTGCGATAATTGTAATATTTTAGAAGATAATGAACATATAATAAGTGTGTGTCCCAAGTATGAAATTATAAGAATAAAATACATTTCTTTAAAAGATAAAACATTAAAAGAATTACTTAAATCTGATAATGATTTGGAATTTAGACAAATATTAGATTTTTTAAAAGAAATTGAATATAGATTGTGATCACCAATCTACTGATTAATTATTTTTTCATATTTTTAATATTTTAGGAAAACTTTTTCACAGCAATCGGGAAACAAGGGGTATTATTTAGAGGATTTAAGGAATTTAAAAAAAAAAATACTTTGTTGAATTTGGAATTATATAATGTAAAGATAATTTAAAAAAAAAAAAAAAAAAAAAAAAAAAAAAAAAATTTATATATGTAATTAAAAAGGGATGTTAGAGAATTAAATTTATGGGATATTATAGTACATGATAATAATATTAGTGATTTAAAAAAAAAAAAAAAAAAAAAAAAAAAAAAATTTTTTTTTTTTTACTATTATATACTGTTAAAATCAACTAAAGTAAAGTCAAATTTCTATAAATTAAGGACTATTAAAAGACTGTTAAATTACAATTAATTATTTTTATTTTATTAAAAATTATTCAATTAATTGAACCGTTAACATTCCATAGCTACAGCCCTTCGGAGAAGAAGAAGCTGATAGTTAGAATTGGAAACAATTAAACAGTAGGTCGTATGGATGGTGACGTCTGACCACAACAAATAGAGAATCAAAAAAAAAAAAAAAAAAAAAAAAATCATTAAATTTACAAAGGAAAGCTATGTATATAATACAAATTACAAGAAATATGAATTAATTACGTTTAATAAATTAAGTTATACATATTTAGTTTAATTTTCAGATCCCATCAATTATAAAAAATCCAGTGTATATTGTGTGTGGAATGCGGATCAGCTGTGAATCATGAGATAAGTGTTTTTTAAAGTATTTGTTTTTGTTTGATGATTCTTTGTGTTTCTTTCCAGTTCCTTTTTTTTAGGTTGGACTCTTCTATTGGGATCAGCTCGAACATACTCCCCGCCGTTGACGTTCAATGCGTCAACAAATGGGTAGTCGACACAACTTGACTACCGGACGTTGGAAAGTGGAATTTGCGGTTTTTATGGTAACCACTCTCACTAAATTATCGGCTCCTGGATGTACCTGTACTATTCTTCCGAGCGGCCATTCGCATACCGGAGTTTTATCATCCTTAATGAGAACGATGTCGCCAACTTTTATGTCTTCTTTTTACTTTTGCCACTTATACCTTTGCTGAAGGGTATTTAAATAGTCGGTTGAATACCGTTGCCAGAATATTTGAATCCTTTTTTGTAATCGATGCAATCGAGTTAGCAAATAATCTGCTTCAGAAGTTATCGGTATTTCAGGAACTGCCACGGCTGTATTCCCTATCAAAAAATGAGCGGGCGTCAACACTTCGTAATTTTCATCATGTGATGTTGCAAAAAGTGGTCGAGAATTCAAAATAGTTTCGATCTGGCAACAGATAGTGGCCGTCTCCTCAAATGTCATATTGGCATTATTTATTGCTTTTAGTAGATGCGTCTTCACGGATTTCACGGCTGACTCCCATAATCCGCCGATGTGGGGAGAAGAGGGCGGGATGAAATGCCACTCCATGTTCTTGCTACTAAGATATGCTGAAATTAGACAGTCCCGATTAATGTTTTGTATTACCTTGTAGGCTTCGCTTAAAATTCTTCTAGCGCCAATAAAGTTTGACCCATTGTCGGTGTATATATTTCTAGGATATCCTCGTCTCGCTGTAAACCGTTTAAGAGAGGCCAAGAAAGCTTCACTCGTTAAGTTGCTCACCGGTTCCACGTGTACTGCTTTGACCGACATACAAACGAAGACACACAAGTATCCCTTAATTGGCTTGGCTGAGCCTCTACCCCTTTTTGTGACGAAATAAACTGGCCCAGCAAAATCAATACCGCAATTGGTAAACGGAACCGTAGCTGTCACTCGCTCAGCCGGCAAATTCCCCATTAATTCATTGCTAGTTTTGCTGGGGTATTTAACACAGATTACGCAGCTTCTTAGTAGTGTTCGTATTTTATTTCGACCATGTAATATCCAATATTTTTGCCTTAGTATATTATTGGTCAAAGTAGGACCCGCATGCAAATTCTCACGATGAATGTATACAATTAATCTCTCGGTGTATATATGATTAGCGGGTAATATGATCGGATGCTTACTATTATAGTCGCAATCAGCATTGAAAAGCCGACCTCCTACTCGTAGTATTCCGGCCGCATCTACGAAAGGGACTAAGGACACCATCTTCGAGCTGCTGTTCACCATTTTGTATCTTCTCAAATTAGAAATGTCTTCACTGAAACTGTCGTTTTGTACGAATGTAATGCATAAATTTCTGGCTTTTTCTATCTCTTGCGCGGTTATTTCATAAATTTGTCGGTGTTTGGTATTCCGGCACTTTAAGCTCTCTATAAAACGTTGGACATATGCGATGACACGTAGTATCTTGCTCAAACTGGATTTTCTTTCGAATAGGAGGTATAACCAGTCGTTGACGATGATACTTCGTAATGCATACTCAGGTAATTTCGCTTTACGTGATTCACGAAGTATCTCTGTCTCAACATCCTCCGAATCTTCTTGGGTGTTATTAGGATGATCACAACTATTCATATTCAGCCATTCGGGTCCACACCACCACTGCTTTAAATTAATTAACTTTTTAGGACATACTCCTCTAGAGCCATGGTCCGCTGGATTTTCAGCGGATCTGACGTGACCCCACTGTTGCCTCGGAAATTTGTCTAAAATATCGCTGGTCCGATTTGCCACAAAGGTTGACCATTTTGCAGGATAAGATGACAGCCAGGCAAGTACGATCGCGGAATCGGTCCATGCGAAATATTGTGCCGTAGGTGCTAAGGTCTCCTTTACCGTGTGCATCAATTTAGCTAGCAGGTGAGCGGCGCATAGCTCTAATCTGGGTAGTGATACCTTTTTTATAGGGGCCACTTTCTTCTTTGCTGTTAATAAATTTACCACTATTTTACCTCGTTCATTACGATATTTGCTGTAAATGACGGCACTATATGCCCTTTCGCTGGCGTCTGCGAAACCGTGTACTTGCACATCTCCATAGTGATTCGTGAATAGTTTTATCTGAACCTCCTCGAAGCACTGAAACTGCTCTCTCACTCTTTTGTACTCGTTTTGAAAGGGTTCCGGTAACTGCTCGTCCCATCCGCATTTGGTCAACCATAGTTTTTGAAACAACATCTTCAATAATACTATGGATGGCGCTAGGAAACCCAGCGGATCGAAGACTCGGGCTGTTTCGGAGATTACTCGCCTTTTTGTGATTGGACCTTCAGGTTGGCTGCTGATTTTAAATGTAAATAGGTCGTCGTTCGCATGCCAATGTAACCCCAGGACCGTTATGCTTGGTGACATCTGGTTACAAACTTGCATAGTCGTTAGGTCTTTTGATGGCTCGGTTAAGCTTGGACTATTTGACTTCCATTTTCGCAATGTGAATCCTCCTTGCTGCAGAGTTGTTTTTATTTTTTCTTTCAAACGTAAAGCATCTTCCTCACTTTCTGCACCCGACAAGAAATCATCCACGTAGAAGTCATTCACTATGTGCTGTAGTAGGAATTGTCTTCGCTCTCACGAGCTAACTGCTGCAGTGTGCGTATTGCCAAATACGCGGAACATGCCAACCCAAATGTTACCGTAGTTAGCTTATAATGTCGCATCCTCTCTCGTGGGTCCTCACGCCATAGTCTTTGATAATTCATATCGTCATCGTTTATCAAAATTTGATGGTACATCCGTTCTATATCTGCTGCAATGGCAATCCGATGGCAACGAAATCGCAACAGTGTAGCCCATAGTGTTGGCTGAAGGGTTGGTCCAATTAGTAACGTATCGTTCAAGGAAACCCCTGTCGTGGATTTGCTTGAGCCGTCAAAAACCACTCGCAGCTTGGTCGTTTCACTGGTTGTTTTTACGACTGCATGATGAGGCAAATGGAATGAATCTCCCTCGCCAATATCTATTTGCTCGTCGGGTATCTCGACCATGTGCCCTCTTTGCAGATATTCCCTCATTTGTCCTATGTATTGTTTTCGCAAATCTTCGTCGTTCATCAGCCGACGTTCTAATGACCAAAATCGACGGGCGGCGACTTTAGCAGAATTTCCCAACTTTGTTGATGTGTCACGAAATGGAAGTCGAACCACATACCTTCCATCCTCTCTACGCTTAAATGTATCAGTATAAATTTGCTCACATTTTGCTTCTTCCGGTGATATGTGATTTGCCTGCGTAGTATCCTCCAGCTCCCAAAACTGACGCAGTGTCTTGTCCACGTCTTCTTCTTGTTGCTCGCTCACTGCTATGGAAAATACGTTTCGCTCTGCATAGTTGTTTCTCACATTGGTTAACGTTGTTGATTTAATCTGGCCCGACACCACCCATCCAAATACAGTTTTTTGTAGAAATATCGATCCCATTTGCCTTCGTTCTTCTTCGAGAATCGCGAAGAAATTATCAGCGCCTATTAAAACATCAATTGGGGCGGCTATGTGGAAATCTGTGTTAGCTAGCTGTATGCTCTTTATGGACGGAATATCCTCCATATTTAGATCGTAACTTGGTATGTTAGGCGGAAGTTTGCTTAAGATCAACGCATCTATCTCAATTTGAATGCTGGAATTGGATACTGATCCCAATACCATGGCGATGCGTCCACGAGATTGAATAATACCAGTACTTATGCCTTTTATACTTGTAAGGGCTTTGCTTCTTGGTAGACGCAGTCGTTGAACGAGATCCTCGGACACCAAGGAGGCTTGAGACCCTGAGTCCAATAGTGCTCGACATCTTTGTAATTTACCGAATTTGTCTTTTACTGTCATTATGACTGTCGGTAGTATGGCGAAGTTATTACTCGTAGTGGGTTGTACGACAGCACTCAGAATGTCAGGCTTCGCGGTTTCTTCTTTCTTTTCTTCTTCATGGTGCAACGTTAAGTGATGGCGTCTTCTACATTTTTGGCAATTATATCTGGATCGACAAATTTTCGCTTGGTGCTTCGACGACAGACAATTGAACAATAATTTCTTTTTGACTATTATTTGCTTTCTCGCTGAAACGGATAACGATAGGTATTTGTCACATACCCCCAAGTAATGTCCGCCTGTACACAATGGACATGATTCAGCTTGTGATATCAGCGCTGTAACCTTCCTCGTCTGACTAGTCCTTACTTTCGTCATAGAGTCAAGACTCTCCAGCGCGTCGCTTCTCTTAGTAAGAAATTCGAAGAATTCCTTTAAAGTTGGAAAATCACTCTCAGCTGTCTGATGCCCCCAGGCTTCCTAAGTATCACCATCTAATTTATTGGCTAACATATATATAAGCCATGGATCCCGTCCTTCAGCTTTCTCTCCCAGCACTTTCAATCCACTAGTGATTTCATCCGATACGTCTACGAGATGTCGCAGGGCCTTTGAGGAACAGTGTTGCATATTCGGTTGCTCCAAAAATCGTTTTAACAACCCTTGCACTATTAGTTTAGGCTTGTTGTACCTCAATTTGATTTTAGCCCATGCCTCTTCGTAGTTGCCTTCCGTCACACTAAGATGGTTTATTAAGGAAAATGCCTCGCCCTATAGTAATCCCTTAAGATATTGCATTTTATGTACCTTGCTGGTTATATTGAGACTGTTGTGAATCGATGCTTCGAATAAATCCATGAAGGAGGGGAATTCTGCGTACACTCCTCCAAATGTTGGGATGTTTACCCTAGGCAAACGTATTTCGTTTTCTCGTTTGTTGATCGTTGAGATTTCATGCATGAAATTTGTTTGGTTCATGAGCAATTCGTCTATCGTATGTTTATTTTGCTCGAGTTGATGCGCTTCATTAACTCTCGCCCAGTTGAATAAACTTTTCATCACTTCGAAACAAATTTCTTCAATTTTCGCTACCAAGTCCAAATTCGTTTCGTCAAATTTACCCTTCAGCGTTTTCTCTAAATTTTGGAAGTCCATCCATTGGTCGTTAAGGAGGTCTTGATTCGCTCCGATTTCAGCTATCGGCGTTATTCGATCAAATAACAAAACTTGTGCCCGAATACTCTCCATATTCTTCAATAATCTCTTAATCGCTCTTGCTTCCGCCATCTTGATTGTAAAGTAACCCTAATTCACTAGTGGTGTCGCCTTGATTACTCGTGTATATCAATCAAGATCACCTTTACCCTCACTATAAATCAGTTATATTGTTCACCTTTAACCTAACTTTTTTTCAATTACACGTGTTCCACTATTCTCGAGAGCTAAATTCACCGTTGCTCTTTCGCTAATCGGACCGTTTCGCTAATCACTTTTCACAACAATTATTTCCCGTTAACTAACGCGATTTCACTGTCCGCGTGTTTCACACTCGCTGTTTTTTCGGATATGGGAGTTTCAATCACGTGTTTAATAAAACCCCAAATATCCGGCTCGAAGGACCATGAATAAAGCGAACTGAGCTGTATCGGATGTGGTATAATGTTCCAGTCCAACTTTAACGCACTCAGTAAATAAAATATAATTTAAGTTGAGGTTAAGTATTCACGCTCCCCAAATCTAGTGAACAGATTGACCTTGCAAAATATTTCTTGCGAACTATTTTTGAATTAATTAAGTTATATTTTTTAATTAACTTGAATTGAACCTTTTTTATCACGAGAGAATACAAATTGGTTTATATTTATTATTTTGCCTTTTTTTATTTTCTTCAGCTGCTCACACTTTGACGGTAATTTTCAGAAGAGAGTATTTTTTATTTGTTACAATTTTTTATAAACTTAACGAATTGACAAAGTGTCACCTATCAATACATTTTTTAATTTATAAATTTTACGACGATGACAAAGAGTCATCTGTGATTGAATATTGTCACTGAATTTTTAGTACAAAATTTTAATATTCATGACAATGCTCTATCACTTCTTTTACTTTCGTTATCACTAAATGTCAAATAATTATAAACAAATAGCAAAAACATTTTGGTTGTCAAAATCATTAAATTTGCAAAGGTAAGCTATATAATACAAATTACAAGAAATATGAATTAATTACGTTTAATAAATTAAGTTATACATATTTAGTTTAATTTTCAGATCCCATCAATTATAAAAAATTCAGTGTATGTTGTGTGTGGAATGCGGATCAGCTGTGAATAATCAGATAAGTGTTTTTTAAAGTATTTGTTTTTGTTTGATGATTCTTTGTGTTTCTTTCCAGTTCCTTTTTTTTAGGTTGGACTCTTCTATTGGGATCAGCTCGAACAAACATCACCTGTTTGAATAAAAATAATTATGCATTAAGTTATGTTTTTGTTTAATTTGGTTTTAACTACTTAATACCCTCGTTTCTAGATAGCGGAAGATTACGTACAGCATCCAACAATTCCGTCTCATCAGTTTCACCTATATTGCCGCTAAAGCTTCTAACTTTGCTATGAATTAAAAGCTGTTTATAACCAGCAATGAATTGCCTTGATGTCGGGTTATTATTCGTACCACTTCTGGAACGCATTGCGCACAACGTAAAA
Organism: Tipula vernalis; assembly: GCA_958295665.1. Lineage (NCBI taxonomy): Eukaryota > Metazoa > Arthropoda > Insecta > Diptera > Tipulidae > Tipula > Tipula vernalis. Next base: position 194,301,853 of record OY282558.1, on the reverse strand, counting down.
CTCATTTATTATTTTACTATCCGTAAATATTTATTTTATTTAGGTCAGGTAACAATTTTTAAAGTAAACCTAACGTACGTCCTTATAAAAATAATCTTTTATGCCTATATCATCTTTAACAAAATGTACTAAACTAAAATTACACAAAAAATTATAAATCTATTGTAAACGTCGTTATTTTATTTTTAAAAAATTGATTTTCGAAAATTCGAATTTGAAAAAAAGAGAAAGAAAATTTTGTTGTCTCTGTCACACAATGAGACATTACTTTTTTGTACCATCGATTTTTCAACATGTTCCCTCCATGTATATTCAACTCAGTGGGCTACGCCTTAAGCGAACGAATGTGTGTGTGTTTTTGGACAAGACGAAAAAGGTAAACCAAAAAGTTCTTACGATGATTGGAATGCTGAAATATAGATGGCATGCCATGTGATGTAATGCGAAATGAAAGAGGCGCGTCCTTTTGCATGATTCGCAAGGAGTAAAAGTAATTTCGCGTTGATACGTGATTAATTGCGGTGGTGGATGAATGTAAAGATGAATGAGAGCCGCTACAAATTTAACACAAGGATTTTATTTCATATCAGCTGCATGTTACAGATATATGTATGCGAGAGTGCTTAGATTTTTCACTACTATCACTGAATTCAAAATTGAAATGGATGCCAATCAAAAACGTAACGAAATGAATGAAAACCTAATTTTGCTAACATTTATGGTTCGCGGAATATTTTCCAAATTTAAATATCCAATATCACATTATGCTACTATGAATGGGATATTTGTGAATGATTTAATAATATTAATACAGGATAACATTGAAATGGCACACCAAATGGGATTTCATCAAAGAACCACGATGTGATCAAGGATCGAATAACCGAAAGGCATACAAAATTTTTGGCGTGACATCCGATAAGTCTTATTTTAATATAAAAAGTAATAAAGTGTTAAGAGTAAAAGAGCAACCAAAAGCTACCAATATACCAGTATATTGAAATAATGGCAAATTATTTGAAACAAATAAAATTCAATAAAAAAAAACAGATTTTTGTATTAAAGGTTTGATAATGACCTTGAACGGTATTTTAGATTTTGCTGATGAACTGTTCAATGATTATCCTTTATTCAGTTATATTTTGAAACGGTTAGATCACGACGCCCTGGAAAATACTTTTTCAGTTACCAGAGGAAAAGGATGATACTGCAAAAACCCATCAGTACTAGAATTTAGCAGGATTTTTGCATAAATTTCGTGTATGAAGTTATTAAAAAAACACAAATTTATCGAATTATGTATTGACGATGACGATGAGCTTTTAATGTCTGCACAACATCTTCAACATAAGAATGATGAAACGAGTGCCGATTCTTCTGGTTATGAAGCGCAAAATATACGGGACAATTGGAAATACAGTTGTATGGCTGACTTCGATGACATCGCTTGTCTAGAAAACATAGTTTTGAAGGATGAAGTTAATTCCATTAAGAACGAAGAAGATGATGCATCCGTAAAATATTTTATTGGATACGTATTTGATAGATGTAATAAATACCATAAATGCAATCGCAAAAAAAATTTGGTGAGGCAAACATATCCTTCACGCGAATTAATTTTTGAAACGATTACAATTTATTTTGTCAGTTTACCTCAATCCTCACCAATGTTAAGATCTCTCAACCTAGTCCACTATTCTATTCGCTAGATTTAGAGTATGTATAGGATGGTAGATTTACTTTCTTTCTCATTTTATAAACTTGAAAGTGCTTTGCGTTTGTTGCGGGATTTGCCGGATCTTTTCTTTGTAATAAATATTCGCCGAAATATTAAACACCTTTGTTTGTTTTATTTTAATCACTTTATTAAATTTTATTTACTGATTTCTTATTTTACAAAAAACAGCATTTCTTGCTAATGTGAACTGCACTGTGTGAAGACCAACGAAGACAACAATAAAAAAAATGAAAAATGAACGTCGTTGTTCATGGGTAGATTTTTCCACTCTACCTATACACTGAACTGTAATCATCATGTCAGTAGATGTATGTTTACACTGTACCTTCCAGTTATTTTAGTCAGCAAAACGACTTAACATTCCGGCCACCTTGAAATAGTTAATTTCAAAATAGCCCCACACAGGTGCAATTCTCATCAACAAAATAACGGTTGCAAACGCAACATTAATCATTATTAAGTTCAAATACAATAGATGACAAATTGATGCCAAAAAAAAACAAAAAAAATGCATATCGTGTTGTGTCCTTTCACAATTTTTGATAATATGGAAAATAAATTAACAATTTCATTAGTAACGATACTAACTCTTAATTTAAATGTGATCCGATGGTAGGCAATAACCATTATCTTGACAATACTAATTTTATATTTAATCAAAACCCCGAAAACCTTCAGACTCGTCGATGCTCCGGTCAATCTCGGTGGAATCCGTTTCCACTGGTAGCATGCAAATCCTAGAAATGGCTCGTTTAAATTCGCCCGCAACGGTTTGGACCGTAACGACTCGCACAAAACCGTCGGATCCGGGATGAATCTTCACAACACGTCCCATAATCCACTTCATGGGTGGGAGACTGTCATCCTTTAGTAGGACCAGAGAACCAATTTCTACATTTGATTTAGGGTCTATCCATTTATGCCGATGTTGTAATTCGGACAGATATTCCAATGACCAGCGTTTCCAAAACTGTTGTAAAGCATACTGAATACGTTGATATCTGGATAATCGGTTAAACTTCAAGTGAGACAGAGAAGGTTCAGGAATTGCGTTTATGGGTCTTCCAATAAGGAAATGACCAGGGGTGAGGACAGATATGTCCGACGGGTCATTGGACATTGAAGAAAGTGGTCGTGAGTTGAGACAGGCTTCGACTTGAGTCACAAAGGTATTCAATTCTTCGAATGTGCACCTGAATGAATTCATTACTCTTTGTAAATGGTACTTTGCACTCTTAACCGCCGCCTCCCACAGACCACCAAAATGAGGAGAACGGGGGGGAGTATAGTTTGCCAGTTTATACCTTCTTCACCACAATATTTTAAAATTTCATGCTTATGAGCAGCAGATTCGAACAGTGATTTCCATTCTCTCAACTCATTTTGAGCCCCAACAAAATTAGTGGCATTGTCACTATACAAATTAGCACAACGCCCTCTTCGAGAAGTGAATCGCCTGAGGGCTGCCAAAAATCCCTGGATGGATAAATCACTGACCACTTCCAAATGAGTGGCTTTAGTTGTGAAGCAGATGAAAATTGCGATATAACCTTTAGTGACTACATTTGATCGAATTGGTTGACGGAGACTAAAAGGACCACAAAAATCAACTCCCACGTGTTCGAATGGGCGAGACGGTTGAACACGATTCGCAGGTAATTGACCCATGATCTGGTTTACTGACCGTGGTTTTATTTTAAAGCACACTATACACTTATGTACAACATTCTTGCATACCTGCTTTCCACCAATGACCCAATATCGTTGTCTCAAAAAACAAAGTAACGCCTGTGGACCGGCATGCAAATTTCGAACATGTTCCTTTCGTACTAACAGATTGGTGAAATTATGATTTGCTGGCAAGAGCATTTGATGCCTTTGATCAAATGAAAGTAAGGAATTTTCTAACCGGCCACCAACACGTAACAAACCTGTATCGTCAATAAACGGACTAAGTATGGAAATGGCGCGACAGAACGGATTAATCTCTTGAGTGCATTATCGATTTCTTCGAAAGACAATTCATTGACTTTTCGACCATCAACAGTTTTAGCTCTTAGGTTGTGACCAAACCGGAGACACAGTGCAGAAATTCGAACTAACTTGTTGAAATCCGAGAACCGTTCTATTAGATCATTTGATCTTTTTTGAACTCCCAATAAAACAGTTGTCTTCCTGTATTCGGTATCATGAATATCAGAGAATCCAACTTTAGGAATCTCCCTAGATTCGTCTTTTTCCATTAAGAATGGAGGACCTCTCCACCATAGATCACAATCACCTAATTCACACGGCGTTAACCCGCGTGACACCAAATCAGCTGGATTTAATTCAGAATTTATATGCGCCCACAATTCAGGAGGAGCAATATCCTGTATTTGTGAAACTCTATTCGCAACAAAAGTGGCATATTTTGCTGGAGATGAGTTTATTCGGAATAATGTGACCTCAGAATCAGTATATAATTTAACTTTGTCAAATTTAATTTGTATGGACTGTTGAACTTTCTCGTATAGTTGGGCCAGTAGAAGTGAGGCACATAACTCAAGACGGGGTATTGTTTGTATCTTGAGTGGTGCCACTCTGGATTTGGAGCAAAGCAATTGACAATGGTATCGGCCATTCAAATCCAACGTTCGGATATACATACAGCATCCATATCCAGCCTCAGATGCATCTCCGAATCCATGGAGTTCTATACGACTAAATGCACTCGGGCCTATACACCTGGGCACCTCAATACTTAATAACAAATGAATTTGTTCTGAGTATGCAATCCATTCAGACTGATAGGGTTCAGGTAGAATATCATCCCAACCAAGATTTGGAATATTCCACAACCTTTGTAAAAACAATTTAGCCCTGAAGATTACAGGAGCACAAAGGCCTAGCGGATCAAATATCTGTGCGATTTTTGATAAAATCATTCTTTTATTTGGATTACATGAGTCACGAACCTGAGCACTTTTACCTAACGAAATTTTAAGTGTATCTTGATGAACATTCCAATTTATGTCCAAAGTACTGACTACATTATCAAGATCCTGATTTTGGTTAGGAACTACTTCCTTGCTATTGGAAGACCATTTCGACAACTGAAACCCACCCTTGGCCAGTAAGGCGGTTAGTCCGGCTTTAAGTATTTTCGCCTCTTCTACGCTTTGCGACCCTCCCAGAAAGTCATCAACATAAAAGTCGTCTAACAGACTTTGAGACGCTTTCATGAACTGTTGATGTTCATCACTAGCTAATTGTTTGAGCGTTCTAATTGCTAGAATAGGTGCACTAGTGGTGCCGTATGTTACGGTTTTTAATTGATATATTTTGAGAGGATGTTCCTGTGATTCTCGCCACCAGATTTGTTGGAGATTACGATGCCTTGAATCAATTTCTATCTGTCGATACATTTTAGCAATGTCGGCACTGGGCGCTTTCAGATCCGCAAACTGTTGGCATCGTGTTTAGTGAAATCATTGCTAATTTGATTTGAATTACTAATAAAGTTCTTAAATTTCATAGCGTTGGCCGTGATTTTACTCAACATGTTGCCAACTGTTTGGTGCTCTGAAAGCGCCCACTGATAGCTATTTTGTACTTCCTAAAACGAAGTAAAATTGAAAACAATTCTTGTTGAATAGTTGGCCCTGTCATTAATGCATCATTAAGTGACAGTCCAGACGATGATTTTGATGATCCGTTGAAAACGACACGTAGTTTCGTTGTAGTAGAGTTCTCTTTCAACACTGCGTGGTGTGGATGAAAATACGATATATTAGGTTCCGACCGTTCCGTCAATTGCATATGATTTAATGAAAGATATTCGTTCATGAATTGGCAATATACTGCCTTAATACATGATTTGAACTCAACTTCTTTTCTAGGTTATAAAATTGTCTTAACGAATTACCTTTATTGTCACATAAATTTGATATGCTTGCCTTGACTGGAAGAGATACACTATACCTTCCATCGGGATTTCTTTTAACATTTTTTACATAACAGGCTTCACAAGCCTTCTCCTCCAATGAGAAGTTGTTTTTGGTTTTGACATCCTCGATTTGATAGAACCTTTGAACCTCTTTTCTCAGCACCTCAACGTCACAACACACTAGTGACACTAATGTTGACGGAACCGAACTGGTGACTTTTCCACAAACGACATAACCGAAAACTGATTGTTGGAATGGTGGAAGCTTTTTACATACATAAACCTTTTCACCATTGAATATGTCACAAAAGACCTCGGCACCAATCAACACATCAATACGTTCAGGCTGGTAAAATTTTGGATCAGCCAATTCCATACCATCAGGCAAATTGGAAAGATCAAAGTTGACTTGGTGTAACGGCAGTTTGCCTGTTATTTTGGGAAGCACCAAGAAATCCAAATTTTGTTCATAGATTTGAGTTCGAGATTCTATTGTCACATTGACCTTATGTCTGACCTCTGTCATGTTTGAATTAATTCCTGTGACTGGAATATAGACTGATTGCCTCTGAACTCCCAATTTTTGACAAATATTTTCTGTAATGAAATTGGATTGGGATCCAGAGTCCAATAGCGCGCGACACAAAATACGTGTTCCCTTAGAACTTCGTATCCAAATTAAAATGGTGGACAACAGAATTTGGGTTTCGGTCGAATAAAGACAAATCGTCTGATCTTTCTCAATTGTCGCATCTGTTGCAACATTTGATTGGATTATACCAAGCCCATTATGAGTGCTTGATGAAGCGATTGGATTTGAGTTGGAAACTTTCGCTATCTTGCTGCCATGATCGTTTCTTACTTGTTCAGAGCTACTACCTATACCATCTACCTTGGTCGGGGCTGACACACCTGGGGGAGCATTGGAATGATTTGAATCGGATGACATCAAACTAGAAATGACCGTCATGTCATATTGGTTTTGGTTGGTGAAGTAACTTGGGTTATGCAACAGGGAATGATGTCTTTTTTTACAAGTATAGCATGAAAGCTTTGATTTGCATTTAGAAATGTGATGGGTTCCAAAGCAATTATGGCAGAATTTTTTCTCTTTGATCCATTGATTTCTATCCTTCAATGATAACGATTTAAATGATTCACATTTATAAATGAAGTGATCGGAATTACAATAGCGACATGATATCGGTTTCTGAGCACCGATGACCACCATAGCATATTTTGATTTTTGAGGTTTTTTGATATCAGAGATTATCTTAGGAGTACTACTACTTACGGGAGCGAGAGTCTCCAGTACTCGAGCACGTTGACTTAAAATGTCTATGACCTCTTGAATGGTTGGATCTCGATCAACTGGTTCCTTGATCTCAATCTGATGGCGTGATATAGGATCAACTAACTGACAAACATGGAACACCAAGATCAGATCCCATTGATCGATTGGTACTTTCAATGATTTGAGTGCATTATACTGTTTCCAAAAGGAATCAATGAAGATTTGTAAATCCCTTGCATTGTTTTCCGTTCGAATTGGTTCAAGCTTGTATAATGCCTGCTTATGCAATGTTCTAATTCGCGGCTGGTTCTCATAATGCTTGAAAAGAGCATTCCAAACTTGTTCGTAATTGCCGTCAGCATTCGGAACGGACTCAATGAAATGATATGCTGAACCTCCCCTAAGACAATGTTCCAAATAGGAAAACTTAAGATTTGTATTGACTCTGGTTTCGTTGTGAACCCGTTGTGCGAGCGTTTGACGAAAACCGACCCATGAAAGAAAAGACCCATCAAACTTTGGTAATGGAACTTCAGGCAATGGTAATGAAGCAAATTTAAGATCAATACTTGCTTTATGCAATGAGTTAATATTGGATAAATTGACGGAACTTCCGTCACACTTATGCAATCTATTTCGAATCTGGGATTCGACAGTTCTGCAATATGTTTCAAATTTATCGCGCGCGGGTGAATCCATTTCCGTGGGTTCAAGTTCCTCGAGCTTGAACTGAGCATCGTCAAATCATAAATAAAGAGACTTAATTCGGTCTAACATAGATTCAAGATCACCTTGTGTTAAATTATTTTCATCTAAATTTAACTGATCTTCATAATATTTTACGCGACCTTGCAACGCGCTGATTATGACTCGACATCGAATCACTTCGACAGACATTTTAATTAAGTAGGACACAACCAAAGATATGAACACAATAAATATTATCAAGTTACAATTAAGAATTAAATTTGATATAAATTATAAATATTGAAATTTTACCAGTCTTTGTTTTCCAGATGATTTGTGTATTTAACCTCACTTTCTTGGCAAATACCATGTGTTTTATTGTTGCACGTTGACCGTTATATTATACCTATAACGGTTGGCATGGAAATATAGCCGTTGAGTTATATCGTTGAAATATAGTTGCAATATAGTTGATATATATTACAGTTGCGGTAAACGTTGAGATATAATATAGTTGAATTATAGTTGCAATATAGATGAGAGTTAAATATATTACTGTCGAGATATGCTATAGTTATAGTTGAATTTGTTGGTTAAATGCAGCCACATGTTCGATGATAAAGCTCAAATTTATATTTTATTTTTTTTGTTGAAAATTATTGAGCGTCCCAAAATGGTCGACACTTTTTGACGATACGGCTCAAATTTATATTGATTTGAACAATACGTTTTAACAATTGTTGAGCGTCCCAATATGGCCGACACTTCTTGATGATTTATTAAATTTCACAATTACAATGCTTAATATTCGATGACTATTACACGGAGATCCGGCTCGAAGGACCAAATGTTGCGGGATTTGCCGGATCTTTTCTTTGTAATAAATATTCGCCGAAATATTAAACACCTTTGTTTGTTTTATTTTAATCACTTTATTAAATTTTATTTACTGATTTCTTATTTTACAAAAAACAGCATTTCTTGCTGATGTGAACTGCACTGTGTAGAAGACCAACGAAAACTAACAATAAAAAAAATGAAAAATGAACGTCGTTGTTCATGGGTAAATTTTTCCACTCTACCTATACACTGAACTGTAATCATCATGTCAGCAGATGTATGTTTACACTGTACCTTCCAGTTATTTTAGTCAGCAAAACGACTTAACAGCGTTTAAACACAATTAATGCACATTATACTAAATAAGCTCAACTCCAACCCTTTACAGTGATTTATCTATGAAGTTATGATGGCATAACATTAAAAAATAATAATAAAGAAAGGTTATCAGCAAATGGCAATCACTTGTTTGGAATGTTAAGTCACATAAATATACTCAACATAAACATCACAATTATCATTTTAATATTTTCCCGATAACATTAGGTTACACAATAAATCAAGAGATTCGCACTGTACCCAAATTATTTACAAAAAATAGTTTCGTATATAAAGCCATGAAGAGACTAAATATTAGATTAGTAGTTTGAAAAAGTTTTAAACGCGAACATTCACAATGAAATTCGTTGTGATTTTATGTGTGTTCGCATTGTCCGGGATCAATGGGCATCGACGTCGGCCAGATCGAAATCAACTCCTCGAAATGTTTCATTGGAATATACTTGATTTTCAATTTCCACCGGATCGACGTGAACAAGCTATAGCGACTGGTAGTTATATTCCGTCCACCAATGGGATTTTGTCAATTGGTGTTTGGCGAGACAAATTGTTTGCGGGAGTGTTTAGGTAAGCATTCAAGATTTATTACAATTTTCATTATTCATCTAATGTGCAAATGTCTTTTTTGCTAGATTAACAAAGGGTGTAGCATCATCCCTTAATTATTTTTCACTCAACACTACAGATAAATCACCATTGCTTATCCCATATCCATCATTCGAAGCCAACTATGTTAATGAAGACCCAAATAATCTAACTGTAAGCTTACCAAGTACTTCGTCAGTGATTAGTACAGGGCATTTTAAAATTGATAAATGTAATCGTCTCTGGGTGATTGATGCGGGTTATTCTGATCATTTTGGTAACAGACGTTCGATTGCACCACCAGCTATTGTTATTTTTGATCTTATTACTGACACTTTAATAAGGCGAATCGAAATCCCTCAACAATTCATTAATCCCGTCAGCACGTTTTCTTATATAGAGGTTGATGCCGATGGTGATAGTTGTGAAGAAGTGCATGCTTACGTATCCGATTTCTTTAGATCAATAATCGTGTACTCATTTAAAAAGGATCGTGCTTGGCAGGTGGAACATAATTTTATGGGGTCTGATCCACATCAAGGAAATTTTGGTTTTGAACATTTAACTTTCCAATGGAATTATGGAGTTCATGCGGTAGTCGTTGGCGATCAACAACCTGACGGGTAATTTTATACACCTAAAAAAAAAACAAAAATAAAAATTCACATTAAATACAATTTTTTCATTCAGTTCGAAGAGGGTATACTTTGCACCGGTTTCATCCACCAAAATATATTACGTTTCCAATCGAGTGCTTCAAGATGAAAATTACATCCTAAGTAAATATTATAATGATTTCCATGTAGTGGGTGAAGTCGAAAGCGATGGACACGCCAATCAAATGGTGTTTGATGAGGTAACTGAAACGCTGTTCAACACAATATTTAGAGGATCGTCAATTGGTTGCTGGAACACTCACAAACCTTATGAAACTGTGAATACGGTGAATGAAACGACAACAGATTGTTTTCCAATTGGTTTAACTATCGATTCAAACCGAAATTTATGGATTGTATCACATTTGGTGCCATTGAATTCGTACGAGAAATTTGAAGAAGGTCGAAAAAATATACGTATCTTTAAAGAGACTGTGAGACAAGCAACCGCTGGTACCAGTTAAAGCAAGAAAAAACCGAAATCATTAAATGAAAAAGATTTTATCAATTAAGAATTTGTTTTTTGTTTACTTGTTCAACTCATTTCTCTGGTGTTACGTAATATCTTTAAAGGTCATCCTGAAATGTGTTATTTATGATATGAGACTTACTTAAACACGCGTATGTAGATTAAAAGTAAAAATAGAATACATGACCATGTGGCGTTAAATCTTGTGATAACGTGCCCTTGACACTTACTTTATTTAATCAATCCGAAATTTGGTCCAAATAAATCCAGTTTATTGCTCGAATATTTAAATTCACAATCAAACCCCTATTGTTAGACTGATTCGAAACTACGAATTCCTTTATCGTTAAAACAAAACCAAAATGTATTGCCGTACAACCGAAGGAATATTTTAGTAATAATACACGATTAAACGTGATCACGTTCTTTATATTTCAAAATTAATTCCACTTGAAATATGATGGGTACGTAATCCCGCAGTCCAATATGCCGTTTACAAAATACCGTTTTCAAAAGCCCGTATTACAAAATCCCGTATTATATCTTAATACATCGGCCTAGGTTAGGGTTAAAAGTCGTGCGGTTTGTAACCTAACCTAGGCCGATGTATTATGATATAATACGGGATGGGTGTATGTATGTGTATGTGTGTGCGTGTGTGTGTTTTTTTCCGAGGAGGGGAAATCTTCAAAAGATACGGTAATCGTACTTACCGCCGTGTGGGATTTTTACCCACTAAAACCGCCTCCTCTCACCGGACCGTTATTCCCCACGGAACTACCGCAACGTATTACTTCGGGGGGGAGGGGGGGGGGGTTGGTCTTAGTATTTCTACTCACACGTTTTTAGCTGCTTTTAATCGCCTAAGCTCCTTTTGCACTTTAGTTATGGTTAGAAGGCATCCCATATTTGCTGTGATTTCAGCATTTCATCCACTATGTTGTCCGAACCTAAGTTTGTGTTTATGGTAATATACAGGTCCATTCTCTCGGTCTCAAATCACGGACACTCGAATAATATGTGTTCCAGGTTTTCTACTTTATTGCACGTTGGACAGAGAGGAGTGTGATCATGCCCAAAACGATGCAGATAGCTTCGGTACCCACCGCGTCCCGTTGGGAATTTGGTTAAATGGTAATTCACCTCTTCGTGTTCGCGATTCATCCAGGTTTGATATTCGATTGACCCGCCATGATGTCAATCGGTATCATTCCGGCTATGACACATGCTGCTTCTTCTGAGGTGGTTCTATATGCAATGATGATTCTAAGGGTGCCTAGCCTATAGACTTGTGCCAGCCGTCTCCTGTTGCATTTTACCTCCAGTGCCTCTGACCAGATCGGAGCCCCGTACAGTAGCACTGAGCTTAGCACTCTGGATAGAAGAAGACGTCTACTACTTCTTGGGCCACTAACATTTGGTAGCATATTGGAGAGCGCCGTGTACACCCTCGATGCTTTTCCGCACGTATTATCTATGTGACTCTTTAAGTTTAACCTGTCATGAAGCATAATGCCCAAATATTTTACCGCTTCTTTGGACTTTATGACGTTGTTCCCAACTTTAAACGATACCGTTTCCCGTTTTTAAAATCTAATAGCACTGTGCATCTAATCAGCACTGCTTCTGTTTTATGCTCCGCCAGCTCCAGGCCAACGGATTCCAGCCAGTCCCTCACTATTGCAATCGCCTCGTTAGTGATCATCTCAATTTCATCCAGGTGCTTTGCAGACACCACTATCGCGATGTAATCGGCAAACCCTATCACTTCTGCTCCATCTGGGATTCGTAGCTTTAGTACGTTGTCATACATAATGTTTCACAAGATTGGGCTCAGAACGGAACCTTGTGGAACTCCAGCTGTTATGTTGTATTCCATGGGCCCATCCTCAGTGTCTTACTCTAACACTCTATCCTCGAAGTAGCTATCTAGTATCTTCAAGAGGTAGGCCGGAACATTCAACTTTCGTAGGGAATCCATAATGTGGGCCCAGTTAGCTGTATTGAATGCGTTTTTAACGTCGAGTGTGGCAACTGCACAGTACTGTTTAGTTCTTCCTTTCCATCTTTTTCCCTGTAAGGCTCCTTTGGCCTTAGATACCACTGCATTAATGGCATCCAATGTGGATCGTGCCTTACGAAATCCGAATTATTGAGACGAGAGACCGCCATTTCCTTATGTAATCGGGAGCAACCTATTCTGAATAGTGCGCTCCAGTATTTTCCCCCTGTATCGAGAAGGCAGATTGGGCAAGAGTACCAATTCCCGCCTCTTCCATATCCTAGGAAACACTCCTTCCTCTAGGCAGGACTGCGCTATATTGACGAAGAGGTTAGGGTTACTTCGTATAGCTACTTTGAGCGCTTTGTTGGATACTAGATCTGGACCAGGGGCCTTGTTTACACCCACTTTGCGTGTGTGTGCGCGTGTGTGTATTTTTTTTTTTTTTTGGTGGAGGAAGAAATCTTCAAAAGAGCTTACATGTGAATCGAAACCGACATGTAAGACTGTTGGATTTTTACCAACTAAAACCATCCCCCAATATCCGTGGCATACAGCCCCGCGGATCGACTATCGCACTTCTCCCTTTCGAGCCTCCTAAGTTGCTTCATCACTCCACAGATAATTTCACTAGCTGCAATCTAATTCTCCTCAGATTTTAACATGGCATTCAACACATTCTCGGGAGTAATGTGCTGCCCCATGATTTCATCGAGCATCTGACGCGAATCTCCAAACCGTGGGCATTCGACAAATATGTCTTCGACATTCTCCACTACACCAGTACATGTCGGGCAATAAGGACTGTCGTCATGCTATTACTTGAACAAATATTCTCTAAAACAGCCATGACCTGTTAAGAATTGGGTCAGGTAGTAGTCGACTTCCCCGTGCTTCCTGTTCATCCAAGTTGTTAGCTGCGGGATCAAACGGTACGTCCATCGTCCTTTGTTTCATTGACTCCATTTATTTTGCCACTCGACCATAGTTGTGTCGCGAGCAAGCTTCCGTGTTTTCTTAGCATTTGCATCGCTTCCACGATCTGCGTATACTTTTTTACGTTCTTTAGCTAGTGTTTCTATGGGAGGCATTCCTGAAACGCGCAGATCACTCTCAAAGCGCTGAGTCGATAGACGGAATTCATCTTGCGCCCATACAAGGTTTTCGCTTCATCCGCCCAAATCGGAGCTCCATATAACATGATCGATGAGATAACATTAGCCAATAGCACCGTTCGTTTTTGTCTTGCTCTACTTGTATTTGGCATTATTCGGGACAATGCGTTATTCACTGTAGCGGCCCTCACGGCAACGGTTTTCATATGCTCCTTGAAGTTTAATCTGGCATCAATGGTGACACCCAGATAACTAATTGTTGGTTGCGAAGTGATAACAAATTCGCCTACCTCCAAATTTATGGTCTCCTTAACCTTCCTGCTAGTAATTAGTACTGATTCGGTCTTTTGCTCAGCCAATTGTAAGCCAACAGATTGTAACCAGTGGCGGATTGTATGTATAGTCTCATTACATATCCGAATTATCTCTTCCTTGTATTTCGCCACTACTACAAAGCAATATCGTCCGCGAAACCGATCACCTTGGCTTTTTCAGCTATTCGGAGCCTGAACACGCCATCGTACATTATGTTCCAACAGGAGTAGACGAGAGGTGGTTTTAAGTTCCAATCGAGCACTGCAGTAAGCTTGTCGCCGATCCTCGCTACCTCCACCCCTTAGACGCTGGTACCTTCGTCTCGCCCTGAAGCATTTACGACGTAAACTCGCAATTTCATCATTCCCCTAATAAACAGCTTTACGACGGCTATTCCCTGTCCTTCTAGGCATTGCCGCATCACACGCGTTTTTGATAAACCTCATAACTTGTGAAACCTTGTTTTCAGCTACTCCCGAGATACTTACGTTTTCTAGCATGTACAAGAACATACCTTCATCGAAGTGTTTTGTGCTCCAACCTGTATATCTGCTATATTTGGTTTGATTTCCTTGTAGAGTAACACCGCTGAGCTGGCATATTAGCGCCTGATGGTCGCTGTGTGTATATCGTTCACTCACCTCCCAAGTAACGCTTTACTCAACATGTAACTACTAACCCAAGTAAGGTCAACTATGGAGTTAGCGTTGCCTCTGCGGAATGTTGCCGCACTACCTGTGTTTAGCAGCTCAATCTGCAATGTGGCAAAAGCTTCCAATAAAGCCACACCACGATCATTTGACACTCTGCTGCCCCATTCAACAGCCCAAGCATTGAAGTCACCAGCGATAAACACAGGTTTTCGATCTCGTGCGTCCTTCACCAATCGATCCAAGTAAGCTTTGAACTCCTCCAATGATGCACTCGGATGAGCGTAACAACTGTACAAATGAATACCATCAACTTTAACTCTGACAAAACCAGGTTCTTTCCAGCAAATGTTTTGGAACGTTCGTTGACCGCAAGCCCAAATAGCAGCCCTACCACTTGTGTCAGCTGCCCAAATCGCATCATCGCGGTTTCTATATTGTTCCTGTACAATGGTAACATCTGGTCCAATCTCATGCACCACCTGATCGAGCAGGTCTTGTGCCGCTTCACAATGATTAAGATTTAGTTGTAACAAAATCATAACCTTCGTGTTTTTTGTAATTCCTTCTTGTATATCGGGCACTGCGATCGAGGTGTGCGCATGTGTGTGTGTGTGTGTGTGTTTTTTTTATTTTATGTTTTACTAGGCGGAGGAGGGGAACATTCGATAGGCTTCACGTGTGAACCCATGTATCAAACACGTAAGAGTGTCGGATTCTTACCGACGAAACTCCACCCCGATAATCTATGCCATACGGCCCCGTGGAACTACCGTTAAGTATTACTTCACGAGACAGGCTCAGCCTAGGCTGCCAACTAATCGGCTAGAATTAGTTTCTTCCCGCATTTCTATCTCTCTCGAGGCGTCTCAGCTTTCCCATTATACTATAAATATTTGACCTTACGGCGTTCCACCGAACTTCGGACGCCAGCATAATCTCCAATATGTTTTCTGGAATTAGAACCCCAGTATTCCGATGCATAACGGCCAGTCGGGTAATTCTTCATGCTTGAATCTATAAAGATATGCTTTGAAGCATCCGTGACCGATTAAAAATTGCGTTAGGTGATAGTTCAACTCTCCGTGTTGTCTGTTCAACCACGTCTCTATCAAGGGAATTATGCGATGGGTCCATCTGCCTTTAGTCGAATCATTCCATCGTCGATACCATAGATTCATGGTCTCAGCCCGCGCAACTCTGTAGTTCTCCATTTTAGTTGTTTGATTTCGACGCAAGTATATTGTTTGGCGGTCCTTAGCCAGCAGATCTATTGGTGGCATACCTGCAAGGACACATGCAGTATCATCGGACACCGTTCGAAACGCGCACAATACCCTCAATGCACTTAGTCTATGAACTGCTGCAACTCTTTGTTTAAAAGTCTCCCTTTCTAACGAACTGGCCCAAATTGGTGCTCCATACATCATTATGGAATTAACGACGTTGGCGAGCAGAACCCTGCTACTCATCCGCGCCCCTCTTGTATTCGGCATTATTCGTGATAGCGCCGCGTTAACTCTACTTGCTTTTTCACCTGAGGTAATGTGATGTATCTTATATGACAATCTGGAATCAATCATTACTCCTAGGTACCTGATGTATGGTTGACTCACTATTTGTTGAGCACCAGTCCCCAAAGTTATGCTTTCGATTATTTTCCTGCCAGTAATAAGGACAGCTTCCGTTTTATGTTCTGCCAGTTGTAGACCAGCAGACGAAAACCACCGCTGAATCAGTCTGACGGTCCTATTACAAATCTCCTCTATCTCCTCTCTATATTTTGCAGCAATCACAATCGCAATGTCGTCCGCAAAGCCAACTATCCGTGCTTCACATGGTAAGGCGAGTAGAAGAATACCATGGTACATCACATTCCAGAGCGTAGGGCCTAGCACTGATCTCTGTGGAACTCCACCTTTCACCTCGTAAGTTTTCTTTCCCTCATCGGTGTTATACGTCAGGATTCTTTGGTCAAAGTAGCTCGCAACTACTCTCAGTAGGTATTTCGGTACCTCCATCCGGGTAAGTGCATTAAATATGCAACTCCAGTTGGCCGCGTTGAATGCGTTTTTCACGTCCAATGTCACTATGGCCCAGTATTTTTTGCTGCCACTTAGCCATCGAGAACCAGATCCACTGTTGGGCGCACCTTCCGAAAGCCATACTGGTGTTCAGCCAGGTTTCCTGCTCTGACTATAGCTTCTTGCAACCTGTGACATACAATTCTCTCCAAAATTTTACCTGCAGTGTCCAGAAGACAAATTGGGCGGTAGGAGGAAGGCTCTCCTGGTGGCTTGTCTCCTTTAGGCAACAAAACTAGCTTCTGCTCCTTCCATTTGGTAGGGAAGATCCCCTCAACTAAGCATCCACTGTACACCTCTGTAAAAATGTTTGGATATGCTTTAACTGCTGACTTCAACGCAATATTTGGAACTTTATCCGGACCAGGGGCTTTTTTGTTACTTACTCTGGAACATGCTTTCAAAACCTCTTCCTCAGTGACTGGTAGCACATCTGCCTCCTCATTTTCTGATATTTCCAGTACACAATCGGGTTGTTGCGGGAACAGATGACTTCGATCTAGCTTCACAATATGGTTGTCGCAGAGTAGAGTTTCATTGAGGTCTGGCTCGCTGGTATTGCCTCCTTGCCTTGAGACATTTTTTACGCAATTGAGAAATCTCTTCCTTCCACCAGAAGACTGGTTTTCTACGGTTATTCACTACTCTTCTGAGCATTGCTGCATGACAAGCTTTTGCAATATGTCTCATAAGATTACCGGTTTTATCATTTGCGGTTCCAGACAAGGTAAGATCCTCCATCATGAGATGAAATATGTTCTCGTGAAACTCTTTCGACTTCCAACCCATTGCTTCCTTATGGTACCTAGCTAAAGTCCTACGAATTCGCCTCTCTGTCAGCTCATATATAATGGCTTGATGGTCACTATGTGTTTATATGTCGCTCAATCTCCATGCTATTAGCCTATCGACAAGACAGTAGATCATGAACATCAGGTCAATTATCAGGCTCACGTTACCTCTAGAGAAGGTAGGCGCATTTTCCGTATTTACTAATACGACCGGTAAACATGCAAATGCTTCTAACAGCGCGGAACCTCTGCTGTTTGTTTCTCTGCTTCCCCACTCGATTTCCCACACATTACAGTCACCGGATATCAACAATGGGCTGTGGCTTTGTGCGTCATCCGTTAAACGATCGAGAAAGGTTTGAAATCCAGTGATTGAATTCGATCGATTCTCATAATGATGAGAATCGATCGAATTCAATTACTGGATTTTTCACCGTTGTTATAAATATTCTTATTGATTTTCGTTCCATGCTAGTAATGTTGGCCCTTCCCAACAAATTATATTTGTTATTATTTTTCCCACAAAAGTTTTATGATATTGTGGCTTTAATCTTATCCAGCCCAAAACATCTGAGGAATCGTTCCAGCAAAATGTTGATATGTTGTTGTTGATGTTCAATGCATATACGACATTTTCAGCAATTTAGAACGTAGCGATGCGGCATTTGTGCAACCTTTGTTTTGGGAGCAATTAACGTAATCTCATTGTTTATTTTACTGTATGCCACTGCAGCATACAGAGGCATCACAGAAACCAAGTGTAACGTTCAGCCTTAATAATAATAAAAATGAAGTGAATGTGGCTGATTGTGTACATAAAAAAAAAATGGTAGCTGTGATAAATAAATAAAAATTCACCATAGCACTCCTGACTCAGCTGGTAGAGGTATATTTTGGTCGTGAGTAAAAAAAATTAACACAGCTGTGCTATGGCAAAGAAATACTTTACTGGAACATACCACTCTCACTCAACTCACCTTCCATGGTAATTTACTGGTTTAGATTCTCATTTGGACGAACATAGGAACCATTAATAATAAAGTAATATTTCAATTAAACCCAAAATTTAATAATTCAATCTCGAATAACAATATTAAAACATTTGGATCAGAATCACTACGAGAAACAACAAAAGGTATTAATACAAAAGTAAATCAAATTACTAGAGTTAATTATCAACGGAATAATAATATTTAATCCCAAAAAAAAATTTAAGAACTAAAACTTCACATACCTGTGCAAAATCGTTGACGATGAAAGCGCTCCCAACGGCATCGATCCTGCCCTAAAGTAAAAAAACCAAAAATCACCAAATTCACAAAAAAAAAATATAATCGATAATTAACTAAAGTTTACAAAACAAAATGATATGAATGTACAAAATTCAGGAAATTATATGATCCAGTAATTAAATATTTAAAAAAAAATTTAAAGAAAAATTAAATTTAAATAAGAGTAAATAAATACAAAAAAATTCATTTTGCAAAAAAAAATATTAAATAAAACCACAATTATCCACGAGGTCAAGACTCTTTGTCCCGTGCAGAATTGCTCCAGTCGAATTTTTCCACCTAATTTATTGTTGGAGTTGTTCTTCTAAGTCAGTTGTTTAATTAGATGCCTTTTCTTTGTTATTTTTTTTTTTAAATTCTTTCACCTCTGCATGAAAGAAAACGAACAGCAGGTACAACAGATCAAAATACTCCAATAACCCTTATATTATAAGGTGTCTTATAATTCCATTAACTGTTCAGCGAATACACATATATATGATCAAAAAAAATGGAACTTTTGAACGTTACGCTATTTTTTTTTTCTTGAACCGTTTCATTTACACATTAGATTTACATTTCTCACGGTATCAGGTATGATTTTTTTTTCTTAGTTAAGCTCTTAAGTCACTATATTTACATTACTTCAAAACTAGCAGTTTCCTTTAATCCCACACTTATCAAACACGTGACACAATATATAGTTATTAAGTTATTATTATTTATGGAAACTTGCACCAGTCACATTTGAAGTCTTCAATAATTTCACGTCACCTTTCTTTATTTTTATTTTTTTAATTGTACTTTGTCTTTTCTTTATTTTTTTGTTGATTATAATTCAATCTTTTTTTTTTTTTTTTAAAAAAACAATCTATCCTGGATAACAATCCTCGATCAACTCTCCCAAAAAATTTCTTTTTTCCACCAAAAAAAAAACATTTACAACCGAAACTTCAACGGAACCATCAAAAGTAAAAATCCCGGTTTTCCAAAAAAAATTAATTGTGTATGTATGTATGTGTATTGGCGTTTTTGATTGTAAACCTATATAACCGAATTGCATGACCAGTACAAAAACTCCATGATTAACGATGAATGAAATATTCATTGATCACAAATTTAAGAAAATTTGAAATACAGTCCCAACCTCACAATCAGTAACATTACTGCAAAGGGACCGAAGTAAATGTTACACAAGTAATCGAAGTTTAGCGCCGTTTGTGTTAATTATCCAACGGTGTATTCTAATTTCCTCTGACTACCGTTATTCCAGTTTGTAGTTTAACCATCTTTTTGCAAGATTTATGTGGAGTTCTTCATTCCATACCTAACCATCCTAGCGAGTCGAAAAGCATGGCATCAACTCTGGTACGATTATTCGTTTGGATATTGTTGTTTTACCTCCTGGCAAAGATACTTTAAATTCAAAAGTTCCTGTTGAAGAATTCTAGAGAAGTACAAGCGTTTTTACTGTATCATTAAATTCTATTGTGTGATATCTAGTTTCTCTAAGGTTGTCGGTAAATTCTTCTTATATTGCCTTTTCGTTGCTCCACCGTTTCCTTAAGTTGAAACCTCCCCTGGAAAGAATATTTAGTAATTCCTTTTACGCAGCTACTGCTTCTGATATTGTGTTAGCTCCAAGTAGTTTTGAACGATTTTTGATCCAATAGGGTATCTTGACGCTTCATCAATGGCTAATTGTTGTATTGTTTTTAAAGCCAAATAAGTTGCAGAAGCTGTTCCAAAGGTGAGGTTTTTTAATCTAATTTCCACTATCAAGTGGAACATTGTACATAACTTTCCCAATTCGTTCGATAACCATACCACAATGTCCATGGAAACGATGGTTTGAATAAACTTTAGCAAATATTTGGTTTTTGTTTAAAACTTCGCCTACGGGTACAATGTTTTTTATTGAACTGTTTCGTCTTGTTCTTTTTTGCACTATTAAATATGCTGGGGCTTGTACAAACTCCAAATTGTTTATTAGCATAAATCTAGTTTTAACCTGATTTCTCTAGCAAGCATTTGTAAAACTTTGAACTTTTATTTAAACAGACACAATTATTTATTTTTAGAATTAAAATAATTTATTAATTGTCACAAGTTTTACTTTTAAAATTAATTAATTTAATTAACTTCTAATTTATTAAAAATTATTTATTTCTTTTAATTTTTTTTTTTAAATTTATTTTGCTTTTGATCACCATTTTGTACGTTTGAATTTTAATTAACCAACGCGCGATGTGTGCGGCATGTTGCCGTTTCGAAGATCGAGAGCAGGCGATGTTGATGTGTATGTCTGTAAGAATATCTGTAATGATTTATCCAGATACTGAAAATGTTAATGGAATATGGCCAATTGCTTCGGTTAACAAATAAGACAAATCTTGCTCCAAATGAATTATCATTCATCCGGCTTTATCTGACTATCAATCAGTCTTGATAAAACATCAACATATTCAAAATGTGTTGTTGAAATATATTCGATATGAAAATCATATAAAAGTAAGGTCAAGGCCCATCTTTGCAAACGGTTCGCTATATACACTGGAACGCCCTTTTTAAAACCGAAAATTGCTAGTAATGGTTTATGGCCGATTTGAAGCGTGAATTTCCGACCAAAAATCATTCGGGGAAATTTTGTTACAGCGAAAATGAGACCCAGAGCCTCCTTTCCAATCTGGCTGTTGTTCTGCTCAGCTTTTGTAAGCGTTCTGGGAGCATGATAAACTGCCTTGATCGAACCATCTGGAAATTTGTGAAATACGCAAGCTCCAATGCCTGTGTTGGATGCATCTGCTGCCACTATGATGTCAATACTTAAATTAAAATGCGTTAGTGCGTTGAATTGTCTGCATAGATTCGTATAGAGCTATTACTTTTTTTGACTACTATTATGGGTGCTGCCCAATTCGAAAAATCGACTGGTTGTGATTCCCAATTGTTGAAGTCTCCGAAGTTAGTTGGTTTAGCATTAGGTTTAGTGTAAAGTACGGTTTGTGTCTTTTTACAGCAATCCAAGGAATTTTTAAATATATCTGGAAACTTTGATACGAGTTCCTCAAATTTGGTTTATGCCAAAAATTAAATTTTTCAATTCAATCAATGCCCTTTATATTGAGATCAGGAACATTAGCTACATAACACTCCCGTAACATGATATTATCTTGGAACTTTTCACGATTAAATCCAGCTATTGACCAGATGCTGTATTAGCAACGTGATTTGTGTTTTGAGAAATTATTGTGATATCAGATGCGGTATCAAGCTGAAGCATGATGGAAACATCGTGTATGGAACACTCCGCTTTGATGCCAATTCAAAGTTGTTAATAGAAAAAATTCCTTTAGGGAATTTTTGGGTATGATTGTGAGCGTTTTTGTTATCAATCTGTTTCTGCGGATTTGGCTTATTGCTGAAACAGTTGCAGTACCCCTCTTTATGTCCCCTTGTTTGTACCGTTGACATTTGTGGTCTTTATAAGAGCAATATCAGCTCAAAAAAGCATTGCTGTGCAGATCAAACTTGGTTTTCGTGGTACCGGTGTCGATGAATTTGACTGAAGATTTCCAGAAGGCGTTGATTTGTTCTGGTTATGAGACTTCTGATTGTGTTTGCTTGTCAGAAATGTTTGTGTCCTGTTCCAAATTAGTGACTTGTTGATAATAATCTGCAAGATCTGATAGGGTAAGTTTACCATCAGTGTCGTTCCCAATTTTTGATAGAAGTCTTGTACGCGTATCTCTATTTTAAGATGAGCGGAGACCACATACGTAAAATAAACATTTGAATTGGTCCAATATCAAACTGATAATATAATTGTTGCAGCATATGAAACATAATCTTCTGAATTTCATTTTTCAATTAAAAAACATTCTTAACGTAACCTGAACAGTGTTTTCTGCGGTCGAAAAATTCGGAAGAATATAGTTAGAATATACGAAATATCAAAGTTGGTACTGTGTACTTTGCGTAAAAGGATTCTAACTTTTGCTGCATCGTCTAGTGATTGACCATTCGCTTTAAATACTTGCTCATACCTGTTATACCACGACTCAAAATAAATTTCAGTCAATCAATTCGAAACCAATGGCCGAATGTCAGGACCTGAAACTGTGGTTCCTGCGTCTGCTGTATTTCACAATTGCTGCTTTATGACTGAATTTTGGTTTGTTACAACTTCCTCTAATTGTTTAACCAGCACACTCAATTTCTCATTCGAAGTCATTTTGAGGCTATGCGTTTATCTTATTATTTATGCATTTCTTGTAACATTATTTCTCCATATACATATGTCGGCGCATATTAAAAGATCAATAGGTCCGGGAGGATCGAAAGTAGGGTCGGATAGGATTACTTCCTCTTGTTGTTCGCTATCTACATCCAAAAAGCTTTTGTCTAGAAGTGGTTTAGTAATAGTCTTCAGAGTTAAAGCATTGGCTTGTATCTTGAAGATCGATGGCAATCTTAGGCTTATACCTTTTGCTATCTGTTGATGTGAACGTCCTGTTGTTGTTTAAATTCAGGAAACTTCAGTTAAAAATCTTGTCCTTGGCAAGTCTAGTTGTTGTGTTGCTTGCTCTGTGACGAAAGTAGCTTGTGAGCCTGGATCTATAAGTGCCCGTGGTGTGTTAAAACTATCATAAATGTTCTGTACTTTCACCAAGGCTGTTGCTAAAAGTACTGAGCCATAATCCTTGCCGAGTGGTGATTTGTTCAGGTGAAACAACTGTTTGTAGTGCTAACACTTGCTGTCGTGGGGTTCTGGTTGAGACATATTCTGCACAACTTGTGCAGCATGACCAGCTGATTTTTTTTTTCGGAAATACTTAGGTTTTTGAAACATGAACTTGAATCAGTTTCGTGATTTTTCTGACAGCATACGCAAATATCAACTGGTTGTGTTGGTTGTGTGGCAGCAACAAAAGCGCATTTTAGCGGTTGAGGTTGGAACTTTAGTTGTTGAGTTGTTATTGATTTGTTGCTACCGATTGCTTCCAAAGATAGGAAACGATTCTCTAGAAATTTCAAAAATTGGCTTGTTTCTTGAAATTCTCTTGGGTTTTCTTGAGAGCTTTTGTAAGGACGTCGTGACTCGGTATTTAATTTTTTTACTAAGCTGAATATGATGAAAGACATTTGGTTGTTGTGTCATGTAAGGATTTGATCGCAGCTGCGGAATCCGTGTTAGTATTAGGTTGATTGAATAAAGCGTTGGGCAGATTAGATACGATTAATATTCTGTTGTTGAAACGGTTTCCTGAACTCTTCCAAGCTGCATCGTAGTTGTCTTCAGTGGGTTCTAAATGGCTCAATAATCTCCCAGCTGGTCCCTCTACGTGACTGTTTAGATAGTTCATTTTATGTATTGTATCTGAGCAACCTACCCACTTTTTACAGGGAATATTAAAGCCGATGAGCTGGATCGACGTGGCATCACGGCGCATATTACAAAAAGCAGAAGGGATATTGAAATGTCTCTTGCGTTATGCAAACTACTGCTTCAGGAAGAAGCTAGTAAGTTGGCGAACGGCAGATGATCAAAAAGTACCTCAGGTGTAATAACTAGGGAGGTGGGGCCAAAATTAGATTTGGCGATTTAGATAGACTTGGATTTAATAATTTTTATACTCGTATTAAATCTTCCTCTAAAATGGGTGGAGATGGTATTGATGTGATGTCATCGTCGGAAAAAATCCAACAGCAGCCTCTAAACTTCGCAGCCTCTAAACCCCACCATCTAAAGTGTTATATATTATATATATATATATATATATATATATATATATATATATATATATATATATATATATAAATATATATGTATATATATATATATATATATATATATATATATATATATATATATATATATATATATATATATATATATATATATATATATATATATATATATATATATATATATATATATATATATATATATATATAGTGATGTAAATGGAAATATTACCGGTAAAATAGGTAATTTTGGGTAATATTACCCAAAGTGTTGTTACCGTGGTAATATCGGTAACATAAATTAAAAACATCCTTTCGAAGCAACTCAACTAATCTAATTGCAATAAGAGTTGTGACACCACTGAATTATACTTCTTTATGTACAATATTAATCTACTACACCATCTTTTGCTGCATAAGAGGACACGTCATTCAATTAGGAAGGCACATTGAATAATCCATTAAGCACGTCATCCAATCTGGTGGACACATTATTACTTGAGCTGGACTCTGACCCTGTAAATGATGCATCGCTCTGTGTGGAAAAACCACAAACAAAACCACATCAAATGGAACTCCAACGTTTTCATCGATGAAAAGCTCGAGTATGCGGAACTTAGTTGACATTATGAGACCAAATAAGCAAAAGATCATCGATGAACTATTAGCTTAAGCTTAACTAAAAATTCGGCTTGGATCGATTTATTCAAGAAATTGCGACCGTCATATGAAGTTCCTCCACGATACCAACTTTCTAATCCATTGTTAAGCCTTGAGTACCATCGCGTCGAAAAACGAGTTTTAGCGCAAATTGCCGGCGCCTCTATACTGCCGTTGCAGACGGATGCTTGGTGAAACATACGTAGGGACTCCATAACAAAGTCATCAATATACCCAAGCCCGTTTTCTACAAATCTACCCACACTAAGGAGAATCGTCATACGGCTAAGTTTCTTTTCGAGGAAATTGAAGCGGTATTGTAAGACGTTGGGGTTTATACATTTATTGGGATTATTACTGATAATGGAGCAAATATAAAAGCGGCCCGAACAATGGTTAATAAAAACTATTCTCATATTACTGAGTATGGGTGCATCTGCCATGGACTCAACCTGCTCATTGTCGATATCTTCAAGATTCAGTCTATCAACAGATTGAAAGCTTCAGTCATACGGATGGTTTCGGCAATAGGAAACTCACATATTTTGCATGCTACCTTCGAGCGCATACAACGCGACCGAAAATCACAGTATATTGCACTTAAGCTGCCTGTACAAACGCGATGGAACTCTTTTGTACTCTCTCTCTTAAGTTTGATTGAAACAAGATATGCCTTGAAGGCGCTGGCTATCAAAGACGAAGTGCAGTCAGTTATGAAGGCTTATACGATATCCTCCATCCTAAGCGAAACGTTTTGGAAAAAAGTTGAAACTGTTCATTGTTTGCGTTCTCCGATTGCTCAATGGACATCTTTTTTTGAAAACGACAAGAGACCAGTTTTGTCCAAAGTCGTGTACTGTTTTGTTAATTTAAAAAAATCTTTTGAACAAAACAAATGCGCCAATTATGAAGAACTTATAAGCATTCTCGCTTCACGGGCCAAAAAATTCTTGCGACCGCTTCATTATGCGGCAAATTTGCTTGAGCCAGCTAGTCGAGGAAATAATCTTTCAGGATCACAAAAACTTGAAGCAACTGAGTTTATTTTTAATATCGCAGAATTCCACCCAAATTATAATGAAGGCACCAAAATAATTGAGTCGCTGGTACATTACAATGTGCGAGGTGAACTTTTTTCACGACCGTTTGTAGTTGCAAGTGAGCTGATTTCGGTGAGATTTGGTGGGCCGGAGTATGTTCTACATCACCTTTAAGTGCGTTGGCGGTTGATATATTGTACATGCCCGCATCGACAGCTGCTTGTACCTACGGTTTTATTCACAGCCAAAAACGCAATCGATTGACTGTAGAGCGTGCGGGAAAACTAACATATATTTTGCACAACTTCAACCTATCAAAATCGGACATCGGAACTTTGGATAATGAAGATGAAACCTTTCATGTACTATATATGCATTTGAAGAAGAAGAAGAAGAAGAAGGACACCTAGAGGAAACTATGAATACTTCGATTATAGATGAGGTTGATGCTGAGGATGATAAACGCGACGGCGGCGATGACTTACATAATGGTTTAATTGATTACTAAAATGTTAATTAATAATTATAGAAAAAGTATTATTTACTGATTACTGTTTTACACTGAAATACAATATTCTTTATTTTTATTTTTGAACTGAAATATTTAAATATGTTTAAATGCAGATCAAGTAGCTGTCCCTTTTTGTCCATATGTCAAAATTGTAAAACTCTTTCTTGGTAGAAAGGGGAATCAAAATATAGAATAAAAATCGTGTTACCTATTTTACCCATGTTACCGGTAATATTACCGGTAATGTTACCAAATTAAAAAAGTATCGGTAATTTTACATCACTACATATATATATATATATATATATATATATATATATATATATATATATATATATATATATATATATATATATATATATATATATATACATAGAGTAGAGGTACTAGAGGTACGAGTATTTGAAATGGAGCGAAATTTCTGGATATTACAGAGTCGTAAATCTCGTCTTAGAAAAATTCAAAGCCGATATTAAGAAAATGTTTGGTTTTAACGGGGCTGTTTGAAAAGTTGACTACAAACACAAATCATTACAACAAAGCGTTAATCTGTATATTGTTGTTTGTTATTTGTATACTTTTAACAATAAACCGCTCAAAAAATTGATAACGTTTGTGTAATAAAAGAGATTTGACCTCTGGCACCAACATATTTTAATTTCTTTACAGAACATTAATGTTGAATACATAAGAAATAGATTAGAAACAAGAATGTATATAAATAAATATTTGAGCAGTCAGTCAATTTCACCGTGATATTTGAACAGTGAACGTCTCTACAAAAAGTGCTCATTAATTATGAATCTTGTGGTGATTTTATTTGTGGCCACGTTAACCATAATAAGCGCTAATGAACCAGATCGCCATCAACTCAAAGAAATTTTCCACTGGGATTTATTGGATTTTGCGATTCCACCAATTCGGCGGGAACAAGCTTTAGCAACGGGCAGTTTCATTCCAAAGCTTAACGGTGCTTTTTCACTCGGTATATGGCGAGATAAAGTTTTCGTTGGTATTTTCAGGTAATATTGTTATCTGTACGAAAATATAAAACTGTTGATTTTAAAATGTAATTTTATTCAGATTTCGGAAAGGCGTTTTGTCCTCATTAAATTATTTTCCGCTCAACTCGACGACTACATCACCGATTCTAATTCCGTATCCATCGTTTGAAGGTAATTATGTGAATGAAGATCCAAATAATTTGACCGTCAGTTTAATCAGTGAATCGTCCGTTATAAATTCGGGTCATTTTAAAATCGATAAATGCAATAGATTATGGACTATCGATTCGGGGTATACCAATTTTTGGGGCAAAAAACGTTTTATTGCACCACCAGCCCTTCTTATTTTTGATCTAACGACTGATACATTGTTGCGACGATTTGTAATCCCGTCCGAATTAATAAATCCATATGCTGTTTTACTCAGCTTATCGATCGATATGGAGGGTGATAGTTGCGACGATGTACATGCCTACATTGTTGACATGTTAAGATCGTTCATTGTTTATTCGTTCAAAAAAGATAGGGCCTGGATTGTGGGACACAGTTACTTTGGTTCCGATCCACATGAAGTTAATTTCTTCTATGAGCATTTGAATTTTCAATGGAATTATGGTGTATTTGCTTCAGCGGTGGGTGAAAAACAAGCCGACGGGTGAGTATGCGCATTTTATTATAAATTTCTATTGCCACATATTAACAATATAAATCAAAAAAAAATTTGTAATTTTCAGATCGAGAGATGTATACTTTGCACCGCTCGCGTCAACCAAAATGTATTCGGTATCCAATCAAATTTTACAAGACGAATTGTACACTCAAGGTAAATATTTTTATAATTTTACCCTGCTCGGAAACGTTGGTAAAAATGGACATGCTGCTCAAATGGTTTACGACGATAGAACAGAGGTTTTAATCAATTTAATATTCGGCCGATCAACAATTTCCTGCTGGAATACACGGAAGCCTTATCACCTGGCCACAGTTCACAAAACAAGTGAATTATTTTATCCAATACATGTTGACCTTGATTCGGATCGAAATCTATGGATATTGTCCACACCACTAGCGATTTATTTCCACGATGATGGATTTAATGCAGATGTTAAAAACATGCGCATATTTAAAGAGACTATCGATCAAGCGATTGCAGGCACAAGTTGTAAATCAGGACGACAGAGTTCGTAATTAACTTGTGTATACAATCGCACAACTGAAAATCGTAAATAAAATTATTGGGCTACAATATAACAAAAAATAATTTAGTTTACATACTTAAAAATTTTTTAAAACTATTTTAACAAAACATTTAGTTTGATTCCGATTTATCGAACTTTATAGCACCACGGTTCATTGTTTGGGTCACTAGATTTTTATGTTTTTTCCTCTCCGTAATTACCAGCGGTCTTCTTATTTCGATTTTGCCGGATACTAACTGTTGACATTTCAATGGGATTTATCCGGAAATTATAGTTTGGTGCGGCACGATGTCGTTGCGTTGTGGTTATGAATGGAATGTGTGTTGTCAACTCATTTATTCGCTTCATTGTTGTTTGAATTTTATTCGATGGATTCGTCTGAAGGTAATCCGCATCCTTGAATTTTTTATTATAAAAATAATCGGCATTTATAGATTCCTGGTTTAGCAGGAGACCGGTTTCTTTCGAAGTTTCTTCCTTTTTCGGCTTAGATGTGTGAAAATTATAAATCGAATATGCAGCTGGTTTTATATTATGCTTCGGTGGTGGTGGTGGTGGTGGTGGTTTTATTTCAGGTGCTGGTTGAGGTTTATTCTCGAATTCAAGTTCAATAATATGCGTATGATGGTGTACCTGTTTGGCGATCGGCTGGTTCATTACAAAAGTGTTTAATTTACTGGCTGGTTTTGGTTTTTCGATCGGTTTCCAATCATCTTCAAAATTGTACGGTTTACCATGCACAATTTCGGGACTGAAATTGCCCAAATGATGACCCATAGCCGCTTCAACTTTTCTCTCTTCACGCATCTCAATTTCTTTGCGATAATCATTTGTTTGTCCTTTAGAACTTGGCGAATCATGCGTGTGCCCTAGTTCATCCCGTCGATCAATTTCTTAGCTAAGCTGGTAGAATGCATCATTTTCGGTAGATGTCGGTTATACATGTAACCGGATGACATGCCCGTGAAAGATTTATCCTGTCGTTTTTGTAATGTTCGTTCAGGCGCATTTATCACACTCAGAAAAAACAGTGGTGCGTGTTTTACTTAAACGGTATAGTAACACAAAAATCGTGAATTTATCGTATTTTTTAATCAAATTTACTTC
This sequence comes from Tipula vernalis, assembly GCA_958295665.1. Lineage (NCBI taxonomy): Eukaryota > Metazoa > Arthropoda > Insecta > Diptera > Tipulidae > Tipula > Tipula vernalis. The sequence continues at coordinate 194,271,820 of OY282558.1, read as the reverse complement.
TGCAAAGCACAGATTATCCAAGTAAAATTTAGTTATGCTATGTCAATAAAGCAAAATTTAATATGTAAAATTTACTTTCGTTTTATTAAAATTGATTATAGGCAAATGTAATGATAGCTTACACGGAAACAAAATTTCAAAGAAAAAATTTCAATTCACCCGACAGCTAGTTATATTTACTTAACAATTAGGTAAAATTCACTGAAATTAAAATTTTAAAAATTTGTTGTTGGAAATCATCAAATTTACTTACTGCTTAAGAAAAGCTTAGCTTAGAAAATCGCTGGTTTAACATAACAAGCCATCTAAATTTCCATGAAATGGGACTAAAATGAAGGTAGCGGTTCCGTTTGTATTAAAGATTCTGGTAGCTAGTGTTAAAACCTAAATAAGATTAACAAAATACATGTTTTTACTCTGTAAACTTTTCTATGTGATACACTATGCGTAAAAATATAATACTCCATTAGTATAACATGGTAGCCATTTATTCTATTAATGTTGCAATTCAAATCATTGTAATTTACAGTTTATACAATACAATTATTGTTGATACATAATTGTGTTACCAATACAACGTTAATATATGACCAAGAAAATGGTAACATAACCAACAATTAAAACTAGCATAAAGATATTAAATCTGGGTGAGTAATTTACCCATTTATTCAACTGTAATTAAGCGAGATTTTATCGAACTAATGGTATAAATTACATTTCGCTTAAGTCATTCTCATTAAAAACATAAGTAAATTTAACTGGGTGCTAAGTAAACTATTTGTAGAGAAATGTAATTTCTAATATGAGTATGTTAAAATTACATAAGCCCTTATTTAAAAATGACACACGTAAGCGAATTTTACATTTACCTTACGTTATTTCACTTAACTACAAGTAAAAATAGCATAAATATACGTAAAATACAAACCAAAAATATCCTCTCATTTGCTCATTTTCATAACGACTAACCATTTATTGGTTGGTTGTTCGAGAAGCAACAAGTGTATTTATTATATAATGAATAAGAATAAAAGCGAAATTAAAATTATTAAAATAGTGGATATTTTTTTAAAAAATATTAAATTGGAGTTAGGAGTATACCCTAATTCATTTAATAATATAAACGGTGAGTAATGTTTATTAAATTAAACCAAAAAGTGCATAGTTTTATAGTGTGATAGTGCAACTAGTATAAATAATTAAATTAAGTGATGCCGTTAGTTAATCTATACAAACATATACCCATGCAGATATGTGTGTAACGGAATATATTTTACATTTACTTATTTTCCACGAACGAATATATAATATTTATAAAGAACGTAAAATTATTTTATAGGATATATAATTATATAAAATATATCCCGTTACTTGGGGATTTCCACATAATTTCTTATAGACAATAAAGGCAGCTGCACGATCGCCGATTTTAGATCCGCAGTCTGTAGTGAAAAATATTTTAACTCTTGAGGAGGAATAAGAAGAAATTAACTGATCATTACAAACTTGAATCAAAAAATCCAATGACAAATAAATTTTCATTTATTTATTCTCTTATTCTCTAGAGTTAAAATTTTTTTAACAAAATGTTGACTGGGCATATGAAATCCACACTCGTGCAGCCGCCTTAACGGAATTGTAACTGCTAAATATGTTTCATCATATTGGGTGTTTATGTACTTATGCTGCGGGCTAAACCGCAGATAAATCAATTGCTGCGGTTAAAGTCGAATTAATAATCTAAACACAAAACATTTACCGTTTTTTATCCCGTTTACTCTCGTTTTGAGAAAGGTAAATTTACAGAATTGAGTGTATTTACTAACTTCAGTTTAGCCCGCAGCCTTAATGTGTATATTTCTCGTATATATTTCTTTAATGCGTTAACAACTGGGACCTTTTTATATTAAAGGTATTTGTTTTATGATATTTCAGATAAAGTTGCGTTTTATGAAAATATTTTAAATCTGTCGCAAGGACAGATTAATAATTTGTTTCCTCCAAATCAGCTAGGCCGAAAAATTGTTGTAGAACATTTTGTTCGAAAAATTCAGTCGGATCACCTCAACAATATAAAAGAAAAAGTAAATATGAAGTTTATAATTTTTTTTTCTACTATTTTAAAATAATCTACAATTTCAGGAAAACCAGAACGACATTGACAGTTCAGATACTCTATCCGTTTCAGACAGCTTATCTGAGTGGTTCGAAAATTTAAACTCAAGCTTAAGTGATTCTGATTAAGGTAAATTCTTTTCTGCTATGTACTCGTATCTCTGTTTCATTTGTAAATTTCGGGATAATTCAATTAATCAATTAATAGTCCATTTAAAACTATATCACAAATGCAAACATATTGGTAATTTTGTATGTAAGCAAGGGAATTGTTCACAAATATTCCAAAACATAAACTCTTTTAAGATACATTTGTGGCGGAAACATGCTTCCGATCCAAACTTTGGCTCAAAATTCGGAAATGTTTTATTATTATCTCCTAAAAAAAAGCTCTGTTAATAATGATGTTATATTAGACTTACTATCTGAAGCTGCTGATTCAGTAAATTCTGGAGCTAGTAATCTATTAAATTTTAATAAAGAAACTGTAAGCACAATTAGTTCATCATCAATTAGATTAAATTCTCTGTCTTTAAATTCATTTGTAACATTTAGCCTTCGTTTGCATGATAAAAAACATTTTAACTGCAAAGATGTAAAATTTATCCAAGAACAAATAAAGGAGTTCGTAATTCAACCTATTAAAAATAATTTAGCTAACATTGTTAAAAACTTAGATGAGAATATTAATATATTGCAATCAGTTCAGATTTTAGTCCTATATTTGAATTATTAGATCAGTTTGAAAATTACTAAAATATTTGAAGCAACATGATTTAGTTCAAAATTTAATTCAGTTTACTTTAGATAATCAGATTGAAGAAGTTCACAACAAAGGTGTTCCAGTACTGAATGAAAAAGAATGTAAAGGTGTGGTTTTTCCATTGGCATTTCAGTCTCGAAAATTTTTTGAAACAGATAATGTTTTAGACTTAGCAATCAATGCCATAAATAAATTAGAGAGGGATAAATCTGGTGTATCCCATTTTGTTCAGGGAAATCTTTGGAAACAAAAGCGAACTTTATATGCCGATAAAATATTAATTCCTTATTTTTTATTTGCGGATGATTTTGAAGTAAACAATCCTCTTGAATGAATAGTTTACTTGGATTTTCAAAATCATTTTCAGCACAAGCATACTGTCGATTTTGTAAAATTAAAAAATCAGATGCGTCAATTCCAATTGCCGAAAATACCAAAATAATACGATCTTTAGAAAATTATAATCAGGATATTCTTACAAATAACATTACTGAGACAGGAATTCATGGTGAATCAATTTTAAATAATATTCCGTCTTTTCATGTTGTAAATAATATAGCTACTAAACAGATTAAAAAGCACATTTCCATAGGGGGGGCGAGTAGCAGGGACAGCAGAGACGCAACGATTTCAACAACAACGTCAAGCAACACTACCTACAGTTAGTACAAATTTGGGTGACCGTAGAGCAGTAGAGATGACCTTTAAAATTGTATTGTCTTGTGTTAAATAAATTACTAAAAAATATATTACTAACAAATTTATACTAACTATCAACTACTTAGGTGTCTGGAACCGGGTTGAGAGTCTGTTAACATTCCATTCCCATCCCATCTTGTTATATGTAAAAAGGTGTACGACGGCGGCCTGGCCAGGGGCGGATATCACAACTATTAGACTTATGTGGTTATCGATGTGGCGCCTTTCTTTACAGGGTTTGGCTTCATGAAGAATGGTGTCGTGTTGTGTAACATGGGTATAGTGGTGTGTGGTATTCGCATTTATAATACGGGAGACTTGCTTAATGCTTGATCGTACATCGCAATCAATCAATCAATCAAGATTAAAAAGCACATTTCCATATGGTGAAACCGAAATCGGAAACATGTCGAAAGATATAGCAAAATATCACATTTCAAGAAAAAAATTTAAATTTTCCGCTAAAGAGATGTGGTGGTCGTTCATCCATTTTTTACCCCTAATACTCGGGGACATTATCCCACACGATGACGAAATTTGGATATTTCTATGTGAATTTATCGAATTGATCGATATATTGCTTTCAACCAGCTTTAATGACGATTTAATCAGTGATTTAGAGAGAAGAATTTCAATTCATAACAGTAAATATATACGTTTATTTGATGATTTCCTTAAACCTAAGTTCCATTTTCTAACACATTATCCGAGAATAATTAAAAGTTCTGGTCCACTGAAGAAGTTGTACTGTTTTCGATATGAATCCAAGCATTTTGAACTGAAATCCTATGCTAAAAATATTTCAAGCAGGAAAAACATTACTTTAAGCATAGAAATTAAATGCCAATTAAAATTTGCACATTTACTTGTTTCCCCGAGTATTCCACCATTAGAATGTGATGAGAGTAAGTTACTTTCAAACAAATTTCCTTTAGATGTTTTCAATGATTATGCCTTTAATATAGACAAGTTGAAACTTTATTCCAGGATCTTCTATAAGGGAACAAGAATCCAAATTCATTATTTTATTGCAAAGCGTAACCCATCGCATATAGAGCTCTATAAAATTGTTGGTATTTTTATCCCGGTTGAAGAGCCTTATTTAATATTAAAAAAATATTCTACTATTTATGTCAAGCATTATGTCTCTCACAAAATTATAGCTTTTAATTATTATATTTATCCGTTTTCGCATTTTAATAGTCCTCCATTACCCGATTATAATATTAAGAGAGGGCATTTTGTAAGAACCAAACATTTCTTTTAAAACAACTCTTTTTCTTTTTAAAATTTTAACAAAATTTATACATTTCTTTTTACACAAAATAAACTAAGCCTAAAGGATACTTGTAAATACGACATTACTAATTGTATAAAATTTCGCCGTTTAAGAAAAAACATGGAAATCCAAAAAATAACGTCGAAAACTAATTTAACGGAATTACATGTAGATATAAACACAAACCAATTTGAAAATGAGAACTATATTGATTACCTAATGCAAAAAAATGATGCATATCCGACCAACAAAGTACCTACAGCAACTGATATTGTAAACATGGTTAATCAAAATATGATTTTAGTAAATGAACCAATTCTAACGGAACTACAAAATGTTAATGTTAATGTCAACAATGAAAATTATAACAATTCCTACCACAATGCGTCATATTCGACCAACATCGTACATACAGTTGTGAAAATGTTAACCAAGATAATAATATTAAAAATATGATTGTGGAAACTGAACCAAATTTAACGAGATTAGCAAATGGAAACAACGAAGCAAGCGAATATAATAGCGAAAATTCTGAGCAATTTCTTATTTTATTGAAAGAGTGGGGTTTGGAAGATCTATTTGAAAAATTACGAGGTACTTCTTTACTTATACGTATATACCTAGCTCTATATATATACATATATATATATATATATATATATATATATATATATATATATATATATATATATATATATATATATATATATATATATTATATATATATATATATATATATATATATATATATATATATATATATATATATATATATATATATATATATATATATATATATATATATATATATATATATATATATATATATATATATATATATATATATATATATATATACTATATACATATATTCATATTTTATATTTATATCCGTTAATTCTCTTAAATTTTCTACAGCTAAATTTGTAACGATGGTCCTGAAATATTTGAGACGCCGTCATTTATTAGAAATTTTCGAACCTCAAGAATTTGGAAAACGAATGCAGTTTGAACATTTTTTGCTTAAATGGCAATTAAAAAACAATTTTATAGAGTTTGTAACGTGGTACAATATTTTGGATGAATGTACCCGTTAGCATAAAGATACTTCAATGGTCATGGAAAGCGTCATCTTTTCCTGTACTCGAATCGTAGAGGTTTCTTATTGGTCGTGGGGTTAATTGCTTTTCCATTAGTATCCATTGCTGGTATGATGACAAAAATATTAAAAATTCTGATGATGATCTACATAACTACCCTGCGAACCCTCACAACTACTTACCATTCCATAGCCCACCAAAACAAATTATTAACTCATATTGTGGTTAAAAGATATTTAGAGAAAAAAAATGTATAATAATGAGACATTTGAACCGATGTTAGATAATATTAAATATAACAAAATTATTTTATTTACCGTTTAAAAAAAATCAATTTAAATTTCGAATAAATTTAGGTGCAATTCGTTCTAGTTATAACTTAAATTACCCATCACCATAATTACTATTGGTATATTGAAATTATTGAAATTTAATAAGGAAAAATACAAAAAAAAATTAATAATAATTAGAGCAAATAAAGAAACTATTTTTATGAATTTAATAATAAAATATAATTAATCAAATATAAAAAAAAAACGCTTAGCTGATTGTCCCATTGATGGCAATTTGTTGTTTTCGACGGTAATCCAAATGTATTGTTGTATTTTGGAACGATGACGTTATGCATACGTAAATCACAATACAATTCCAAACTGCTGATTTGAATGAATTTAATTGATCATTCACTTATTGTTATCGTTTAGTGATATTATGATTGTTATAAATATAAAACAGTTGATGAATGATTTTTGTATTATTTAACGGCGGTTTTCTATTTAGTTCTATTTACTTTTTATTATATTATTATTATTGTTATTACATGTAATTTATGGAATTTATTCCTTTAGGAAAGTTAATCACTTTGGAATTACGTCTTGCAGATAAATCTTAGTGAGCGTCTTTCAGATCGTAATTGAAACACATTAGATTTACACTAATCATAAATTTCCTAATATTAGCATTAGGTAGTATTGTTTTATTTAGTTTTATTTAAAGGTAACTTAGATTCCTAATTAACTAGTTTATATTATACAATTCAATTTATCGTTTTTTTTTTTTAATTCACTAATTACAGGTCGGTAACTTGAATGTTCGATCACGTTACACAAAATCAGTTAATCTCAAACACAGTTAACTATCTATCACATGTCTCACTAAGCTTAATGTACAAGCAAAATCCAGATATTAACGTTTTTCTTGGATATCAGTTTATCACTATATATACATAATGTTAGAATTTAGTTGAGAAAAAAAAACTATCGAATTCACCTATTCACTGTCTCAATTTTTTTTCAAAAACATTATGGCCAGTTTTTATTTTTTTAATTTTATTTTTCTTTTTTTCTTTTTAGAGAGAAAATAATTTGTTTACTATCTTGATCCAAAAAAAAACCAAACTTTTTTCTGTCCTCTACCACAATCATTACGCATCAGCCCATCAAAAAAAAAACAAAGGGTGCTGAATATTAAAAAAAATGCTGTACAGTTGCACCAACAAATATTGCAACAAGGTATAATACATTGGGGTGAAATAATATTGTAACACTAAAATGTTACAAGTCTACAGAAATTAACGAATCAGAAAACGAAGAAGGCCGAGCTTCTGCAGGCAACACAAAAAATGAACCTGCCTGCGCAAGTGAAAGTTGATGAAATACTTGAACAAAGCGATCGTGGCAGATACATAAAAAAATCCCAATAAACAAATATATAGAAAATTCTCATAGAGAGGTGATCTGCAGTTTAATAGTAGACAATTTTCTGCTAGTGCAAGATATGACAGTAAACCCTCAAATAATTTCGAAACTTGCTAAAGAAATAGTTTCTATTTTTCCAGGAGAAAATTTGGTAAATTAAAATTATAACTAAATTTTATTATTTCCCCAAATTTACTAATGAATCATTTATAGAATCAATTCACTGCGATATCCTACATATGTCCTCAGGCCATTTTGTTGTGTTTTCAAATAACACGGAATATTTTTAAATTGCTGATAAGGGTTTGCAATTAAATGTATAATGGTATTTAAAGCAACCCATTTTATATATTAGTTCATTAGTAAATTTAGGGAAATTATAAAAATAAAAAATTTAACTGTTGAAATTGTAAGCATAAATTTAGTGGATTATAACAATAATTCACTAAAATAACTGATACATCTGTGTTCTGCATATATAGGTTAGGTTAGGTTGGAGTGGCTGCTTACGCACACTTAGACCGGTGACGGTCCATTGTGATACCACAGGATGTATCGCCTTTTACCCCTATTGGAACCATTTCGAGCTACTTATGTAGCGTAAGACGTCCCGCACTTTAATGTTTTCGAGATCCGAGAGGCAGTCCATCCTGAACTTACCTAAGTGTTTGTGCCTTCTGAGAGCCAATGCTGGACACGAGCAAAGGAAGTGGACCAACGTCTCTTCCTCCTCTTCGTCCAAGCAGCTTCTGCAGAAGTCATTAGCCTCAAGACCCAGCCTTCTTGCATGTTCTCCAAAAAGGCCTAAAGGCATATATAGAACAGAAGTTATTATGATTGTGTTGTAAAATTCAGTCGCCACGGACTGATAGGATGGCTGAATTTTCTCATTCTCTTGTCAGTTCGAAACGGAATGTTGCTTCTGTTACAAATTCATCGAAAATTTAGCTTCAATAAAATTGTGAAAAATAATTTATTTTTTATTACACAGGACACTTACTTTTCTCGTCGTCAAAAAGAAAATAAAAAAGGACCGCCGGTTGGGAAAGTATACCACAAATTTAAGTACCAACAAAAAAATATCAGAATATTTCTCAGAAATGATGGGAGGCGGAACGTCTTAATTAACACTAGAACTGCTTCAACATCTTCAGGTAGACATGTAATTTATTATGTTGTCAAAATCTAATTTTAATTTACTTGTTCCAAGATTCTTCTGTGATATCGACGGTTGACCTTGAGATTTTAAAAATAGAATTAAGACATATTAAAATCCCGAGAAACATGATTGTAGATAAATGGATGCAAACCTCTAAAAAGAGACTGGAGGAAATAAAAGCCCACATTGATACTACGTTAGTAAGCATATTTGAAGACTGGCCGCTGTATAAACATGCGTGTGTACCTGAATTGGTATAAATTGTTAATCAAGTAGATTGTTTCGAAACTTATGTTTTTTATTCATTACAGATAAATATCGATTATCAAGCTCTTTATCAAGAAAATCAATATACTATTTATACGAAATGGGAAAGCTTTATCAGAAAATCACCTGACATCATTAAAGCCAATGTAAAACATTCTGAAAACAAAAAAATATTCTTGAAGTTGATTAATACTAGAGAATCTCTAACCGCAGGTAGATATTATATTTAAACTATTAGGGTGGGTGGTCCTTAAAAATTAAAATGTCTAAAGTCTTAATCGGTAGTACTTGGTGAAACGTAAAGCTTTGTAAAATCTCATTTCTGTATATAAAAGGGAACATATGCCTCTTTAAACCGGAAGCTAATATCAGGCAGATGCCTTCTATGAAACTTTTGTTTTTATTTGCGAGTGCATAGTAGAAAGATACAAAATTTAGCTAGAAGCTTTTAATATCACGCAAAATTTTTTGTTTATTTACTGTACAATCGCAAATAAAAACAAAAATTTCATAAAAATATAATTTAAAAATAAATTTTCATGGTAAAATTGAACGAGTAGACGTAGTTTTCGTTTAGCAAATTGCTTGCTCGTGTGTTGCATACAACTGACAATTGCCACCGATTTAGGGGCGGCAGCGATAATTTTATTTTTAAGGACCACCCTAATACTCGTATATATTTATATATTTCTTTTTGGATGTACTTATCTTTAATTATCTTATTTTTCAATATAGATAAATTTAACAAGGAAATTTTAAAAATTATTGCTGCATTGGTTCCGCCGTCTGTTAAATCTAGAACTGGGAAAAAAGAACTTATGAGGTACACGATTAGAGATAGTCAGAGTTCTTTTCTTTTAGAAGCCGAGACTTTAGGGGATATGCACGAAAAAATTGATGAACTAAAGAAAGAATATTTAAAGCTAAATACTAAGCTGCATCCTTTTTTATTAGCAGTGGGCGTAGGCGACACTCTTCAATTTAGTACGATCATTGATGGATATACCTATCTCTCTGGGAGTTTTCTAGAAGCACTTGATACAACGTTTAAAATATATCAAGTTTTCAATTTAAAATACCCGACAGCTTCTTATAATTTATGGCTGTTTATTCAGTAATATTTTTATAAATTATATACCTCATATGAACAGAAGATACCTGCTGTGAGTACGCTCATATCAGACTTAGAAAACAGATCTTAAATAGTTATTGTTTAAGTTTTTATGTTTTTTAAATTTGTTATTTAAGATCTTGGATTATTTATTTATTTTATATTATAAGATTTCAATGCAATATTACATATTTACAGACGTAATTTATGTACTTGTTGTACGATAAGCTAGATTTTGCTTTACTTTAGATTACTATTGAATTTTATTTAGTATATTGCATATTTGGATATATTTGTAATTAAGTATATTGGATATATAATGTTTAAATATTCTTCGTTATTGTTATTTTATAACCGATTACAACGCTGTTTTTAGTATGAATTAAAAAACTTTAAATACAATTTTTTGTTTTATTTAAGAATTCCGACCCTTTTCCTGCATATATATATATATATATATATATATATATATATATATATATATATATATATATATATATATATATATATATATATATATATATATATATATATATATAAATATATATATATATATAAATATATATATATATATATATATATATATATATATATATATATATATATATATATATATATATATATACAGTGCTGGTAAAAAAAAATTGGGCAAACATATTTTGTTACAAATTGGAGTCTTTTTTAGCTAAAATTACAAAACTTTTGAAAGCAATTGGCTTATTGTTTCATTTTAAATACATGTATGACCTAATTTTTTGGAAAAAAAAATTTACCTGCAATTTAGGGGGAAAACCCGAAAAATGGCAAAATTTTCAAAATACGCTGATTGGAGTTAAAGTAATGGAATAAATTAAACACTTATTATTTAATTTTTTTTTTGTTTTTTACTGATTTATAGAAATTCTATCTTTAATATTAATATTTTGTTGGACCGCCATTTGCTTTTATTACAGCGATACACCTCTGATTTATTGAATTTGATACATTTTTCAAAGTCGTAGAAGGCATGGATTCCCAAATCGTCATTAACAAACTTTTTCAAACTTGAATTGATGCTGGGCGCTTTCTTGCTACTTCTAGCTTCATTATAGACCAAATATTTTCTATAGAATTTAAGTCTGGACTGTATGGGGGCCAGCCCAACACATCGATATTTTTTCTTCGAAGTGCTTTTTTACCTTTAAATGAAGAGATAAGAAAAAAAAACAAGTTTTTAGCAAATTATTTATATTTATCTGAAAGGCAATTTTTCTATCTACAATTCAAAATGAATAAATCACAACTTTGGCACTAATTCACGGAGCGTTGTCCTGTTGAAAAATAAATCTGCAAGTCTCGTAAAAAAGCTTTAACATAGAAGGCCCAAATTCGTTATGTAGGACCTGCAGATAAACAGCTGCTGTAATTTTGGAACTAATGAAGCACAATCGACCGGTTTAACTTCCAGAAAGGCATCCCGAGACCATAACTCCTTCATTTTTCGGTGGAAGTCTTAAAAGATATCCGATGCTAAGCCTTTTGCGAGATTCTCTCCTTATGAGAATTCTTCCATCTCCAACATGCAGCTTGAATTTTGAATCATCGGAGAGAATCACATCATTCCACATCTCTTGAGTCCAAGAAACATGCTCCTGGTCCCATAGCAAACGTTTTTTTTTGTCACTCGTAATGTGAACTCAGGCTTGTGGACTGGTTTAAGTGCTTTCAAACCAGCTTAACCAAGTTTTTTTCTCACTAAGCTGGCTGAAATTTGTTTTCCCGTTGCTCGCTCAAGATCCCCTCTTATGTCCGATGAAGTTTTAAAACGGTTCCGACGACATTGTAGTATTAAAAATTCTAAAATCTCTAAAAATTGATCAAATTCAATGAATCAGAGGTGTATCGCTGTAATAAAAGCAAATGGCGGTCCAACAAAATATTAATATTAAAGATAGAATTTCTATAAATCAGTAAAAAACAAAAAAAAAATTAAATAATAAGTGTTTAATTTATTCCATTACTTTAACTCCAATCAGCGTATTTTGAAAATTTTGCCATTTTTCGGGTTTTCCCCCTAAATTGCAGGTAAATTTTTTTTTCCAAAAAATTAGGTCATACATGTATTTAAAATGAAACAATAAGCCAATTGCTTTCAAAAGTTTTGTAATTTTAGCAAAAAAAGACTCCAATTTGTAACAAAATATGTTTGCCCAATTTTTTTTTTACCAGCACTGTATATATATATATATATATATATATATATATATAAATATATATATATATATATATATATATATATATATATTTATATATATATATATATATATATATATATATATATATATATAAATTGGTAAACACAACTATTTAGCCATGTCAAATTTACATGTTGTTTAGTAAAATTTACAATTTAAATAGTGGTGCTTTTTACAAATCCAACACTTTAGATTTTACTTAAAGGTATTGTGAAAGGAGCTTGTCTACCTAACTACTTCTACATAGCCACATGTAAATTTAAATGCTGAAAAATTAACCAAAACTAGCTATGTTAATTTTAGTTACCAATATTTGTATTATTTACTTTTCACCTATGCATTTTTTAGATTAAAGATATGTGAAGTTTACATAATAAAAAAAAAAAACATTTTACGAAGCATTTAGTAATTTTTACATTTCAATTTTTGTTAAATTTGCTTAGGGCTAGGTTGGCTCAATTCGTACTTAATTTTCTGTAAAAATTAGTTACATTTTCAGTAAAATAGGCTATATTTTTTTTTGAGTGCAGTTTAGTTTCTTCATGGTATCTACGTAAATGAAAGTAAACAAAAGAAAGTCGATTAATTTAGATAACAAGTACTGTACCGTCAATAAAGTAAAACATTGTGTGTACTATTGTAGTACCACTTCCAATAGGTAAGTAGAAAATTTGTTATAGACATCCAGATAGGACCTTATTTTTGCAAGGCTTTTTCCACCTTACCACGAGAAATGAAGCAGATAGTTGGGTTCTGGCACGTTTTGATGCAGCGAAGTATTGCGGTAAATTTAGAAGCTTAAATTTCATATTACCCGTTAACATACTCGAAAATATATCTTCGAAAAGTTTTCCAGTACAAACAAGAAAACAGTTCAACCAAATTGGTTTAGTATTTATTTTTAAAACCACCCCCACGGAATGCTTCAATTGACTTCTAATTATGTTACTCTTCCACTGTACACCTCTGTTCTAGAATCGTATGAACCCAATTGTTAACACAAATTGCTTATTACTAGAACCTACCTTTGTAAAAATGTTCACGAAAAGCGGTCACTATTGAATCGTGGAACTGAAAAACTAGACGAGTCACGACGATTCTATGAGATTTCCTTGGCAAATTTTATCAACAACAACAATCTGTGTCTAGTGCAGAGATGTACATAAGACTAATGATGGCGTGAGGATTCAGCAAACTAAACTAACCACGAACCAATTTTTCTCCACCCCTTGCTACCTTTGTGCTGATAAATGACGCTTGAGAGGTTAGATCAATTAATGCTCTGACGAGCATGCGTTTCCCCTCGCTTGTTATTAATGTGATCATAGCTGTGGGTATTATTACAGGCCATGATTGCGTTATCACATAACTTTTAGATACGAGTTTACATGAAAATCTAATTTTCTATCCCTTTCCCTTTTCTTCTCTTTCCTTTTCCCTTCTTCCTTCCCCTCTTAACCTCTTCCCCCTTCTATCTTTTCTTTAATTTCCTCATTATGCTCTCTCTTTTTATCTTCCCCACCCCTCTCATCATTCTTTCTCCCTTCTCCTTTCCTCTTTTTCTTCTCCCATTCTTCCCTGCCTTCCTCCCTCTCCCGGGTTTCGACACCACTTATTCTCTCCTTCCTCTGATATTTTAGTGTTGTCTTGTTTTTGCATCGCCTTAAAAAAGTTTGTTTCCCCTCGCTTATTGTTAAAGTAATAATAGATGATACCTGCTGCATATCTGCCTTGTGAACGTTGTACAGTCCTGTTTTATGTTTTCAATTACATATGCTATATTGGTTCCTATAGTTTGAAAATGTTCTTCATATTGGCTTGCATCTCTATGAGTTAATATTCTAAATATGTCACCTAATGCTAGTCCTATTGTATCACCAAGTCCCCTCTTCCTTACAACTGCTTTTTTATTAGATGATAGTTGTTGACTCATCATTTTAACTCATCAACATTACAACGTTTAATTTGAACCAAAGTATAAAGTTTTGGTGTTTGTTGTTTTTTGTATCTATTGTGCTGACACTTAACTTAATTTGTAATAATATGCATACTATAAATGTTTTTGATTTCAACTCAAATTAGAACAAAGATGGAGCGCAGCGGAAAACAAAAACCTATCTTGAGAAGAAAATCGCAGCGTTGAACAAGTCTTACAACGAGTATGTTGATGAAGACAACAAGATTAGAGACTTTCAAAATCCATTGACATCAACACATCAATCAAGGATAGAGAAACGGTTTCGATAAGATACAAAACAACCATTGAGGATATTCGCCAACGCCTTAACACACCAAGTTTGCCATCCACACCATTTTCAACATCAGATGCAGCAGGAACAAATGAAAAATTTAACTTTATCCCATCTGAAGTGGTCAACAACAACACAACAGAGCCTGGGACATCAACAATTGAAGTTAAGCACAGACGACTATTCGAGGTGTCGACCGGGGGGTCAAACGTTGCATTCAGCCAATTGCCAAAATTCAGGCAACAGTTGAAGCAGCAAGACATCCGAATGCGGGTTTTATATCGAGTATCGATATCGATCATACTGTCTACTCAACATGGAGAGAATGATGATGCAGATGACGGACCTTCATGAACAAATAGGCATGGAGATTTCCGAAGAACAGGAAGTAAATTCAAAATATTTCGTAGACCAACACTACGAAAATTAAACAATGAACACGAGAAGATTGTAATACAATTAACAACATTATTGGAAGAAGAGGAATTAGGCAAGATAAAACCATTAGAAATCCCACATTTTCACGGAAATTACATGAAGTGGGTAGGTTTCTCTGATACATTCAAACATTTAGTTCATAACAATAATCAGCTCACCACGACACATAAAGTTAACTACCTTAAAAGTCACGTAGAAGGGTCAGCTGGAAAATTATTGAGTCATTTGGACTCTAGTGGAGACAATTACGATGCAGCTTGGGAGATATTAGAGAACCGCTTCAACAACAGCAGATTACTCGTATCTAATTTGTTGAACACTTTAATGAATCAGTATACGAGCAACACGGAGTCGGCTGCTGCGATCAAACACTTGTATGACACAAGAACTGAGCGCCTGTACGCTACAAGGAATACAGGCATAAATATTGAAACATGGAGTCCTTTCATCATCTTCAGCTTGTTAAAAATGTTGGACAACGAGTCACGACGGCTCTCTAGGAAACCCAAGAGAATTTCAAGAAACAAACCAATTCTTGAAGTTTCTAGAAAGGCGTTTTCAATCTTTAGAAGCAATCGGTAACAACAAGATAATACCAACCCAACAAGTAAGATTTCAACCACAACCGCTAGGGAGGGAATCATGCCAACGTTTCAAAGATTTTAAGCATTTCTGAAAGAAATCAGATGGTCATGCTGCACAATTTGTGCAGAAATTTTCTCAGCCAAAACCATTCGACAACAAGTTGCAGCATCAAACTGAGTTGTTTTACCTGCAAAGGCAGACATCATACGTTGCTACACGTAAAAAATCATGAAAACGGTATTGCAAAGCTGAACATCTCAACACTCGACAAGGATAGTGGCCCGGTACTTTTAGCAATAGCCCTAATAAAAGTACAGAATATGTTCGGTAGTTTTACACTACTACGAGCCCTGATCGATCCAGGCTCACAGGTTACTTTCATCACAGAGCAAGCAGCACAACAACTAGGCCTGCCAAGGACAAGGGTTCTAACTGAAATTTCCGGAATTTCAGCAACAAAAGGACGAGCCCATCAACAGATAGTGATA
Source organism: Tipula vernalis (assembly GCA_958295665.1). Taxonomy (NCBI): domain Eukaryota; kingdom Metazoa; phylum Arthropoda; class Insecta; order Diptera; family Tipulidae; genus Tipula; species Tipula vernalis. The sequence goes on along the minus strand of OY282558.1, from coordinate 194,255,636 downwards.
GAAATAAGTCCTAGATTTCCATCGATTTTCAAGATCGAAGTTAATGCTTTAGTTCTGGGAACTATCACTAAACCACTTCCAGACAAGAACTCATTGGGTTTAGACAGCGAACTACAAAAAGAAGTAATCCTTGCCGACCCTACTTTCGATACTCCCGGACCTATTGATCTTTTAATAGGTGTAGACATATATGGAGAAATGGATGGATCATATATGGTCGTTTAACTCAAACCAGCAGCATTTCAGTCACGGATAAATAGCCACGTCACATTAGCAGAAATAGACAAGCAATTAAAATGCTTTTGGGAATCCGAAGAACTGCATCCTAAACGAAGCCTAACTGCTAAAGAGATCGAATGTGAGCAGTACTATGAAGAGACTCACAAGCGATTAACAAATGGACGATACGAAGTTCGAATGCTGCTTCACAACAACAAGCTCAAAGAAGTGGGAATAGGAGAATCTAAAAGTAAAGCAGCAGCTAGATTGCTTCAAATTGAAAAAAGATTCAAGAAGGGTAAAGAGTTTAAGAACGAGATAAAAGAAGATAGCACAACTACGAGATTGAGGGTAGTTTTCCTGCAAAACAACAGCAGGAACATCACTAAATGAAATGATGCATGTAGGTCCAACATTACAAGACAACTTAACGGCAATATTGGTCAGATGGAAAAAACATCGTTATGTGATTGCAGCGGACATTGAGAAAATGTTCTGATTCAGATCAGAATAGCCCGCGAAGATCAAGATTTTCAACGAATCCTCTGGCGATTAAAAACTATCACATACGGAACAGCGTCTGCAACTTATTTGGCTACAAAAACGTTACAACAATTAGCTATTGATGAAGCGTCAAGATATCCAATTGGTTAAACGATTTCTATGTGGATGATCTTCTATCTGGAGCTAACATGATCGCAGAAGCAATCGCTGCGAAAAGGGAACTACTAAATCTCCTTTCCGGTGGAGGTTTCAACCTCAGAAAATGGTCCAGCAATGAAAAGGCGTTATTACAAGAGCTTCCAGAAAATCTGAAAGAAACAGGACTCCACACTATAGAATTTAGTAATACAGTGAAAATACTTGGACTCCTGCGGAACTCTTTAACAGATACCTTTCAATTCAAAGTTATTTTGCCAGGATCTAAAACAACAATATCCAAACGAACAATCTTATCAGAGGCATCAAGGCTTTTCGATCCGCTAGGATGGTTAGCGCCAGTGGTGATCCAGGCAAAAATTCTACTTCAAGATTTATGGACTTCCGCTGTAGGATGGGACGAACCACTCCACTTAAATTTTGAGAAAAGATGGTTAAACTAAAAAATGGAAGTACCACGTTTAGAGGAAATCAGAATTCACCGTTGGATAAATTACAACAGTGACGCCAAAATTGAACTACATTACATGGTTTCTATGACGCCTCGAATCAAGCATATGCTGCAGTGGTATATAGTAAAATAAACAACCAAATCACAATAGTTGCAGCCAAAATAAAGGTTGCACCGTTAAACCAAACAATATCCCCACCAAGATTAGAGCTGAACGCCACATTGCTACTTTCTAAATTGCTCAAAAATGTCAAACATGTGTTGAACATCAACAACAATATATCAACATTTTGCTGGAGCGATTCCACAGCAGTTTTGGGCTAGATAAAAGGAAACCCACAACACCATAAGACTTTTGTGGCGAACAGAATAACAGAGATACAAGCCATCACCGATCCTAACCAATGGCATCACGTGGTCTCTAATGAGAATCCTGCTGACTGTGCATCTCGAGGATTAAACCCAGTTCAATTATTAACCCACAAAATTTGGTGGGAAGGGCCAACATGGCTAAAGGATTTGAGCTATCCAATAACAAGCGAAATGGAACAAGCGACCAGCTTGGAATGAAAATCAATAAGAACATTTACAACAACAGTGAAAAAGCCTGTGATTGAATTCGATAGATTCTCTTCGTTACAACTGCTTGTTCATAGCATTGCATACTGTCTATGATTTCCATGAATAAAAACTCCCATTTCAAACCAGAGGAACTGAACGCATCGCTAAGGGCGATAATCAGAGTCGCACAATAGGAAGTTTTTGAACCAGAATTAAAGAAGTTAAAAGCGAATCAAAACCTACCAAAGAATAGTACAATCATAACGCGAACTCCATTTCTAGACGGAAATGAACTACTCAGAGTCGGAGGTAGAATAACAAATTCTAATCTCCCATTTGAAGAAAACATCCGATAATAATGCCCAGAGGTCACAAATTGTCAAGTTTGCTTATCAAAGAAGCTCATATAAAAACACTACATGGTGGCAATCAAGCAACTTTAGTACACCTAAGAACGCAGTATTGGGTAATGAATGCCAAAAATATGATTCGTCACACTATATGTACATGAATGTATAGTCTGTACGAGAGCAAGGAAACTGGCGTCACACCAGCTAATGCGCCAAAGGACTACATTAACATGCAAAACAAGAAGAATGATCCAGTTCATGCGGTAGTAACTAAAGATACAAGCACAACTCAACAACTACCAACCCCACAAAGCCTAGACGAAACAAGGGCAACCAAAACCAAAGAGTGGAGCCTCACAGACAAGCAAGAAATTTAAAAAAAGTAAATTATCTTGCACTACTTAGCATTACTCTCAATTTGCTGCATTCTAGGACAGGCGCAAGCTCAGATTAAGGTTGCCCCATTTAACTACTCAACAGGAATATATTTCGAGAATTTAGGCAAACTTGAATTGGTAGCCATAACGAACTATTGGGACGAGATCGAAACTTTTAAACAAGCCCAAGGTGAACTTGGAGCAGCTTGTAAAGGATTGTCTGGTTTTAACTGCGATGTAATCCTGCAGAAAGTTCAATGGCAGCTCAACAACTTGATCGCAGACAATGTTTTACTATTAACAAGCAATAAGGAACGTCAACGAGTGAAGCGCGGTTTAGGAGACACAACAGGCATTATCTTAGGAGACATGTTTGGAATTCTTACCCAGCGCGAGGCCAACCAGTATGAAACCCAATTCGAGAATATCAACAATAACGAAAGGCATCTAATGGTACTAATGAGAAACCAAACATCAACAATCGATAACACAATCAAGCTGATGAAATATAATTCCAATCTCACAATAACATCATTGAACAATTTGATAAAGGATAAACAGAGGTTAAGATTGGAGATGATACAACTAAACGAATGTCGAACATACGAAGAAAGGGTTCACCTGATATTAATGAGCGCACTCGAATCGACCTTAATACCAGAAAACTTAGAGGATACTCAACAAGGTCTACTTGATATTATTTACTATGCACGTCATAGTATTTTGCATCCATCGATACTCGCGCCGTCACAATTAGAAGATCAATTGCAATTTATTCGTCAACATACACCAGCATCAATATCCATTCCTGGCCATAACATTCATAACCTCATGCACATATATCAAAGCATGGATGTACGTAGTAGGGTAACACAACGAAATGTGATTATCATACCGTTATCCTTTGCAACGGATTATAACCGGTTAGCTGTCTTCCCAGTTCCGGATATTAATCATAACGGCACTCAATCACACATCGTTACATCAACAAAATATCTAGCAATGGACAGTCATCGAGAACATTTTGCCACTCTAACAACAGAAGAAGTGAAACGTTGTCAAATATTCCAACCTACGCACCAACAGTGTGAAGTAGCAATCTTACAGCGAAAACCAACGCTTGACACATTATGCAATGTTAAAGAAATAAATTCAACCAACCGATAAACGTAATTACAAATAAAACGACAGTTGATATCATATGTGGACCCAACATCGATTTGTATAGCCTTCAGGGGTCCGGATTAGTGACAATAGATGCTGGTTGTACGCAAAGGGACGACAACCTCATCATCATCGCTATCGGCACATCATTGTTGTTGGTTTTACATCTTGAGCTTCGTTTGTGTTGCTTTTTTTGATGCAATACCAACCAAGCCATCTGAGCCAGTATGGACCTCCTCTGCAAGTGGCAATATTCCTTCCTAAGCTAGAACAACATCACCTACCGCTAAATTGGGCTGAAGTTTTCGGCATTTTGAGCGTTTTTGCCACTGCTGCAGATAGTCCCTTGATCATCTTGTTCAAAAATCATCTACAATCTTTTGTACTAGATGCCAGCCTGTCCCTAGTGAGTGAATATTTTCATTACTTTCAGGAACTGCAATCATTGGGAGGCCTATTAGGTGCTCAAAACTTTAAGGTTTTCGAATCGTCGTACATGACCGTCAATGGTCGAGAGTTTAAATATGATTCTATTTGGGCGGTCATTGTTGCTGCTTTCTTCATGTGAGTCTTCAGTCTTCAGTAATTTTACGTCTTCCTTCCATATTCCACCAAAATGTAGTGCCTTGAAACCCTGAAATTTCTGGTTCTAGAGTTGCAATCTTCTTGCTCTGTTGCTGCAATATTAGACCGCACCAACAAAGTTGTCCGAATAGATGTCTTTACCCAAACCCCAGCGTGACGAGGAATTGTTAAGAATCCCGCGATCTGTCAACCAGTTTGTTTACGTCAGTCGACCTCTATTGAACAATGGGTTTACCTTAAATTTTGTATTGCAAACGAAATTTCTTGTGCTGATGCGAAAACACTGACCGGAATTATGGGAAAAAAAACTCGTGGATTTTACACGACGATAACGTGCCATCACATCGAGCTACGATTGTGGACGAATATAAGGCCAGCAACTTAATAATAACTATCGATTAACCACCACATTTGCCTGATTTAGCACCAGGTTACTTTCCTGTTTCCCGAACTGAAGACCCTCCAGGAAAGTGCCTATGGGGCCCGAATCGGGAATACTTTGATTGCGACAAAATAAATTTTAATGATTGAACTTAAAATTTGTGTTTTATTTAAGAATTCCCGATACTTTTTTGACAGAATGTACATTTCTATAAAGGGCAACAACTTGTTTGGAATGATAATTCATATAAATTTATATAACTAAAATCCATATCGCACTGGTTATTTCAAAATCCGTGATAACAAAAGGTTAACAGTTTGAAACCATAATAGAGTTACACTACACCCAAATTGTTTACGAAAATATATTTTTGTATAAAATGCCAAGTCGGGACTAAACTTTAGATTAGTAGTTTAAAATAAACGCGAACATTTACAATGAAATTCGCTGTAATTTTATGTTTGATCGCATTGTCCGGGATCAATGGGCATCGAGATCGGCCAGATCGAAATCAACTCACCGAAATGTTTTATTGGGATATACTTGATTTTCAATTTCCACCGGATCGACGGGAACAAGCTATAGCGTCTGGTAGTTATATTCCAAATAAAAATGGTATTATGTCACTTGGGGTTTGGCGAGACAAATTATTTGTGGGAGTGTTTAGGTAAGTATTCAAGATTTGCCAAAATTTTAATTATTTTCCTAATATCGTAATGTTCCTTTTTATAGATTAACAAAGGGTGTAGCATCATCCCTTAATTATTTTTCACTCAATACTACTGATAAATCACCAGTTCTCATCCCATATCCATCATTCGAAGCCAACTATGTCAATGAAGACCCAGATAATCAAACTGTAAGCTTACCAAGTACTTCATCAGTGATTAATGCAGGATATTTTGAAATTGATAAATGTAATCGCCTTTGGTTAGTTGATGCGGGTTACACTGAACATTTTGGTAGAAGTCGTTCGATTGCACCCCCAGCTATTGTTATTTTTGATCTTATTACCGACACTCTAATAAGGCGAATCGAAATCCCTCAACAATTCATTAATCCCCTTAGCACATTTGCTGCTTTAGTGGTTGATTTCGATGGTGATAGTTGTGAAGAAGTGCATGCTTATGTATCAGATTTTTTTAGATCGATTATCGTGTACTCATTTAAAAAGGATCGTGCTTGGCAGGTGGGACATAATTTTATGGGGTCTGATCCACATCAAGGAAATTTTGTTTTTGAACATTTAAGTTTCCAATGGAATTATGGGATTCATGCGGTGGTCATTGGCGATCAACAATCCGATGGGTAATTTTATAGACATATAAAAACCAAAAATCAAAATTCACATTAAATACTTTTATTTTCATGTAGTTCGAAGCGGATATACTTTGCACCGGTTTCATCCACCAAAATATATTATGTCTCTAATCGAGTACTTCAAGATGAAAATTATACCCTAAGTAAATATTATCATGATTTTCATTTACTAGGTGAAGTCGAAAGCGATGGGCATGCCAGTCAAATGGTATTTGACGAGCAATCTCGAACGCTCTTCAATACAATATTTGGAGGAGCCACAATTGGTTGCTGGAACACTCACAAACCTTATGAAACTGTGAGTACGGTGCATAAAACGACAACAGATTTTTATCCAATTGGTTTAACTATTGATTCAAACCGAAATTTATGGGTCGTATCCCATTTGGTACCTTTGAGTTCGTACGAAGAATTTCTAGCTGATCGAAAAAATGTACGAATCTTTAAAGAGACAGTGGAACAAGCAATCGCCGGTACCGCTTGTAAAACGAAGAAAACTCAAAATCATTAAATAAAAAAATTGTTTACAGTAAGAATTTGTTTGTTGTTTACTTTTCCGAAGTGCTTGACCCCAGAATGATTAAGTACTTGCCAATCAATTTCACTGGAGCTACGTAACATCTTTAAAGGTTATATGAGACTCATTTAAATAAATACGAGTACATAATTAGAACTAAAACTAAAATTGTAAACATGTTCATGATGCATTAAACCCTGTGATAACGTGCTTGTGATACTGACCTTATGTAATCTGTCCGAAATTTGATCCAGATGAATCCAGTTTGTAGCTCGAAAATTTAAATTCACAATGAAACTCCTATACAGAATTTATAAGCGTTAAATGATTCATCGCTTCAAAATCACTTTATTGTTGAAGAATTATCGCAAAACTTAAATTTTTTTTTTAATAATGATAATACGATTAATTGAGTAACGGATTAACTTACACGATTAAATGTGAGCACGCTCAGTTTATTTCAAAATTAATTGCATTGACGCTCTAATCTACAGTGGTCACTTGTTTCCTATAAATGATATCATTTCAATTCACAGTTAAAAAGTATTGCTTATGTAATGAAAGTTGGAAACTGGTCCAGGGGAAGCTTCCGTTAAATTTTAATACTGCCATTGAATTATAAGTCAATAAGGTGTGCAATGAATTCAGGATTCACCAGATGATAATTATACTGAAGAAGTTTGGAGCCTAGAAATTATTTCAAATTGTAACGGCGAATTAGAATTTTACAAAGTTACAAACGTTTTCAAAAATTCGCCAGTTCGGAGTTCTGTTCTGCAGAATAACGTGAAATAAAAAAAAGAAAAAAGCTCGGCCTAATATTAGATGATCGAGCAACATGGATTCCAAGTAAGTAAGTAAAGTGCTTTAAAATATAGGATTTCATACCGTAAGTGAATTAATTTGTTTCCCTTACTAGAAACCTTCCGAACAATACATTGAACGAATTTCTTAAATTTTTAGCATTAATTTTATCTTCATAGTAAACAATTAGGTACCTAAACAATTTAGGTACCTAAACAATTTCCGTATAGTCTACCATTGATATATGAGCTGTTATTTTTGAAAGTGGTATAAGTCCATTTTTCAAAAAAATTAGTTAATGATAACAATAGACAAATGACGGTATAATCTTTCTAACGGTAAGAAATTTATAGCCAAAATAAAAACAAATTCATCTCTAATACTTTTGCAAAACATAAGAAAATTCAAAATCCCGTATATTTTTGCATTTATTGTTTCTCTATTCTTTCATTATCTCGTTTCAACAAAATTGGACTTATACCACTTTCAAAAATAACAGCTCATATAAACAAAATTAGTAATTTAATTTTAATTTATTTGGCTCTTTTCAAGTCAATTAAAAAAAAAACAACGAGTTCGTACTCTGGTTAGGTTAGGTTAGGTTTGGGTGGCGGTCCACTAGGACCAGGCATAGACACAAAAATAGTCCGTAGCCATACCACGAATAATGGTTTCCTCCAACTCATTGGAACCATTTTGACCTGACGACAGTAGTCATGTGAGAAGACACCAAGTCTACTCGCATGGCTCCCTATAAGACAGTGCCTCGTTATCACTCCAACAATCACACTGATCTGACTTAGCTGAAGTGAGATCAGCTGTTTGGATTTCGCCAAGTCCAACTTTGGCCAGACCTGCCTAGTTATTACGCAAGAAGTGATACTTGACCATCTATCATTCGTCAGCTTGCTAGCTTCTACCTGAAGCAGCAGTTTGCATACCGCAAGAGGCATTTCAATATCCTTTCTGCTTTCTGAGAAGTGGTCCGTTGTACCACGTCGAGCCAGTTCATCGGCGTTTATATTCCCTGTACTTATGAAATGTCCTGGCGCCCATAAAATGTGGATGTTGAACTGTCCTCCCTGGATGGGATCCTAGTCCGAAACTTTGTGTCAAAAGATAGTGACGGGACAGTATAGTCGGTGATTTTGGGAATTTGTTTGTTGCACAAAATAGATGAGTGCCCTGTGTTGTTGCAGGTCCACATTAAGATGGATTTCAGCCGTATGGCAGTATAAGCTGACAACTGTTTCCCCAGGATATCTAGAGGAGTCAAAATAGCAGAGTGCTATTTTAGCTAGTGTCTGAGTGGATGTGCTCCTCAGTGCACCACTGATCCACAGAGAGATTGTTCTCTGAACTTTTGTCAACAGCTTTTGGTTATAGATTTGTCCAGAGCAGGCCACCAGACTATTACCCCATACAAGAGTATGGGTCTGACTACTGCGCTACCGTAGCTTTCTTTACCCTTTCCAGAATATTAGGTTTCCAATTTAATTTGCTATCCAAAACGAGACCCAGAAACGTCGCAACTGTAAAAGTCAAGCTGAACCTATTTAAAGTGGGAGGATCGATATGAGGAGGTTTATATTTCCTAGAGAAGAGAACCAATTCGGTTTTGTGTGGGTTCACATTCAACCAACACCCATTGGCCCATAATGAAAGAGGGCCCAGGGCATTTTGCATAAGCTCACTAAGGGTGCCGGGATATTTACCCCGGACACCAATAGCAACATCATCCGAATAGGCAACCACCTTCAAGCCACCGTCCTCCAGCCTCAGCAACAGGTCATTTATAACCTAGTTCCAAAGTAGGGGGGACAGTACGCCACCCTGCGGTGTACCTCTGCTCTCAAATCTTCTGACGGAGGATTCCCCAAAACTGGCATTTATGATCCTGCCTCTTAGTATCTGATCTATACAGTACTTGAGTGATTAATCCACAGCTTTTCCGATACAAACGATACAATCGTTTCAGACAGCTTTTCCGATACAATCGTGCCTCTAATATGAGCTTCTATTTGTCTTTCCAGTGTTTTAAAAACGAAGGAAGACAAGCTAATCGGTCTAAGGTCTTTTGGATTGTAGTGTGAGCGTTTTCCCGCCTTAGGTATGAAAACAACCTTCACTTCTGTCCATTTACTAGGAATGTGATATAGTTCTAGGCTGCCTTTGAAAATTACCTCTAACCAGGAAATTGTTAGATCCATAGTTTGCTGAATATCCGCAGGATAATACCATCGAGTCCAGGCGACTTATATGGTTTAAAACTGTTTATCACCCACAGAATATTTTTTCTGCTAATAATTTGGCCTATAAAGCTACTTGCCATTTACCTACTGGAAAGACCAGTTGCTAGTATTTTGCGTAGCCTAGACATCTCTGAAGACTTCTGAATTTTGCCACAGTATAGTCTCCAAGAGCTGTTCTTGGCACTTCTCACTGGATATTTGTAAATTTTGAGGAATTCCTTATAGGAGTCCCAGTCTAAAACAGATTTTGTTTTCCGTGTTGTTTTGAAGAGTCATTTGCATTTTCGACCTGTTTATTGAATCTCTTTAGAACACCAGGGTGGCCGAGATTTACCCCTAGACCTGCTAAGGGGACTAGATCCCAGTATTGCTTCATTAAAAGCTCTGGACAACTCGTCCACCAATCCATCGAGCTCTTGCGCAGTTTTTGGAGGTTTTGGTACTGGAACTGGTAGTAAATTACCCAGAATAGTTCTAAAGGTATCCCAGTTGGTTTTCCTCCTGTTTCTGTAGATTGGACTTTTTGGAGAAGTCAACTCCATTTCAAATTTAAGATACCAATGATCAGAAAAGGAGTGGTCCTCCGACACTCTCCAGTTTAATAAACTAATCGCCAGAAAGCTTGAGACAAGAGTAATATCCAATACTTCCTGTCTATTGCTAGTTATAAAGGTCGGCTTATTGCCTATGTTACATATTTTATTTTTATTTTTTTTATTTTATTTTTATTCATCCAACCATTAATTACATAACATTAAATTACAAAAAAATCAGTACACTATTTATAATAACTAAAATATATTATACAATAGTAAATTTATAATTAATTTAATATATAAAAGTCAGAAATTAATGACAAAATAACTTAAAAAGTACTAATAATGTTAAATTAAAATGGATGGAGTTAGGTAGCTTCCGTGATCATAAATGATCAGTATTGGAAACCCCCTATCATAAGCTTAGATAATAGTTAATGTTTGTTGTTGGTGGTCAGCTGATGTATAAAATTATACTGCTATTTAATACACAAAATATTATGATGATCAACCTAAAAGAAAAAGAAAACAATTTATCAACAAAGAATCATGGATCAGCTCTAATATATTAAAAATACTTATCTAATTGGCACAATTGAAGGCTGGCGTATCCATAACATAAACGTAACATACAATTCTGAAACAAAAGAAAACGAATTACGAGATAAATGTAATTTTTATATATAGAATAATTTACTTACCTAAATTCAAATTATTATTTATCACTATTAAAATTTTTGTAAATATTATTAGAAAGTTGACCCCTGCCGGCGCAAAAAAGTATACATAAAAAATGAATCATTTACGAACAGTTTACGAGCGGTTTATGATATGGGGCACTACTACTACTTTACAATTTCAGATTTCATATATGAATTTACAAAATCGTGTAGTTTTCTTCATTCCATCTCTAAACAGAATGTGATTTTTGATAAAGTAAAGCGTGGTGCGCCATATTAATATTTAGTCAATTTTTAATTTGATATTAATTTTTGTTGTTTATAAATACAATTTAGTGAATGATAGTGACGACGATATTTATAATAAATACAATACATTATTAGCTATTTCTATTTTCGTATTATATTATTTTATTTTAATATCATAATGAATTTGTTGAACTTGAAGTATAACTAAAATTGAGTATAAGTAAAAATAAATATGTTAAAATTTAGTATAGGTATAATTAATATTTAATTGATATAATCAAATAAATAAAATCATATATTTACTAAAAATAAAACAAAATACGTTGTTTTCATTATTATTTCAAAATTAATTGCGGAATAATACTCGAACCGTACGTAATGTTCATTTTAGAAGGCTCATAAATGTTACGCCCACATGAGTTCATAAATGTTACGTAAAAGGTGTACACATTAGGAATGTTTTTTTATAAACCAATACATAAATAAGTCTTCGCCAATTTGTTTCACTTCTCATATGACAAGAGTATCATTTATGTAACATACCTACTCATTTTTAGCGTAACGTTTACGAACACTTTAATAGAAGAGAATATTCGTAAAATGAATGTTTGCGTTACGCGTGGCCGGCAGGGACAGTACTTCTTACTGTCAAAATAATCATAGTAGATTTCATTGTGAAAAATATTTTATACCATTTGAAAGAACGAATTGCAAGATGAAAATTATGAATTAGTGCATACTTCACATTTGTTTTTACGCACATAATAACGCATATGTATTGGTGCGTCTTTTTTGTTTAAAACGATAATTTTCATATTGGAATGCGTCAGTCTGGTTTTTAGTATTCATGCATTAAAAAGCAAAAAATAAATGTCGTAAATTAAATCAATTAATAAAAATTATAAATTTGTTAAAAATAGAACTAGTAGAACACTGTGAACTAGTGAATCGTATTTAATTTAATTAATGTGAACTCTGTGTGCGAACTTTGGAAATCGAGGCTTTTATATCCTCCCTAATTAGTGCGGCGTTTTGGAAATTAAATCCAAAAATCAAAATTAATCTCGTGGAAAATAGAGTGTTCAATCCACCATATTGGTCCTTCGAGCCGGATTTGTGAGTTCACATCAAAACTCTCACTAATTTTACGGCATTATTTAACATTCGATAGAAGAATACTAAAATAATATACATTTTTTGTGCAATTGCATGTTATCACGTAGAACAGGTGGTTTCGGGTGGCAAAAGACAGTATATTGTCTAATCTTGTTGAAAAAATTTATCGAAGTACCGTTATACTTCTCGAACATTTCAACGCGTGGTTTTGTGGTTTAATCTGAATAAATTATTTGTGACCATTAAGTGTATGTGAATCAATCGTATGAGTAAAATTATAGTTCTACATACATTGTTTACGCTTGTTATTAAAAATCATCGAAGTACCGTTATACTTCTCGAATATTTAAACGCGTGATTTTCTTGGTTGATCTTGAAACTTTATTTTGTGAACATTAAGTGTATGTGCATCGATCAGTATGAGTGAAATTACGGTTCTAAAACGACAAAGAACTACTGCGAAAAATAAATTAGCGCAATTACTGACATTTGCTAGAGCAATCAATGAAAATGCTACATTAGATCAATTATCTGTTCGTCTTGAGCAAGTTGTAAAGCTGCATGATTCAATTAGAGATACTGAAAACCGTTTAGTGGCGTTGAGTGAAACCGAAGAAGTCGATCTTTCCATTGATGACATGTATTATGAAGCTGCAGCCGCTTTAAAAACGCACATTCAACAATTAGAACTACAAGAACCGCAGCCTTCTCATTCCTTGACCTCAACATCAATCAATGCGACTCAACTAAATTCTCGCCATGCGGAATTGAAACTACCAAAGTTATACATACCGCCATTTTCTGGAGATTATGCAGAATGGCCGTCATTTTTTGATATGTTTAACACGACGATCCATGAGTCAGCATTAACTGGGGTAGAAAAATTGCAGTATCTTAAAGGATTGCTGAGAGGTGAAGCAGCCTCATTGGTGCGGCATATACAAGTTACTGAGGGAAATTATATTGGTGCTTTCAATAAGCTAAAGGAACGGTACGACAAGAAAAAGTTTATAATAAATTCATTTATAAAATCGATTGTGGAACAACCGGCAATTCAAAATCAAAATGTTGCCAACCTGAGAAAGTTGAGAGACGTATCCGATGAGGTGTTGCGGGGTTTACGCGCCCTTGGCGCTCAAGCCGAATCACGCGTTCCTTGGATACTCTTCATCATCAATCAAAAATTGGATGAATCATCGAAGCTGGCATGGGCTGATTGTTCGGCAAATATTGACCAACCAACCATAAAGGACTTTTTCCAATTTTTGGATAAACGAATCGGCACGTTTGAATCATTGGTGGCTGCAACAAAGCAGAATACAGGACACTGGGTGTGCGGGCATGTGGCAGTAAATGAATCCAGTTCATCAAGTAGTCATGACAGAAAAGGTAGCAACAGTGTAACATTCAAATGTGGCGTTTGTTCAGGCTTATCTCACTCGTTTATGAAATGTAGTGAATTTCAAGCAATGCCTGCAACCAAACGGAAAGAATTTATTCAAAATGCTCATCGGTGCTTCAATTGCTTAAGCGCGAATCATCAAATCGCAGATGTCAGAAATGTGGGAGAAAACATCACACTCTACTGCATTTTACAGAATCAAATGGAAGTGATACCATCAAATCCAGCGGACACAATGACCCAGCAGCATCTACTCAGAAGTCCGTCGTAGCCTACGCCAGTGCTGAAAGCCGATCATCATTAATTACCCTATTACCAACTGCGCGAATTAAAGTGTTGAGTCGATACGGAGAATCAGTAAACTGCCGAGCTCTATTAGAATGCGGATCTCAAGTTAGTTTCGTGACCGAGAAATGCGTACTAAAATTGGGCTTAAGGAAAGTCAACTCTCGTATTATGGTTAGCGGTGTGGGGGAGATGAATCTGGGTCCAACGAAGGGAAAAGTGAGATTATCATTAAAAACGAAGGATCACATTAAATATCAAGTAGAGGCGTTGGTATTATCAAGAATTGCTAGTGCACTACCAACGTTTGATTTACAATCAGCACAAATCAATCTACCAGATGACATCAAATTGGCGGATCCTGAGTTTTGGTGGAGCAGTACGATTGATATTTTAATAGGCGTGGATCATTTTCTTCAAGGATCATACTACAAGACACCATCTTTGGCTGGGTAGCTTCAGGAAAAGCCAATGAAGGCTTTAGTAATCGAGCAATGACCATGCTGGTTACCCAACAAACGCATCTAATTGATATTGACCAAACTCTCAGAAAATTCTGGGAAGTTGAGTCAATAGGAGCAACTTTAAGTCTCACAGAAGAGGAAAATTTATGCGAGTCAAAATTTCTAACCACAACTCAAGTGGATGATAATGGTCGATTCATAGTCGAACTACCATTTAAGCAATCTCCCGAAAGAATTGGTCAAACGTTCAAGCGGCAATCAAACGACTACAGGGTATAGAACGGCGATTCCACCGAGACGCCGAGTACAAACGGCTATATTGCGACTTCATGAAGGAGTACGAAATAATGGGACATATGGAAGAGATCCCGAAAGATCAAATATTTAATACGAGCTGCTATTTGCCACATCATGAGGTTTTGCGGCTAGGCAGTAGTACAACTAAGCTAAGGGTCGTATTCGACGGCTCAGCAAAATCCAGTACCGGAATTTCACTGAACGAGTGTTTGGCGGCTGGGCCAGTGGTACAGCGGAGTCTTTACTCTACAATTCTTCGATTCCGTGAATTTCCAATTGTGTTTTCGGCTGATGCAGAAAAAATGTACCGTCAGGTAAAAATATCAAGGTCTGACTCAGACTATCAAAGAATCGTGTGGAGGGCCGATATAAGCGCACCAATAAAGCACTATAGGTTATTAACCGTAACCTATGGACTGACTTCCGCTTCCTATCTCGCTACTAGGGTGCTGAGTAAAATTGGAGATGATAACGCAGACGCAGAGCCTATGGTAAGCAAAATTATAAAAAATTGTTTTTACGTAGATGATCTCATGGCTCAATCGGTAGAAGAGGCTAACACAATCATAAAAGGTCTGATTACATTGCTGGGCAGGCATGGATTTACTCTTCGAAAATGGAAGGCGAATAACAATGGAGTACTTGATGGAATAAAGAATTTGCCCTCAGACAAAACGGCAAAACTCATCGAAAACTCAGATTGCCGAGATGGAGTTAAAGTACTTGGATTGGGTTGGAATCCCGCAGATGATATCTTCGTATTTAATTCAAACTTACAAAGCGGATTAGATAAGCTCACCAAAAGGATAGTCCTGTCCTCAGCAGGAAAATTATTTGATCCAATGGGTTGGCTAGCGCCAACAATCGTCATTATAAAAATGTTTATGCAACTGCTATGGTGTAAGCATTTGGAGTGGGATGACACTCTACCAAAGGAATTATTGGAGCAATGGTCTAACATTTGCAATACCTTCAATGAGGTTGAGAGCATTACACTGCCTCGATTTATAGGCACGTTTCAAAATGCCGAGGTAGAGATTCATGCTTTCTGTGATGCCAGCTTACAGGCGTATGCTGCCGTTGCATACTACCGAGTAATCGACGGGGATGGGCATGTATCCGTGCAGCTAATCTCAGCAGAAACAAAAGTAGCTCCAATCAAGGCACTTTCCCTTCCCAGGCTAGAGCTGTGTGGTGCAGTGTTGCTCGTGGAATTGGTGGAGACAATAAAGCTAGAAACCAATATCAAAATATCTAACTGCAATTACTGGACGGATTCAAAAATCGTATTGGATTGGCTGGAAAGTCACCCAAGAAGGTGGAGCGTATTCGTGGGCAATCGCACTTCCGAAATCTTAACCCACACCAAACGAAAGCAATGGAAGCACATATCATTCAAAGACAATCCTGCAGACTGCGCATCACGCGGAATTACACCTTCGCATTTAAAATCACATCGGTTATGGTGGCACGGACCTGAATGGTTGACAAGAAATGAGGATCTATGGCCAGCACAGAGAAAAACGTAAGGAACAACGGAAGAAGAATCAAATAAAATATTTGCATTTAATGCGTGCTTTCAAAACAAGTGGCTTGACGAATTCATCTCAAGGTTTTCCTCTTACCAAAAGGCACAAAAAACTTAAAGTTATATTTTGCGTTTCGTTGAAGCAGTACGAAATCCAAAATTATTCCAAAGAGATAGTAAATTGCTGATATCGATTGAATTAGCCCAAGCAAATACTATTCTTTGCCGCCACGAACAACAAAAGTTTTATTCTACGGAAATAGCTGACATCAAAATTAATACCGAGCCCAATAAGAAAAGTTCTTTAGTTAGTCTAAATCCATTCCTGGATCGATTTGGTTTATTGCGAGTCGGCGGCCGATTACATCATAGTTTGGCGCCTTATTCGATGAAGCATCCAATCAGACTTCACCCAAAATCAAGATTAAGTTGGTTACTTCTCCGAGATGAGCATCAATTCAGCAAGCACGCAGGTCCAACATTACTAATGAGCTTAATCACACAACGCTTCTGGATACCAAAAGGGAAAATCTTCACAGCTAAAAAGGTAGTTGATCAATGCACAACTTGCACGAGGTATAAAGCTGAGTTGAGACAGCAGCTAATGGGAAATCTACCACCAGCAAGGGTGGATCTGGAACGACCGTTTCTACACACTGGGGTTGACTTTGCCGGCCCGTTTTCAATTCACTTAGTCAAAGGTCGTAGCCAGAAGACCTATAAAGCATATGTGTGCATTTTTGTATGCATGGCTATTAAGGCCACACACTTGGAGCTTGTAAATGACCTTACGAGCGATTCATTTTTGGGGGCATTAAAGCGGTTTGTGTCCCGAAGAGGTGGTTGCAGAAAAATTTACAGTGATAATGGCACAAATTTTGTTGGTGCTAATGCCAAACTTATCAAATCGTTTAATAAATTTACAACAGCATCTAATGATATTTCAAATTTTCTCTGCAGAAATAACATTGATTGGCAGTTTAACCCTCCAAACTCACCCCATTTCGGTGGACTGTGGGAAACTGGAGTCAAATCCTTCAAATGTCATTTTAAGAGGGTCGCTGGACGCGCTATCTTAACAATAGAAGATATGAACACTTTATTGGCAGAAATTGAATCAATTCTAAACCATCGTCCACTGTGTCGGTCATCAGAAGAAGAAGTGGATTTTTTGACACCTGCTCATTTTTTACATGGATATCCACCTAAAACAATTCCATCGCTCGATACAGTCTGCGATAATCCAAATTGCAGCAATAGATGCAGAATGGTACGTAATATGTCGCAGCACTTTTGGTCTAGATGGTACAGCGAGTATCTCACTCAGCTTCAAGGAAGAAATAAATGGAAAGAAAGTCAAAGGGACATTCAGGTTAATGATATTGTTCTTATCCAAGATAAAGGTCTTCCCATCAGTCATTGGTTAATGGGAAACGTCATAGAAATACATCCTGGAGTGGACAATAAAGTACGAGTAGTCACGTTAAAAACTAAATATGGTCAAATGAAGCGTTCAATACATCATCTTTGCTTATTGCCATGCAGTTGAACACATCGGTTCAAGGGGCGGAGTATGGTCAGCTGATGTATAAAATTATACTGCTATTTAATACACAAAATATTATGATGATCAACCTAAAAGAAAAAGAAAACAATTTATCAACAAAGAATCATGGATCAGCTCTAATATATTAAAAATACTTATCTAATTGGCACAATTGAAGGCTGGCGTATCCATAACATAAACGTAACATACAATTCTGAAACAAAAGAAAACGAATTACGAGATAAATGTAATTTATATGTATAGAATAATTTACTTACCTAAATTCAAATTATTATTTATCACTATTAAAATTTTTGTAAATATTATTAGAAAGTTGACAGTACTTCTTACTGTCAAAATAATCATAGTAGATTTCATTGTGAAAAATATTTTATACCATTTGAAAGAACGAATTGCAAGATGAAAATTATGAATTAGTGCATACTTCACATTTGTTTTTACGCACATAATAACGCATATGTATTGGTGCGTCTTTTTTGTTTAAAACGATAATTTTCATATTGGAATGCGTCAGTCTGGTTTTTAGTATTCATGCATTAAAAAGCAAAAAATAAATGTCGTAAATTAAATCAATTAATAAAAATTATAAATTTGTTAAAAATAGAACTAGTAGAACACTGTCAACTAGTGAATCGTATTTAATTTAATTAATGTGAACTCTGTGTGCGAACTTTGGAAATCGAGGCTTTTATATCCTCCCTAATTAGTGCGGCGTTTTGGAAATTAAATCCAAAAATCAAAATTAATCTCGTGGAAAATAGAGTGTTCAATCCACCAGTTGGGTACAACAAATAAAAAAAGGGAAAAATAAAAAATAAATTTACAAAATAGCTAGCATATTCAATTTATCGTCATTCATCAAACTAAAACTGTAAATAAAGATTCAATGTCAGTAATATTAAACAACCAATTCTTCATTTCATATAAAAACTTGGACGTAACGGTAATTTCTTTGATGTTTAGAGGCAACTTATTAAAAATGACTGGTGCTGCAGATACATAAAATTTTCTGAAATGTTCTTTCTTGAGAATGGGATATTCACAATTATTCAAAGTCCTTAAGTTATATCTCGTAATTTTAACTCTACGATTACCACTACGAAGAAAGAACATTTTTAATACCTTAAAAACATATAAATATCTTAACGGTAAAATCTTTAGTGATTTAAATAAATGCAAAGCAGATGTTAAACGCGGTTTCTTTAAAATTATGCGAATGGATGCGTTTTGCACAACTAGCAGCGGTTGAAGAGATGTCGAATAAACACCACCCCAAATAATTATAGCATATTGTAGTTTGGACTGAATTAGGCTGTAGTAAAATTGTAGTAGAACTGACACGGAACAAAGCATGCGAAGAATATATAATTTTCTATTACAAGCGTAAATGTAATGTTGAAGATTTTCAATATGTTTTTTAAAACCAAGTCTTGTATCTAACGTAACTCCTAAATATTTAAAGTTTTCAACAATTTCAATGTTGCTACATTCATTACAGCAACTGGATAATTCAGCTGAGACATTGTAAGTTTTATAGTTCATACATTTAGTAGAATGGTAAATAATTTCAAAATTTATCTCTATAGGACCATATAATTTAAAAAACATTACTTTTGATTTTGTGCTTAGAACCATAAAATGCAAATCCAACCATTTTCTTAAAATTAAAAGGTCGTAATTGATTTGATGGGCAATTAACTGGTTTGATGCTCCTCTATAAGTAAGTGCAATGTCATCGGCAAAACCAATCATATATCCTTTCAAGTCTAAAAAAAATAAGGAATTAATGTACACTAAAAATAATATGGGGCCACGAACTGAACCCTGAGGAACGCCGCAGTGGGTCATTCTAAAACTGCTATATTTTCCGTAAATTTTTACAGTTTGCTTTCTGTTCATAAGATAAGACCGGAACCAATCATTAGCTCTGCCTCAAATACCAGCACAATTTAACTTATACAATAAAAGCTCATGATCAACCGTGTCGAAAGCTTTCGTCAAATCAATGAACTTAGCCGCTGAACTAAGGTTATCATTTAGTGAATCAATTGTAGTACTCAGAAAATCATTTAAGGCAGTTTCAGTGCTACGTCCTTCTCTAAATCCATATTGTTTATTTGAGAAAAATGATCTCTCGTTTAGAAAAAGTAGTAGTCTTGTTTTAATACATTTTTCAAATATTTTTTGAAAAAACTGAGAGTAATGATATGGGTCTATAATTGGTTAATTCTGATTTGTTACCACTTTTTAACAACGGTACCACTGAAGCAATTTTTAAGCAATCTGGAAAAATGCTACGATCAAGGCTGAGATTGAAGATATGGGCCAACATATAAGCAATAGATGGTGCAATTTGTTTGATTAGAGAATTACTTAAATTATCAATGCCAGATGATTTGGAATTATCCAAACTATTGATATAATTCAAAATTTCAGACGGGGATATTGGTGAAAAGAAAAATGTCTTAGATTCAAAATTATGTTTTAGCAAGTTACCATCTCTGTTGGGTACATATGATGTACTAGAGATTTTTGATTTGAGGTTGATGGCAACATCAACAAAATATTCATTGAGAGCGTTTGCTATGTCAAGTGACTCAGTTAGTACAACACCATTGGTATCTAATATTTCGGAAATTGGTTGAAATGATTTCTGCTTACCAACAATTTCATCCAATAAACGCCATTGACTTTTAAATCTTTTTTAGAATGCTGAAATTTATTTTGATAGTATTGTTCTTTTGTAGTTGCTATATCTAACTTAATTTTCCTCTGAAGGAATTTTACTCTATTCTGAAGTTTAATATTATTTTTATGTTTATTAGCAATTAGAAGCAATCTATTTTTGACTTTTATACTTTTCAGAAGGCTATTAGACATCCAGCACTTAATTTTCCTATCTTTCAAAAGCATTTTGACAGAATAAGATGATTCTTCAATTTTAGCAGTGATATTATTTATAAATTTGTTTAAAATCTCATTAGGATCGTCTAGTAACATTAATAAATGTTGGTCCTGCACTAACAAGGAATTTAATTTAATATAATTAATATTTTTAATTGTACGCGTCTCATTTGAATTTTTGATATTATTCGAAAACATATCAATTTTTAATGAAATTAAATGATATATGAAGGTTAGTACTTAAAATGTAATCAAGGAGTAACTCACCTCGTTCATTTGTGTCCGTACTTCCCCAGATTGTGTGATGAGCATTTGCATCACTCCCAAGGATGACTCCAACCTTGCGCTTCTGAGCCTCCAAGATTAGCTCACCTAGAGTGATTGGTGGAATATCCACTTCATCATAAGCCAGGTGAGCTGATACTAGCAAGAGGTTTCGTTTATCGACCTCAATGCTGACCGCTGCTACATCTCCTTTACTGAAATTTGATAACAGAAAGCAACTTATGTTATTTTTAATGAGAATGCTTGAATTTTTCAATGATAATAGAAAATGATAATAGATGGCAGCAAACATAACTAAAAATGAAGTAATAAACAGAAAAAAATTCTTATACATATATCTGAGTCCCCGTGGTTTTCATTTCATAACAACGTAAATGTCCTACGGATCAGCAGCCTTCAAAATACTAAACCTTCATCTTTCGATCATCTTCAGTGTAATTTGCAAGCTGAATTGCAAATTACTCTCAAGATGACCACGTTTAGCATTCATGACTGTGAAGTGCTTACTTATTTTCGTTTACGGTTGAGCATCGAAAAAATAACTTCCATCTAAAAAGACCAAATTATTGAAATCCTGTCAAAAAAGATCAGAAATTTGGTTGGTCCAAATAAAAAAATTATCCGTCCGTCTACACCGGATGTCTGTACCCATGGTATAAAGAGATTTGGAATTTTTTTTTGCCAATCTGTTTCTATGGTCAAGGCAGAAATTTGAAAAGCTTTTGGAAAGTGTACGTCAAGAAAGTCGGGTACCTGTCATACGAATTGACCCAAAAAACACCTGGTTATAGAAATATTTAGCAATTTGTTATGTATGCTGGTTTGAATATTGAGTTGGGCATTGTGTTGAAGGTTAAGTTAGGGGTCAATTTGCGGGCTGAATAATTGTTTGATAGTATAATTTTATGATAGTATGATGGTATCGTGGTAAGATGATATATATGAAGGTATGATGGTATGATGCTATAGTGGATTGATGGAATGGTATAATGGTATGATTTTATAATGGTAGAAATACATATGTAATTGGTACAACGGTTGGATTGTATGATGATATCTTGGCCTGATATTATGATGGTATGATTATATGATGTTTGTTTGATGATATGATGGTACGATGTTACGAAGACATGATGCTGTGATGGTACGAAGTTATGGTAAGATACAGCAATTTTACATATATGGATGTTAAGATACATCATTTACATAGCATCGTATGATGGTATGATGGAATAATGGTATGATGGAATGATTGTTTAAGGTTATGATGATAAGATGGTACGTATGCTGATATTATAGTTCGATACGTTGCAATTATAGTTTGATAGTGAATAGGCTTTGAGTTTAAATTGGGTTTAATTTGAGTGTAAAGTTTGGTTTAGTGAGAGGTTAGGGTTTAGTGAGAGGTTAGATAGTGTTAAGTTCATGCCCGCATTTTGTTCGAGCTAAGTTGAGTTGAAGTTCAGTTAGGGTTTAGTTAGCTTACATTAGAATTAAGTGAGTGTTTCGGTTGGGGAATTATTTAAGGGTTGATTAGAAGGTTGATTTGGTTATTTATTTGGTGATTGAGTTGAGGGTTGGCTTGGCGGGCTATTTGGTGATTCCGCTAAGGATTGTGTTCCAATTGAGTTGGAGGTTGAGTTGTAAATTGAGTTGGAGGGTGAGCTGAAGATTCGCTTACAAGGATCGGTTAGGGACTGATTGGGAGTTGAATTAATTTTCAAGGCCGAAGTTCTGATAACCTTATGAGGTTTCAGCCCGTTCTATTTTTACTAATTAATGTACTAAACATTTTTTTTTGCAAGACGAAAACAATTATGCAAGGTGTTTATACAAGAGATTTTATATGATGCATCATATAAAATATCACAACCAGTTTTGCTACTTTTGATCTTTGACGCAGCGCTAACCAATCGTTTTACATGTTTCTTAATCCCACTCCAAATGTATTGATCCGTCTTTGCCTTTATTGATCCCTAAGTTCATTGATGTGATAGATTATATAATGTTTGGTGAGTTGAATTGTGTATTGAAAACATTTTACCACTAGCAATTTAGCTTCGCTCAGCGCTAGCTTTGTCGACTGCTCCAAAGTGGTGTGTTCTGGTTCGTTTATCGCCATGCTACCAAAAAATCGTCTAAATAAATTTCTTAGGCCAAAACACATTTTTGTGAATTCGCTCCGTCCGAAAGAGGGTGAGATATCTGTTTTCGCCATATCTGCTTTTTCGATAGGAATTTGGTGATAGGCTCGTACTAAATCGATCTTAGAAAATACAGTTCGTTCGTTAACTTGGTGAGTAAAGTCTTTTGTGTATAGGGAATCGGGTAACGATCTGGCATTGTGACATTTTTTATCACCCGGTAGTCTCTTTACTACAAATGGCCTGCTTGACCATGCACTTGAATTCTTTCCTTTCGATTTCCAATCTTTCGGCACATGATCATCTTTTTGAATGGCCTGATTTGGTCCGCATGTTATTATGTGGATTTGACATTGGATTTTCTTGTGTTATTTATAAATCGTTGAACCTCTACGCAACTACGAAAGCCCAAGTGTACATTTACCATTGAATCATTTGCTGCAAACAACTTCATATTGGGGTTGTGCTTTCACCGGTCATTTACTGTTGCTGGTATGACAGAAATATTCGCTCCTGCATCAATCAAATAACTTTTATTTAAAGTTTTCGACTTGAATTCCGACAATTTTGGGCACGACGATTTCCAATTATGCGCCAATCGGTATTACGTATGCATGGTATGAAATATGTTGATTTTGGTTTACCAGATCCGGGTCCTACTTTAAACTGCAAACATTTATTTGATCAAAATGAAGAATAATGTGGAGCAAAAGACAATTTTCGATGAATTCATTTCAGCTGTTGATGATTCTAAGGCTGAATCGCGGCTTTTATTTATCGATGGGCTAGGTGGTTCTGGAAAAACATATTTATATAATACGTTGATGTCATATTTGTAAGAGGACAAGGTGGATCGGCTATAGCATTTGCAATAACTGGCATTGTTGCAGACTTATTGAAAGGTGCAAGAAAAGCTCATAGTGGTTTTCAAATACCGCATTTTCAGTAACTGAAACTTCTGTTTCTTCAATGAAAATTGATCGTTTATTGGAAGAAATTCAAAATGAAATAAGACCATCTATTGGCAAATTATTTATCTTAGGAGGTGATTTCGGGCAGACATCAAACGTAGTTCCGAGAGGATCAGTTGCAGATATTGTTGAGATTTGCAAAAAAGTTTGTTCACAAATATGAGATCAGCAAGTCAAAATGAATTTAATGATTGGCCTCTACGATTAGGTGATGGTGAATTGACAAGTATAGATTTTTGACACATAATGGTTGAAAGTGATGACATCATTTGTGCAATATTTGGTGATAAAATTATAACGTCAACTGAACAACAAATTGTTGAACTAATTGTTGAAATTATTTTGTCACCAGAAATGATGTTACTGAACTTAATTGTAAAATACTTGATCCATTGGATGGCCAAGAAACAGTTTACAAAAGCGTCGATACAATAGTTTCAGATAATCCGAACGATGAAATTGATTTTCGATTAAATTCCTTAATGTACAATGTCGATCGGGAATGATGTCGAGAGTAAAGAATAAAAACAACTTAAAGGTTTTAATGAAAAATTCTCCATATCAACGTTCTTATTTGAAAATACAAAATATTTCACAAGAAATGTGGTAATCAAAGAACTTTTGAAATAAAATATTATACCATAAATTGAAGCTTATCATATGATTATGAGGTTCACAAAAAATATATTTAAATAGGTGACCTGAAACATTCAAAATAACGCCAGATCGCACCTGACAAAGTAAAGTGACACAACTCAAAGTTTCAAATTTTTAAGAGCAAAAGAATAAAATGCTTATTTCGATTTTACTGCACTATTCTCGATGGGCGTCAAAAAAGGAAGATCGGAAAATTGAGCCGTCTCTCGCTTTGTAAACTACTCGTAAATATGAAAACGTCACTGTGAATGATTTCACAGTGACGTTTTCATATTTACGAGTTTTTTGCGAATCTTTTTGACGAACTATCTCAAAAACTAAATTTTTTGAGTTGTGTCACTTTTCTTAAACTTAAACACTTTTCTTAGGTTTAACTAGCTTACTATTCACAGGTAACTCTTAATATTAAAAAACACATTTTCTAACGACAAACATTCATTGCCATCGCCACAACATCGCACATCTACCGCCAACTATACGATACGATAAACGAACAAATTTTAAATGATCAATCGCCGAAAAAGTTTTTGAATGTGGTCCGCATTTCATTCGATCCTCGATCAACGATAATGCTTTTAGTGAATATGATTTTTCGGCTTTTTTATAGACAAATATATTATTTTTGAAAACAATCCCAATATGCTAAGTGATTGAGTCGCTTAAAAGAAAATTGTAAATTTCGTTAGTATATTGTCTTTTAAAAATGAGAAAACTTCCCGTAAATGTCGGTCTGCACCAATATAATTTGACCGACAATCGCTGTATTTATCAGTACACAGGCCTCGTCTCGCAACAAACCGTTTCAGTGCAGCTAGGAAACTGGTGGTTGTTAAATCGGTAGTTAGCTCGATTGTACTGCCCGCGTACTTATACAAACAAACAAGCAAATATATTCCTTAAACGGTTTTTGACCTCTACCTCTTTTATGGAACACTTGAACAGGCCCAGAAAAATCGGTTCCTAGTTTTAGTAAGGTTCGTACATGCTGAACGATGCATGCTGGCAAATTCGCCATTGCTTGCGAAAGTTGTATTGGTTTGGCCTTGAAGCAAGGCCAGCACTTCCCAATCATCTGCCGTATTTCTTGTTTTCCTCTTATTAACCAAAACTTTTGTCTCAACATAGTTAATATTAATTGTGGTCCCGCATGATAATATCGATTGTGGTAATCTTTGATTATCAATTTCGACAACTTGGATGGTGGTATGATGATTGGATGCTCTGTTCCATAATCTGAATTTGAGTTCCGTATTCGGCCTTCAACTCTCATTACTCCATCGTCACCAATAAATGGAGTTAAAAGTTTGAGTGAACCTTTGATTGGTTTCCGTTGTTCAAAGGTCAGGATATCTTCTAGCGTGACAGCTGCTTCCAAGCGTCAAAGACTATACGGAATTTCGCTGGTTTTAAAAGATCTGCCCTCAACGCCTTAGATTTCCAACATATGTCCTAATTCTCGATACTCGTGCATGAATTTTTGGTGTAATTGTAGGACTTAAAGCTAAACTTAAATAATTCCCAAGTTCTCCCAAATTCTTTTTAAAAGGTAAGTTTACCACGAATCGCCCTTCCGTAGTTCGTTGTGTTGTTTCTACGAATATTCTCTCACATTCCTCTTGTTCAACCGTCCATCTTGGAACTGCTTTTATTTTCCAAAATAGTTCATGTAATTTAGGCACATCTATTTCTCCACCGAGGACCCAACCAAATCTCGTTTCAATGGCGACTATTTTATTCTGGTATTTGATTATTCCATCAAGTAACGTGTTAAACATATGCTGTACACCTAGAATAATATCAATATCTTGAGATTTATTGAAATCAGGATCAGCTAAAAATACATCAATATTGCATAATTCCGTATCGAATGAATGAGCAGGTAGATTTGAACAGAGTCTTGCCATTACCAATCCGTCTACTAGAATTTGGTTTTGTCTGTTATATCGAGCTCTTAAAATAAGAGTCACTATTCCCTTCGTGATCTAACTTCCTGAACCACTGACACCTGATACGATGGTACGGGTATTTCGTCTTGGCATTTTTAGTTGGTTACACAATCTCTCGCTGATGAATGTCGACATGGATCCAGAGTCAAACTGCATACGGCATTCATGCCCAAATCCGTTTTGGTCGAACACTTTTACTAATGCTGTTGTATATATTTGTATGAGCCGTCATTGTGCTTGATTTGTCTACCGCTGACGCTGATGTACTAATAGGCATCTTGTGCTCTTCTTGATGGAGAAGCGTGTGATGTTTCTCCGGCGTTGTCGGCGTTCCATAACTGAGAATTGCTGAAACTTCTTACACTACAACAAAGTGTCCTCAATCTTACAAATTGGACACATATTCGCTTCTGTTGTGATGAACACCTTGGATGTCTTTGGGATTGATAAGCGTTTAGTAGTTGCTGGCCTTAGCGACTCTAAGGTATCTGAACGGTTTAACAAAAATTTTAAAAACCCTTCTAGAGTGGGTAGATCTTTTTCACAAGATATTTGTGCCCATAATGCACGAGATTCAACGACCAACTTTTCTTCCAACAAATAAATTAGCCAATCGTCCCATAGCTTTCAATCCTCTAACTACTTCATCAGATGTGTCTAGTAAGTTCCTGATGACTGAGCTAGTAACTTCCTGATGGCTTAGATAAGTATACCACATTACTTTGCTTAGACGAATTTTTTGTTTTCTTTTGTATCGGCATCTTTCAACAGAGGGGATGATTTTTCTAGATGACTGTTTATTGTACTGTCTCGAAAAGTCGTGAATATTGGGATTGTTGTCAAAAATAATATATTTGTCTATAAAAAAGCCGAAAAATCTAATTCATACTGAAAATTAAATTTATTCTATTCAAAAGCAATAATGTTTCAACATATGTATGTACAAATAAAGTCTATAAAAAATTTCTAAGATCTTTTATCTCTCAACAATCTTTACGATTCCATTCCATGAAATTTTCCAAATGTCTTTAACGCGAAGAATAAATCTTATTATTTTTTATGTATTTTGTTGTTTTCAAAGTCATTTCCTTTGCGAAAATTTTCACTGTCAGAAAATGAATGTTGCCTATTCAAGCAAACATACCAACAACAAGATAAACAAAAACATCTGCGATGCACTTTCATTTTCAATGTTTCTTTGCTCTCACTTAAAGGTTATAAGTATCGTGATTATTATTCTTAGATCATTATTTTGTAAATAGTAATTTACCGCAGCTGATTTATCGTGCTCTTGAAGTTCCATAACTTGCAATTTTGTTCGTTCTACGAGTATCCGGTGTAAAACATTATTGCAGTAGAAATGATTTGGCGATAAAATTATTAAATTGAGACGGTGATATTTGAATCGAATTGAACATTGATTTGTTATGTTGTGTTTGTCAATCAATCAATCAAGTTTTATGTGTTATGCTGATCTCTGGATTTTTTAATTCTTTTAATTAAACATCAATAAAAATGTTGTATACAAGAAACACTGTGTTAATTAAAGACAATTATGGGAGATAAATATTTTGTTATGTGTCACGTTAATTTAAAACTTTTATTGGAATTTAATTGTACGATGATTATAATTAAGTATGCAATTTTCATCCGTCGCACTTAGCACTTTAATTTGCTATTTAATACCAACTTAATAATGGAACCTTTCAGTTTTAATCATTGCTCAACATCTTGGTCAAGGGCTTTGCGTCTAAAATATCAATTTTTTTACCCCTAAACCAACACTGCAATAACTTTGCAGTGTGTTAAGGATCGTTTTCTGTTATTCCTGTTAGAAAATAAATAAAACGGTTGTTTTCAAAAGAATAAGGCTCCATTATATTTTCCATGGGATCTTTGTACATATGTTGGCTTTTAATCTACATATATAAAAATAAATCCATATAACTTGAGAACGACGTTACCGATTTCATTCATCTTTTTTGTTGAAGTTTCCTAATACTTTGTAAAAGGTAGTAATGAAAAATTAAGAAAATTGCGCACATAATTGGAAAATTTCAGAAAATATAACGACTAAATTGGTACTTGCACCATTAAGGATTGTTGGGTACAAATTAAGTAGCCTGTGGTTTACAATTTATTATGTACTAGCTGCGCGGGGCCGCTTCACGCCCGTGAGGCTAGTGAGCGCTAGCGCGCTCAACCGGCTTGGCGCTTCGCGCTGCAACTCTGAATAAATTAGTTTTAGCTGTGGTACTACTTCAAATTTAAGGAATAATATTATGGCTACGAAGCTACATATATTATATTCGAGGATATTTTGCTACAAAAACAATTAATTAAAATACATTTTAAATAGTTAAAATAAGATTATTTCAGTTAATTATAAGTTAATAGATATTTCAGTTAATTATCACAATAAAATTAAATTAATTTAATTAAAAACCAATTACATAATAGAATACAAACTAATTATTTAATTACATACACAATAATTGTACAATATACTAAAATCAAAGTGTTTTGTTTTAATTTTGAAACCCGGCTATTTTAAAATCCTGTTATAATGATGCGGGTTATTTGGCGGAGGGAAGGGTTTAAAAATATATTTAAGAGAGAGCCTCTTTATAAACAATATTGGAAGTTCTAGCACCAGGAGCAAGTAGGTAAAGTTGCTGGCCGGAGCTCACACGGGAGCAGGCAACGTATAGTTGGCCATGAGCGAAACACTCGCCGCAAAGGTCCACACCACCCACCTTCAATATTTGGACTTGTGCCTTGTTTATGGTCATTTCGAAACACACTCGTACGGGAAACTGGAGGCGTTTGAACTGAAATGGAACATCAGAAGCGATCATAGGGATGCGAGGAATTATCACTTTTTCTTCAGTCGCGCAGCCGGTTAGAACTGTACCTTCTATTACGAAGTTTTTGAGATTGTTTACTTGTAGGCGAGTTCCATTACAGAGATTTGGTGGGTTGAGGTTCCGGAGTAGGATGATAGGTGCGCCGATTTTCAGTTTCAGCTGGTGAATTGGTATACCAGACGGGTTTAATGAGTTTTAAAATTCGACAGGATATTGAATTGCTTCTTGAGGATCAACGACTGCATCTATGGATTTGTATGTTCTGGACGGTGCTTCAAATTTGTCTAGGATGTACTCGTTAATGTGGTTCACAGCTTCGTTGGTCGACGCTAAGATCGCTCTTTCTCTGAACCAGGACAGACGCTTTTCTGGAAGATCCGCGATACTGGGATATACGGATTCTACTAATTGCTTTAGATTATATATTAAAACGCACAGCTGAGGATTGTCGACGGATACTTTACGTTCACTTTCAGGTAGGTCACCATTTCCTGGACCATAAGTAGGACCGTTTCAGACACGCATTAATCTCGTCGGCACGAGTGGCTCTTGGAATGATTGGAAAGGTTTGTCTAAAGTCTCCAGTATATAGTACGGTAACTCCACCCATAAGCGCTCAGTTTTCTCGAAAACTTCTGATTGTCCTATCTAGAGCTTCCGCGGATGTTTTGTGAGACATTGTACTCTCATCCCACACAATATAAGCGTGTTGTTTGGGTGGATTGTGTAGACTCGACCAAGAGCACCACTCTTCTTTACGCCAGGATGTCCTTCCACGGGGACTCCTTGCTTACGACGGTTACATTTCTTATTACTCCAAGTATAGTAAGAAGGAATCTTATTATATGTCAAAGTTCTGGCAAAAGCATCGTTCGAGCATAACTTAAAAAACGCAGTCAAGGTTGTGTCGCTGAGATTATTAATGATGCCGGCCGCATTATTCTCTGTGAAGTAAATGCGATGGCCGTTTTCAAGGTGGACCGATAGTTGGATTATTGCCGGATCGCGCTCATGAATTTCGAACGATAGTACTCTCTACACCGTTTCGGAAGTGTTAATGTACCGCACGGACTGAAACTGATCCACCTCATTTGCTGTGTGAATACTGAATGTCGCCTGATCGCTGCCCTTGTTTATATATTTACAAACATATTTAATTGACTTAATCGAGCTACAGAGTTCTATATTTATATGAGCGTCGAAAGCTTTCAATAGCACGCGATTATAAGGCACCATTCACCGGTTGTCAATATGCAATGTACCGTTGCGTACCATTGACTCCAACCCTCCTTCATCAGGTTGCCTCCTACGATATTTGGGATATCCGTCTTCTTTCGTCAACGTATTACTTCGAAAGCTCTTCGGATATTTCTTGCCGCATGCGCCGGACTGCATACATGGTGACGTCGGGTTCATACGACCACAGGGACCGTGGATCATGTGCCTCAATACTGGGGGCATGCAACTGGGGGTCAAATGATGGAATCAATATCATCTGGTCTGATTTTATTCTGCAGCCAGAGTAATAGGCGCGTATGTGGCAAACCCCGCTTTTGCCACTCCACAGAATACATGTAGCACTGTATTGGCCCGAAAATCTTTCCTCTTGTGATAAGCTTCATCAATTTTTTTATTTTAAGTGAAACACCCTGTTCACTATATCGTATCTGTCTTGCGGGAAGTTATTCGTAAATATATTACTCTGTATTTCTGGCCAGCTAGGGTTGCAGGTGGCAGTAATAAAGAGGTCCGGTCTGCCGTAATTTCGAACGTACGTCATTGCATCTTGCGTACGTTCGTTGACCCACATCGCCAACATGTTCGTTGTCATTTAAGGTATCTTGCAGGTGTGTATATTGTTCGGCTCGTAATTTTTGTTGATGTCATCGGATGTAATTGAGTCTTTCCGTTTCTATTTTTGCATATTGATCGACCCAATATTGATTCAACAGCATTCCATACCGCAAAAGTGTATTGAATTGCTCCGGTCGTACCATCATCCTGTAAGCGTAAAAGTCCATGCCGGAAACGGTTTTTACGGTTCGACCTGTAATAACATCGATGTTAGGCTCACCCGTTGCAGGAAGGGTTTGAAGAATGGATATGGAATATCCGTTCTCACCGCGACACATCATCAACGGATATTGCAGGGGATCGTATGCTCTATGCGTCTCGGATACTTTTTTTGTCAGGTTATCGCGCCCGGGCAAAATGATGTATCTTCTCTCGAATTCCTACTATCAACACAGCTACATCGCTCGTAGTCGGAGCATTGTATCGCCGCGCGTGCTGTTCGATGGGCTTTCTATCTGCGTGAATAATTAGGTTAAAATCCAGTGTATTTGGCGGAATGTTTTCAAGTGCGGTTTTGAACGATAGGATGTAGCTGTTGTGAAGATGCAGCATATTTTGCAATAAGCTGACAAGAGAAAGATTAAGAACTTGCCGAATATTATTACACCGGGTCGTAGGCTGCGTACCGGGGTCTTGGATGAAATATATTTGTAGGAACTTGTGATCGTCGGAGGAGGTGGGTAGTACACTGCCGATCAAATGATACACCTAACCTTGGATCTTGAAGGTCGGCAAATAACCGCTTTTTAATAAAGGTTTACTCATGAAGGAAGGCATTTGAAATCCATTGTTTTATGACCTTATATTTTTGGCAAACTCTTTGGATAAAGGATGATGACCGGAAAGCAATGAAAACAGAGGCTCTGGAGGCTGGAGAATTTCAGGCAGTTTAACTTTACCGTTTTGACAACAAAGACCCTTTGGCTCGTCCTTCCACTTAAATGCACGGCAGTATTGACACTCGACAGTCATGGGACCTAAACTCACCGACTCATCGTTACGATAATCTATATAAGGGGTATAGTGAAAGGCAGAATATTCTTTAATGCGCCAATCAGTTAAAGTAGGATTCGCTCTTTGAAGGCTATCTCCTTCCAGAACTCTAGTTGCCCTAAGTTCATCCTGGCGCATGCTGTCTTGAGCAAGTTGTTCCGGCCTTTGCACGGGGACTTCTCTTTCTGAAGCGTGTTGCTCTCCGTTTAAAGAAAGCCGCCTTCTAAAAAATAGGTTTGCTCTCTTTGTAAAGTGAGGCGAGCTTCTCTTACCTCATTGGTTTCATTCTCCCTAAGTACTCGGCATCGCTCTCTTTGCAAGGACAGGCGAAATATTTTCTGCTGTGGAGTTTCACTTTTGCACTGACAGGCATGTCGCTCTCGGTTTTTCAAGTGGCGATGTTCTATTTGCAAGCTATCCTCATTTCGTCTTCGGATGCGCGCTCTTTCAGCCGCATTAGTATTTCGACCAAGTGAAAACTTTCTCTTGGGCATTGTTAAATTATTTAATAAACCTATTAAAAGAAAAATGAATAAATAAAAAAATTATAATAAAACTACTAACGTTTACCTACCAATACGGTCAGCTGAAATTTTAGAAGTTGTGTTTTACACAATTACAAAAAGATGCACGTAAAAGAACAAACTGACAACGTTGAACAAACGATCAGCGTTGTGCACACAACAATTCGGTGAAAGACCAATCGTGGAACAACTCCAAACATTTTTCCATCAACATAACGAATTGGTTGCATTATTCAAGACCACATTAGACCGCATGCCATCTGATAACCACAAAATGGTCATCAGAGTCGATAAGATGCCTGCCGGACAACACGCAAGACGTTTTAATGCGCCAACAATTGATGAAGTCGCTATTGTCGTCGTGGATGAAAATTTAGAAAACCGAGACATTGTTTTACATCGGCGGAACGATCAACTGCAGCGTGTGTCCGAAACACATTGATGGGGTATCATTTTTCAATCAAGATCAAGATGATAAATCCAGGTACAGGTAAATGACCAATCTACTTTTACTACCATAATCACAACGTTACTTTATCTTATTAACACAAAAAAAAATTTACAGGCGCCGAAACTAACAAAAAAGTTAGTTCAATAAATAATTGATGATGGTTCGGGAAAATGAGGACAATCATATCTTTAAATGTCAGCGTCTATTTCACCAATATGCTGTGGATATGTACGTCAAAGTTAAAACTGAGCGATTGACATTTATCAGGTTGAACTAGGCAAAACTCCGTTCCGAGGAATACATTCATCTTCGGGATGCCATCGTAGCTGACGGAGATGCACAGAAGGTCGGCAGAATGACAATTCTCCCAGCAATAGACGTCGGAAATCCGCGACATATGCATGGATACGCTCAAGATGCTATATCGCATGTACGTCATTATGGCACATCAGATTTGTTTATCACGTTCACGTGCAATCCACAGTGGACAGAAATTCGACAAGAATTATTTCCTGATTTCCTGAGACGCACTATTGGATGTATTCGGTTGAGTGGCGAAAACGCGGATTGCCACATGCACATATCTTCATTTGGTTGGTTGAGAGGATAAGACTGATACATGAGGTTGTTACACAAAATACGATTCATGGTCCCTGTGGAATATTAAATCCCAATTCTCCGTATTTTGTTCACTTGGCCGGACATTTGGAAAATGGCCAAAGAGTGTACTTATTTTACAGCGGAGAACATATTACAACGATCTGACAGGCCGCCATCGGCAACATTGTCAGTTCCTTTGGAATGTGCCAGAATGATGAATTTGCCCAAACGCTGCTTTACTCCGAAATGCCAAGATATTATACCTGGAATCAATCGTCAAAGAAATTTCAACGATGGAAACAAGGACAGCCAGTTCAGTTTCCACCGATGCACTAGGATATCTTTACACAGTCCATCCCAGCCCAGACGAGTGTTTTTATTTGCGTTTAATGTTAGTCAATGTTCGTGGCCCAAAATCATTCCAACATCTGCGAACTGTTATTTTGTAAAATGCTAAACAAATACGAACATTGTTTTCTATAATTTTGTCTACATGTTTCCCATCAACACCGATTGTTTTATGGAACAAATATAACATCATATGGCCGAAGATATATTTTATCAGATGCGTCTTAGAACGCAGATTTGCAAATTAACGAAGAAATTCCCAATGAAGCATTAATTTTAATTGAGGACATGTGCTTAATGCTTACCAACAAAGGATGAACACAATTAGGAATGACAATGCCCAATCGCCCAATGCACGACGCATTTAATCAAGAGCTGAAAAGCGAAACACAATACGACTCCGAAGCACTGAGAGAAACCGTTCAAAGAAACGTTCCCCTTTTAAATCAGCAACAAAAATATGCCTACAATACACTCATGAAAGTGGTGAACGATGGAACTGGCGGAATTGTTTTCTTAGCTGCACCCGGTGGAACTGGAAAAACGTTTTAATTATCATTGATTTTGGCAACGATTTGGCGGTCGAACAGATCATTCAGCACTCAAGTTTCCGTTGAACAGGCAAACTAATAAACTCCAACTTGCAACTTTTCGATTAATTCTGCGATGACCAATGTGTTGCAACAAAGAAAATTGATCGATTAGGATGAATGCACGATGCCACACAAAACCTCTTTGTAGGCATTATTTATTTGATACCTACAGTGACTACAATCGGTACAAATAATTACGGCTAACTACAATTGTAATCAATCTCTCGACAAGTGAAAATCGAAAACTTGAGAAGCTGAATTGAACCCCCGTGATATTTTCAGGATCGTTTCCGAAAGACCATAGTTTGTTTGCACCAGGTCAATGAATAAAAGCCAATCACGTTGACGCATTCGGCGTTTGAGAGCATAGATTTTTAGACGTGCGAGTAACTCGGTCCAATCGATACGGGAATTAGAATGGCAGCATATAATTACATTAAAGCGATACCGTGCTTTGACCTGTCATCGGGCCACGCGCCTGTCTTAATCACGTTGGGAACAAATATAGTGAATACACAGAAACAACCAATGTAAGTAACATTAAAACTGAATGGAATTGCTTCGCGTATAAAGTAACAGAGAATTTAAATACAAACATCAAGTTAAAGACGGAAAGTGATTTAAATGAAGCAGTGGAACATTTCAATAAATGTATTCACTCGGGTTTCGGCAGCTTGGAAGTCCAAACCACTACAAAATGAGAAAAGAACGAATGGGAAATGTTCGAATGTTGTCAAGAAAATGATTAAGGAGAAAAGAAAGTTAAGACAGCAATGGCAACGATATCGACTAGCGGGAGATAAACGTAAACCCAATCAGTCTAAAGCATGCGGACTCTGGATATCAGGCGCCCTCCAGTTTTATTTAGCCTTCCTGTGGTAAAGCTGGGTGTCCCACAGGTGACTTTATTTTCCCAGAAACTCGTGGGAATAAAAATGTCTAACAAAAGTTTAAAAATTAAGGATGGTAACGCTCCTAAAACGTCACGTACCAGCGATAGTTCTCAAGTGGCTCTCGAGGACCTCGGCCCTCTTTCCGCTGTGGGGCTCTCGGTGAGTGGTCCATCGGATGGGGAGCTCCGTTCGGGGCTTGAGAAATTAGTTCTCAACTCCGAAATGGACACCTCAGGAGATGAGTACTCGGCCCCCGTAAGTGGGGGTACCTCCTCTGTGAAAGCAGAGGAGAGCATGGACATCGGGGAGGACTCGAAAGGTGAGGTCAACACCATTGACAAACCTGTCGCGGCTCCTCGCGTGAAAATGTGTGGAGCCTCGAAAAAGCGGTGTAGGAAGCTTCTTGCGGAGGGCAGAACGCCCGGAAACGAGACAAGGCTTTTGGCGATGCGGCCACAAAAGGAGGCTTGTGCTCCCACTGAGGTCCCAACGTCGAAAAGAATCCGCTTGGATGAGGGTACTCCACCGGCATAAAAAAAGCCAGGGGGAAGGATCTGTCCCGGTGGTATCGGGTTCTGCGGTCTGGTCTGGAGGTTCTTTCAAGCAGGCCGCGGAATCGAAGATCGTTAAGATCTTGCCCTCTGGTTTTCTTGAGGTTTTCCTCACTGGAGAGCAGCTTAAGGCTGTCCAGGAGGGCATCCTAGATAAGGTGCTAGATCAAGAGGCCAAGGAGCTTAAACCTAAGCTTAAACCTCCACACCACACGGTGTGGAGTAGCACGGACATCAATAACAGGGGTGAGTACCTTTTTGAATTTCTGATCTCAAATAATATAAACATTGTCAATAGGGGAAGGAAACCTACTTTTATAAATGCGATTAGGCAAGAGGTCGTAGATTTGACACTTGCTAGTCCGCATTTCAGCGACTTGGTCAAAGACTGGCATGTGTCTGAAGAGGCCTCATTATCGGATCACTTGCACATCAGATTCTATTTGGCGGCTGAGACCATGCAGCGGCAGGAAGTTAGAATTCCAAAACTGACCGACTGGGACTCTTATAGAGTCTCACTCGAATCAGAAATGCCCTCGGTTGTGGGTAACATAGAGTCTCCAGGGGGCTTCGAGATCTATTCAAACCAGCTGCATAATTCTATACACTTGGCTTACGAGAACAGCTGCCCGGTTAGGCGAAGTAACGCACCGGTCAATGGAGCGAGTATAAGATGGCCTTGATGGAATATAATATCGAACTAAGAAGATCCAAGAGGGCTACCTGGAGGAATTTCTGTGAGGGAATCAAAGAATTGCCCTCTGCAGCTTGTCTCCAGAAAGTCCTTTCCAGGGATAATTCAAACGATTTAGGACTTCTACAGAAGTAACATGGGAGGTTCACTGAAAACCGGAAGGAAACTTTAGAGGTACTGCTAGAGACCCACTTTCCGGATTCAGTAGTGGTAGGACCCCAAGAGGACTCTCATGATCCCTCAAGTGAGGTGGCCTATGTGCCTCACAGTATTATCTGGAGTCTCTCGGGGCTAATAATCACACCCAGCAAGGTGCGATTGGCTATTGAATCTTTCAAACCTTTCAAATCCGCTGGAGGGGTTGGTATCTTTCCAGCTTTACTTCAAAAAGATATTGAGGAAATACTCCCCAGCTTGATCCAGATGTTTCGGCAAGTTATGCTTTTAACTATATTCCGAAACTGTGGAGGAAGGTAAATGTGGCCTTTATACCAAAGGGAGGGGGGTCTTCCTGATACCCGGGCCAGGCAGTCTAGTCACGAGGATTGAAAAAGCAGAGACATATAAAGAAATTGCCCTGTGTGCCTTTGTGGACATTGAGGGGCCTGTTATTGACAGACCCCCCATTGGGGGGGAGGGTTATTGACAGACTACTGGTCCTTCTGAGTAGCCATGGGTTTGATGTCTAGGGGTATGCGGAAGATGTGCCTATCATAATCAGAGGCAAGTTTGATGAGATCATTTCTGATCGCATGCAAAATCCACTCAAAATAATATGGCAGTGCTGTTACCAGGAAGGACTCAGTGTCAATCCAAACAAAACTGTCATTGTTCCTTTTACGAGGAGGGAAAAGCTTGCGCTTACAGCTCCATCGTTAAACGGTACTACTGTTCCTTATTCCAGCTCTATGCTCTAAATGGCTCTAGCACTTAACCAATCTTCTATTACTACATTAGTAGCATGTAAATGCCCATTTTATACTTTTCTGCTTCATGGTGTTTAATTAAGGTTTTGATTATAACTGCAGTGCCACCAAGAGCTGTTCCATCAGGATGATTTGTATCATATATGGTGTCTGGGTATTTTTTAGGAAAATTTTGCTGATGTTATGCATTTCGGATAGTTAGCATGACATTTCTTGTTAAATCAAAAAACTTTTAACTTCTTGGTTCTCTTGAATGTTGTCCCATAGCTAACTAATAAGATGGATTCGGTTTTGTAGCGGGCTGCGACTTCTCCACTATTTTTTCTCTGAGCGGGGGAATCTACGAGTTTGAACTTCTTCATACACACTGCAACCTCTATAATTGGCTTGATGGCCACCAATAAATAACACGCATTTCACCTCTTTACCACACGTTTTCTTTTCACATTAATTTGTGATATGT
This sequence comes from Tipula vernalis, assembly GCA_958295665.1. Taxonomy (NCBI): domain Eukaryota; kingdom Metazoa; phylum Arthropoda; class Insecta; order Diptera; family Tipulidae; genus Tipula; species Tipula vernalis. The sequence continues at coordinate 194,217,206 of OY282558.1, read as the reverse complement.
TAACCTGTACATTTCACACATCTGGGTTTGTGATTGCAATAAGGTTTGGTATGTCTCTATCTTTGGCAAGTAGTGCATTGAACCAATTCACGCTTGACATATGGCTTTTCAACTTGTAAAACTTTATTTGATTCATTCATTCGAAGCTCAACTTTAAAGAGTGGGAGTGGTTCGTACCAATTTGCCTCTTGTTGCAGATATTAACAACATCGTGGCCCAGGTTAATTAACTCAGTTTTCAAATGTTCAATGTTAATTGATGGATGCTAGTTTCGTACGACCACCTGGTAGGTTTTGTTCACTTTCTGTTGAAATCAATGGAATTCGGTGTTTCGCTCCGTTAGGCCTCTGATCACCAAAGGTGATCACCTCGGTATCTTTTCACTGGATTTTAATCTGGTTGGCTCCAATTATTTTTAAATCGAAAATATCTCCAGCCAGTTCCTTTAACAAGAGAGTTAAAGGATTGATTGTTTCCACACTTCTCACAAATATTGGTGGCGGAATTATTTTTTTGAGTTACTTCCTCGGGTAAACTATGACATCAAGTAGATAAATGTAGAATATCTTGAATGATATTTACTTGCCACAGATCTAACTACTTATTAATTCCGAAGTGTGGAAAACAACTTTATGAAAATAAAATAAAACACGATGTGGATAAAATATACTAATAGATACTAATCTTTAGGTTAAAAATCACAAAAAGAAAAAAGAAATCCCTATAGACGAATTTATGTTAAACGTCAAATTTTTAAGTCACGTTCATATATTCAACACTCCTCCTCGTTTAACACAAATTACACTTTCGTCGTAAATAATCATGTTTGATTGCAGATAATGGCTTTGTCAATAAGTCTGCAACCATTTCTTCTGTGGGGCAGTATTCACATTCGATGACCCTCTTTCTCACAAAATCACAAATCATTTTGTATCGCGTGTGATGTGCTTAGTCTTGTATGAGAATTTGTGGTCACGTACCAGTTAAATGCACCCTTTGTTGTCCTCGTATATTACTGTTGGTGAGTCAAATTGTTCGTGCATTTGCTTACCTTAAGCCTCATTTGATGTGTTGCCTTCAAATATTTCACAACATGCTTGAGTTGATTCCAATCTTCCATACTCGGCCGTGATACCTTTTGAGTCAAAATACTAACGCTGGCCGAAATATCAGGTCTTGAATGCACTGATAAATACAACAACCGTCCAATCAGTGATCGATATTTCTTGTTATTTTCCAATGATTATGTCGAGTCTGACTTTCCATAATTGGTATCCATTGGTGTTTTTACGCCGGTTTTGCATCCGTTAATCCGAAATCTGATGCCATTTTCATGATGTATGCTGATTGATTCAATTCATAGTTTTCATCAATATCTTTCGTAACCTCCATGCCCAAATAGTAATTGATCGATCCCAAATCTTGCATCATAAAATGTGGCTTGAAAATGCTTTCGATATCCGTAATTTGCTTATTTGTCGATAATTACATAGGAAAACTCATTGCCAACTTTCTTCGAATACAAGCATGGATCGTTATAGCTCTGTTGAAATCCCGCTCCGATGAGTACTTTGTGAAGTACGGAATTCCAACATCCGGCAACCTTTTTCAGACCACAAATGCTTCTATTAAGCAGGCATACCTTCAAACTATCATCTTAAAAGCCGCGTGGCTGCTTCATGTAGATGGTTTCGTAATTCATTTTCATCGTAATTCTTCGGTTCATTTAACTCTCTAACCACATTTATTTCATTAATCAAACGCTTCGGTGGCACGCCCTTTGTTATTCTTTGTGAAACACGTACCGTTGGTTGAACTTGATCATTTTGTTGTTCATTTACTTGTGTTTCTGTTGAAACCACCTCCATCTCACCGTTTACATATTCACTGATACTGTCATCAATGTTTACTTCATTGTCAACATTTGGTTGCTCCTCCTGAACTGATAAGCCATCGACTTCCATCGACAAATCAATTGAATTTTTGTTGTCTATCGTATTTGGTGTACAAAAACGAACATCTCGACTGACTACTACTTTCTTCGTTGAAGGATTGTAGCAACGATAAGCTTTTGAATGCTTAATCATTTCGTCTGCCACATGGTTCAATTTTCCTTTTTTTGCTGATGATACATGGACAAAACATTTAGAACCAAATATGTGAAAATTGTCCCTATCTGGTTTTATGGCGATCCACCGTTCATATGGTGTTATGTTCGTTGTTCATGTTATCACACGATTCTGAATGAAATTTGCCATTGCAATCGCCTCACCCCAAAAACTGTTTGGTAACTTCGCGTCTATGAGCAAGCAACGAGCCATTTCGATCAAAGCGCGATTCTTTCGTTCAGCTTTACCATTTTGTTGTGGGCAGTCGGCTGCCATTAACTGGATCTGAATGCCCTTCGACTTTAAATAGTTTGTGTATTCCTTTGAAGTGTACTCACCACCCCGTTCCGATCGCATTATTTTTGGTTTTCGATCGAACTTGTTTTCACACAATGCGTCAAACCGAGTCGCTGTACGCATAGGTCCGCAAACGTCCGTATGTATTAAATCCAATACCGTTGATGACCAACTCGCTGATTTCTTTGGAAACGGTAGCCGTGTCAATTTTCCTTTCATGCATACATCACAAACTTCCTTGATTCCGCATTCAATAATTTCCAATCCAGTAATTGTACCTTCTGATGCCAATTTCCGAATCGCTATTGGATCACGATGTCCCATTTACCGATGCCATTCATGTATGCATTTGTCATTGTGTGCTAACACCGCACAAACTGAAACTGGTTGACGCAACACATACAATTCACCAACTGTGTCAGCTACACCGATTTGTTGACCATTGTACCTGATTTCGCAAATTCGATCGTTGAATTCGACTTTAAGGCCATTTATCACCAACCGTCGGACAGAAAGTACATTCCCAACCAATTTTGGTGCATACAAAACATTGGTTGCTTTTGCTTTACGAATGCATCCACTTTCGTCTAAAAATCTTAAATTGCCACTACGAATTCCATGAATGCTCACTGATTCACCATTTTCCAGCTCGACTGAACTTTTATATGATTCATCAAATTCAGTGAAAAAAGCAGACAACATGTTTCGTTGCGCCTGAGTCGATGATCCATCCCTTCTTTTGTTTGTTATCAATCAAAAACAAAAAATCCGAATCTTGAATCCTATTCAACTTATCAGTCGATTTGCCATCAGTGCTCTTTTTGCCTGTGTTACCACTATTCCTTTTTGCAAGCCATTCCTTGTACTTTGGGCAATTTTTCTTTTGATGATTGCGTTTCTTGCAGAAAAACAAACACCAACCTTTGCTACAGTCTTCATAACTGAATCACTTGAAGTTCCATCTCTTTGTGCAGGCCTCTCGTATTTAGCAATCACATGCTGTTTCACCACATCAAGTGTGATCTCTGTTTCATGATGCGCTCCAAGTCCAGAAATCATTGTATCGTAAGTTTCTGGCAAACTACCGAGTAAAAATATTTTCGCAAACAAAGTTGCCAATGTTCCTTCACCAAGGTCGCTCAATTTCGTGAATAGATCTTGCATTCGATTTATGTGTGGTTTCGCATCACCACCTTCTTCGAGTTTCAATGCACAAATTGATCGCACCAAGTAAACCTTGTTAGCAAGCGTACTCTTCTTATCATTGTAATTTTTCAACGCGTCCAATGTTTTCTTTGCTGTATCTGCCCTACGAATATAATTATACATTCATTCGGAGAATGATAATAAAACAATTATTTTTAATTTATTTATAATAAATTTATTTTACATGTTTTTGGTTTAAAAACTAATATCGAACTAACTTAATATTATACTTTTTTAAAATAGACAAAATGTGTTGATCGTTGTAATTTTGTAAGATTGCATTTCCCATGATTTTATTCTTCAAACATGTTCAATCGTGTTTTTTGATGAATTGCATGTTTGATGGTTTAGTTTTTCATTCTGTGTTAATAACGACTTTGTTGTCTACAATGTGATCAGCTTACACCTTTTGTGTGGGAATATTATCTGACGATTTATTATGTGGGACCATAACTCCTTCCGGGGGTGAAAAATGGTCGTCCTCGACTTTGGATGCTATACCAACTTGTTTGAGTAATTCATTATATGATTTTAGCGTAAGGTTATTATCTGTTACTTTCACGGATCTAGAGCTTTGTATTATTTTTAACTTACAGAATTTATTAGCGCACGCGTATGAAACTAGTATAATTGCACATACTGTTGAAAGTGACAATCCTGAAAGAGCCCAAATCCAATTTTGATGTTTGAATTGTTTTAAGAAGACTTGCTGTAGTTGTTTCCTGTTCATTATTGTTTCATGGGTAATCGCAGTTATATTTTGATTTGGCTTTAATTGTCGAATAATTTGGATATTATGAAGAGCTCCCTGTATTATTCGTCTACAACTTTCAATTCGTAGGATTGAAATGTTTCGTTGTTAATTGTAACTGAACAGTTATAAATTGTTATTAAAAAATTTCCTGTTATATTTCTATTGTCAGGTCCGCAGTCTGTAGATAATTGAACTTCTCTCCCGAAGTTGATCAGTATTCTGTTTTCCGAAATTAGTTGTATTGTCGTATCGGTTTCTGATGTTACATTACATTTGCCCTGACGTCCGAAGATTAATGGTTTTACACAGTTATCCTTAAATTCTTTTATTTCTGAGTGCTTGTGGACGTAGTTTGTGTGTTCTGTTGTCGTAAATGCCCTTCGTCTGTTCATAATAAGGTATTGCGGGTAATCTTCTATAATGCTGTTGTTGACGATAAGCGGAATAATTCTCGTTATTATTGATGTATGGTATTCCAATTTCGGTACTTCTAGTATGTAAAGGAGTGTTTCTTCATTTACTGCAACCTTTGGAGTGATAAATTTCAGTGTTTCGTCTGGTAACGTTATATTTATCCCTTGATCTACAAGTATGTTCCTCATTGACATAATTTCCTTCAATGATAGAATTTTGTTGCTTGGTAGTGCTACTTTTGTCCTCACGATAGCATCTTGGATATCTTCAAGAATTGTGTTGATAGTGTCGATGTGCATAATCGATATCATTATTTCTAGTTCGTTCAAAGCAATTCTGTTTACTGTTGCTGTGCTAGTTATGACTTCGTTTATTGTATTTGTTAAAAGTTGTATTCTTTTAGTGATCTGCTCGTTCACCTGGTATTGCTGTGTCCCATCTTTTGTGTCTGAGGCTTTGCGGTGGTTTTATTTGGTATAAATTGGTATCTACTACATTTTTGGTAACTAATTCTATTGTATATTCTAAACTAGTTAAATTTATTGGATGTAAGATTTTAATAGACCCTGTTTGAATTTTACAATCATTTATTTTTATTAACAATAATGGGTCTTCAAGAAGGTTTTTTATTTCTAATTTTTGTGCGTTTATACTAAAATATTGTTTTGATCCCCTGGATTGTGTTTTGGTTCTTATATTGGGTTTCACAAATACTACTTGATTTTCTTTTAAATCTGGGGGTTCTTCTTTAGTCATATTTCCTTTTTAACAGTTGGTTTTTTGAATTTTCCAAGTTTTTGTTAATATTCATAAATATCATGTTTGCTTTTTCTCCAATTTCTTTTAGGTTTGTGGTATTGTTTTGATTAAAAATGACTTCATTTGGAGTAAAGCCGGTTTCGGAATGGATAGAATTATTATATAGAGCTACTGACAATTCTATAATTTCTGGGGTAGGAGGATCTAGGAATTTATTTTTATTTAGGTTAAATATTTCTATTATGGTACTGTGGGCTCTTTCAACTTGCCCATTCGACTCTGACGATGATGCGTATTCTATTCTGATGTTTAGTTTACTCAAGAATTCTTGAAATTGAATTGATTTGAAAGTGGTTTCGTGGACCGAAACTAAGTAGTTAGGTATTCCAAAGGAGGTGAAATATTTTGTTATTGCGTTCATAACGTCTATTAAGTTTTTTGATTCGGGCCGTACCATTTGAAGGTGTTTTGAGAATGAGTCAATTATTGACAGGAAGTTGGCTTTGTCGATACTAAATATATCGATGTGCACCCTCTCCAATGGCTTGTTAGTGTTAGGCCTTGGCGATACTTTGATGATATATGGTTTCCTGTCATATTTGTGAGTGTTGCAAATGGTGCAGGAATTTGAATAACTTTTAACTTTTTTTGTGATATTGGGGAAGTAGTATGAACGTTTAATCTGACCCTCTACTTCATTAATTCCCCTATGGGCTGTTTCGTGTTCTCTAATAACTATTGCATCTTGTCGCGCTTCGTTGGTGACGTCTTCTACTATTTTGGTTACGAGGACAAAATGGCCTTTCTGAGAGAAATTCTCTCTGAACGATTCCTGAATCTTCTGAAAAAGGTTTCTGGTGCCAAGATTGCGGTTTGTTTACCATTGTGAAAATGTTTGATGTAATTATAGTAATTTCGTCTTTTTCAAAAGATTCTTTTACGATGGTTGTGTTTTGAAAAGTCAGGATAGGCAAGAATTTGATCCGTGGAGATAATCTTTTTTATGGTTTCAAATGATTTAACATAGTCTGGATCCTTGACATTAATAGCTGTGCCTTTCTTTAGGAATTTTGTCATAGGTTTGGTTGTTTGAGAATAGTTCTGAATGAAGCGACGATAATAGCCTGATAACCCAAGAAATTGCTTAATTTGTTTCTGGGTGGTTGGTAATGGCTATTCAAGGATTTTTTTGGATCTTCTCCGGGTTTGATCTTACTCCTTCCAAGAAATTCTGTTTCCTTCTTTAGGAATTCGCATTTTTCTAGCTGGATTTTTAAGTTGAAGTGTGATAACCGTTTAAGTACATCACAAAGATTTTTTATATGGTTCTCTAGATTATAACCTACGATAATAATGTCATCGAGGTATACATAACAAATTCTCCCGATTAAGCCGTGCAGGACATTGTTCATAGCTCGCTGAATTGTAGCTGGACCATTTTTAAGTCCAAATGGCATGCGAGTAAATTCGAAATGACCTTTTTCAGTCGAAAATACAGTTTTCTGTTGGGAATTTTGATCCATTGGGATCTGGTGAAATCCTGACTTCAAGTCTAATGTGGTAAAATACGTAGACTTGCCCAAACCATCCAGAATTTCTTCAATTTGAGGTATTGGAAATTATCATTTACGGTTTTATCATTCAACTTTCGATAATCTATCACCACTCTGATGATGAATAGGGACTGCCGAAATTTTTAATGATTCCACTGTTCAACATCTCTTGTATATGTTCCTCCACGTCACGTTTAAAATTATAGAGATACCTTTACATTTTGGTGTAAACGGGAGTTTCGTCGTTTGTAATAATTTTATGTTTAATCACCGTTGTTTCGGAGAGTTTTTCATTCTGAGTCAACAATACGGTTTGGCTATAAATTGTACTTATGAGAATTTTTTTTTCATTCTCACATAAGTGGTTTGTCCTGATTAGGCTTTCAATTGTTTGTTTAGCTATGGGCATATTCCCATAAGCTTTAATAGGTTTAATGGCTTCAAAATTATTTATATTGAAGTCTAGTATTGGTAAGTTTTTTGGTGAATCTGGATCATTTGTTAAGACTTTTATAGTAGATTGAAAGTTTTTGGATTTGTATAATCCTGGTTGTATAACAATATTGTCATTTAATTTTTTTATATTCTGTTGTTACCCAGTCACCATTATTCACAGTATTAAAGGTCACTATGTGGTTGTAAAAATGTTCATTAGGGTAATATCTATAATATTTAAGAAGGTTATTGTTCAAAGAAATTGTGCCAGATTTGAAATCAATTTTGGCTTTCATTTTAGCCAATGATTGTGATCCTAGTATCCCGTCAAAATATTCATGAAACTTTAATGGTATTGAGGGTAAATTATGGTATTGAGGGTAAATTATGTATTGAGGGTAAATTATGGCCAAAAAAATTTATTTTTCCGACTTTAGTTACTTTTTGGGTTCCTAACGGGTTTTTTACGGATGAATCTTTGAAAATAAAAGGTGTTTAGGGATTATATTTGATTTGATAATGTTTTTGTTTGCGCCTGTGTCAATGAGAATTTTAATGATTTGGTTTGTCACTTTGTTATGACATTTCAGGTAAGGTAGGAAGTTTAATCCTCTGAATCTGAATTTTGATCTTCCCAAAAATTTTCTGTATCAACGTTTTCTACAGTTATCTTTTCCTCTGTATCTGGTTCTTTATCTACATTATTTGGAATTTCAATATTGTTGACTACATTTTTATTGAATGTTCTCCTTGAACGCATTGATGGATTGATTTCCATGTGAGTGGCTCCATTCTTTTCTTGCGTTGGCCAAGGAGTTTTCCTTATATTTGGTTGTTCCTGATATCTTTGTTGAAATTTGAGCTTTGATTGTTCCTGATATCTAGGTTGAGAATTGGGTTTTGGTTGAATCTGACTTTTCTTAGAATTATTTGATATAAGTTCATTGCTCGTGAACTTACATAGAAAAGCGTATGCTTCTTCTATATTACGTGGTTTAGCCGCTTGGGCATAACCGAAATAGGGTTTACGTAACCTGGGTATGAAGGCGGCAAGCGCATCCTCTTCGATGAAAGCGCAAATTGCCTGCCACGATCCGCTATACAGTTGATTTTGTCTAGCTAGTGACTTAATATTTAATAAGATTTCTTTTGTTTTTTGGTAAAAGAGGTGAATTGACATATTTTCGTTTTGTTTATTTGCCCATAATTGGGACTTATACAAGGGGAGTTCTTGTTTATCCCCTAAAGCTTCTAACAGAATTTCCTTTACTTCTTGGAAACTTCCGGGACGACCAGCAAGACATAAAATGTCTTTAGCTTTACCTCCTATTTTATTTATAATAGCTTGGACATACACTCGAAATTGTTGTTCCGTAACTAAGGGTATAAAAAGGTTTAGGGTATCCTCGGCTGTTTTTAGCCAGGATGAAATCTGTTTTCTATTTCCATCAAACGATGGAATTGATTTTATTAGATCAGGGATCCTGAACAAATCTAAAGTTTTGCGATTTTCCTTGATTTGTTCAACAGGAGCAGGTTCCACAATTTTATTATTGAGGTAGGTTAATACCTGGTCATGCTCTGTTTGTTTCTGACTTAACTTTGTCAGTTGTTCAGCAATCAAATTTAATTGTTGACTGATCTCGTCCATTTCAAAGTTTTCGTCTACAATATTTTCCTCCGTATCAATGTTACGATTAGCAAGTAATAACTCGTTTAACTTTTTCCCCATAAAGGGTTAAAAAAAAATCTAATTCGTAATCCGGATTGAAATGAAATTTGAAATGGTGGACGAGATAGAAATAAAAAATCCTCTTTTTTCTTTACTGTGTCTATCTTATAGTGCTCAGATCGACAGGTTTATCTCTATCTTGTAGTGGATACTTTTGCCGAAATTGGTAAACAAATAACACAAAAAAAAATGTTTAAATGAAATTTGGTACCTGATTGAGTCCGATATTATGCTGTCGTGTGCTGGTTCGGTTGATTTTATTTGTGAAATATGGCGGAACCTCAAATCCTCTTCGCAGTTTCCTTTCAGCTAGAGATGTCACAGGAAAAAAAACACTTTTATTTCCTTTAGGACGGATTCACTTATGACACATGTTTTTATTCACTTAGTCATGCACTTTATATAATTTCACTAAACCGCACGGCTGCGCCAATTATAAATTCATTCGGAGAATGATAATAAAAAAAATTATTTTTAATTTATTTATAATAAATTTATTTTACTTGTTTTTGGTTTAAAAACTAATATCGAACTAACTTAATATTATACTTTTTTAAAATAGACAAAATGTGTTGATCGTTGTAATTTTGCAAGATTGCATTTCCCATGATTTTATTCTTCAAACATGTTCAATCGTGTTTTTTGATGAATTGCATGTTTGATGGTTTAGTTTTTCATTCTCTGTTGATAACGACTTTGTTGTCTACAATGTGATCAGCTTACACCTTTTGTGTGGGAATATTATCTGACGATTTATTATATGGGACCATAACTATATATGTCAATTGATCATCTTCAACAGATAAACCGATTGTGCCTCTCGCCTCATCATCATATATTTCCCAATCGTCGATTTCCTTTTTATTGGTTATTTCATTAATGATAGCATCCATTTTTGCTGCCGGTTTTTCAATAATAATCACCTTTTTTCCACAAATTTTGCTTTCGAAGCAGCAATTCCATTCTGAACTTCCAATTCGCATAATTACTGTCGTTCAATTTAACAAATTTTGGTTTTACTACGCCCGGTATTGTTCCTTATGTAAAATTTGTTTCGTTTCCCCGTTGTGATTATTACTTTAATTATTTTGTAATTTATTTCTTATTTTCTTTTCACACACTGGGCCGATAACCTGCAGAATATCTTGAATGATATTTACTTGCCACAGATCTTAACTACTTATTAATTTCATAATGTGGAAAACAACTTTATGAAAATAAAATTAAACACGATGTGGATAAAATATACTAATAACCTTTTATTCTAATCTTTAGGTTATAAATCGCAAAAAGAAAAAAGAAAACCCTATGGACGAATTTATATTAAACGTCAAGTTTTTAAGCCTCGTTCATATATTCAACAATAAAGGCACTGTAAGTGGCGCTAATCGGGTCTTATTGGACTCTTACCTTTACCCCTTTTGTTGGCCGTGGTCCATCTTTCGTTATCTTCAGATGTAGATATGAATGGCGTGGGCACAGTTGGATCGCTCTACTCTTTAGGTTGACCCGATTGTTGAATTAGTTGTCGAGTTAGGGGTATATGTTTTGGGCGACATCGGAGAATAATTTTCTTGTATGGATGACATGCTTTCTGATGAATTTTGATTCATTTGTGTCATTTGAAGCGAATTACCTACATAGTGGTGTAGTTCGTAGAGTTTTTGTTCTCTTTGAAAATAAATCTGTCCGGACATTACAATGTGTATCAATCAACGTTTAATTACTTTTTGTTTACTCTGAACTTTTTATTTTTATTGTGTTTTATTGCACAATAGAATAAATATGAGTGTTTACTATTCAATGGTTGAAATGTGAATCCTGAATTGAACACACGTGTATCTCCGCTTTAATTTTAAGAAAGCAAACTTGATAAACTTGAAAACTCTCTAAGTTTTGTTTGCGTTGAATTAAACTTGGCAGCAACTTGGAAAAAATTCTCACTATGGTAGTATTTTATTGATACAGAATTGGTTCATTACAATATTCAATTTCAAACGCAATGGGCACTTTCAGGTCTCGCAAATTACATTCGATCTATCACATTGCCATGAAGTTTTTGATAAATCGATTGCATTCAGAAAAAAAAACATGTTTATTTTACTCAGTATGTTACCTACCAACAGTTGGCGGACCTGAAAGCGCCAAATGTCATCCAAAATATTTTTCGGGTTCATATTGTCAACTAAATACGTATCGTATTTCTCATATCAAAAGCAATTCCCGCAAAAATGTAGCTTTAGATCATAATACAAGAGGATTTATGCTTAATTTTTTTTTCATTTTGCAATTTAATTAGAAAGAGCATTGACGAAAGTGTACATATCTTGATTCACTACATTACCAATTTTCTTAGCTAAGCATTAGGTTTGCATAATTTTTGATAGATGCCAGTCAAAACTTCATCGAATCGTATTTTTCCATAGACATTTAGGGGAAAAATATAAAATTTGTCGTTTTTTATCGATAGTCAACATTAAGGCGAACCCGCTAAATAACTATTTGGGCTGAATCATGTAAACTAGAAAATATGTATGACATGGAACTATGTATGCAAGTTGACAATGTAAGTTTCAGTTTCATACCGCTCTGATCGAGATAAGAATGAAACCATTTTCATACAGCAAATGTTATATAAAAATAAGGCATCGTTTATTGCAAACTAATTTTAATTGGAAAATTGTGAAACGCTCAATTATGAATTGGTCATGTAGTGATTTTGTTGCAGATCGTATTGACGGGAATAACAACAGGCATCGAACCAAATAGTCAACTGTTGCAAGAAGTATTTTACTGGGACATAGTTGCTTTTGGAATTATGTTCCGGTTTGGACTTTGAGAGCATTGCGCTATATAATGTTTGTCGGTGTACACAAATTATTTCCCGCTCAACACACCGCTCAAGATCTCAATACTATGACTATTAATTTACCAAGCTAATCGTCTGTAATAAATTCTAATAAATGTGATCAGCTGTGGATAATTGATGCTGGCTACATCGACGAATTGGGAGAAAAACGAGTTATTGTAGCTGCGGCCCTTATAATTTTAGTTACGACGATTCGTATTACCAGAAGTATTGATGACGTTGGTTGTTCCGACGTACATGCTTATATTGTCGAACTGTGTAAATTTATAATCTTATACTCAATTAAGAAAGATCGAACTTGGCAGATTCAGCCATAACTTTACGTATTCAGCGCTGCATAAAGACAAATAATGAAGTTATTTATGCAATAACCATTGGAGACAAACAACCTGATGGATCAAATGAGTTTATACCGCTGTATCAGATACAATATACTTCGATGCTACAATGATTTTCATGTTGTGGCTATGGTTCTCTTTTACAAATGCTATTTGACGATAAAACGAACGTTGTGATCAATATGTACTACTATCGTAAAACAATAAGTTGCTGGAACACATACTTGCCGTTTCAAAGTGCAATTGAGAACGAAACAATAGAATTATTTTATTATCAAATAGGGGTGAGTATTGATAAGGTGCAAAATAATTTCTAGATATTATCGAGTTGAATATCATTTGAATTTTGCGAAGTGTTCTACGAAGAACCACATAATAAAAATATTCTTATTTTTAAAAGACTGGGTAACAGGGCAAGCAGCCTCGTTGGTCAAATTATTAGTAAAAGGAAAATAATTTAGGCAATAAATAGTTTTAATGCATATAATTCGGCAGGACCGGATGGTAAGAATTAATTTTCCAAAGTAGCCCTATTTCACATTCCTAACAAATGGAACGCATATATTAGATTTTGAAATGATTTACTAATGTTGTTATGTTGTTACGTATACTACCTTGATTAACAAGTTCTCGGAATAACCACCGTGTGGCGCTCCCATCGTTCCGATTTGAGTTATGTTTTTTTGTTAAGTTGGTACATCTGTTGTTAATATTCTCTCTAAATATTAGCGTCATAGCTTGACATTTGCAAAAGTTACGTAGTCAAGAATCTACTCTGTGTGTGTTGGCGATTTTTCCATTATTTCCTCTAGGCTGCTGAAACGCGTTCCCCGTAATGGAATTTTAACTCGATTGAACAGAAAGAAGTCACAGGGAGCTAAATCAGGTGAATTCGGTGGTTGATGGATGGTATTTGTTGCATTTTTCGTCAAAAAATTACGAATAATGATGGAACTGTGCGACGGTGCGTTATCATGGTGCAAAATCCACGAATTTTCTGCCCACAATTCTGGCCTCTTTCGGCGAATTGCTTCACGCAAACGTCTCATAACACCCAAATAATACTCTTTGTTTACGGTCTGGCCTTCTGGCAAAAATTCATGATGCACTACACCGTTGTAAACCATGAAAACCGTGAGCATTGCCTTCTTTTTTGACTGAAAACGACGTGTTTTTTTTTGGTGAGCGCCATTCACTTGCCTGATGTCTGGATTGCGTGTCGTACTCATAAACCCACGTCTCGTCTCCAGTAATGATCCTTTTGATGAATGTAGGATCGGATTCAGCCTCGCAAATCATGTCTAAAATTGTAAATAATCGCCAACACACACAGAGATAGATGTACTCTTTCTTGACTACGCAACTTTTGCAAATGTCAAGCTATGACGCTAAGATTTATAGGGAATATCAACAACAGATGTACCAACTTAACAAAAAAACAGAACTCAAATCGGAACGATGGTAGCGCCACACGGTGGTTATTCCGAGAACTTGTTGATCAAGGTAATATATCCATTGATTTGGAGCATGAAGTTTTTTATCCATTGGTAATTGATTGATTGATTGATTGATTGCGATGTACGATCAAGCATTAAGCAAGTCTCCCGTATTATAAATGCGAATACCATACCACTATACCCATGTTACACAACACGACACCATTCTTCATGAAGCCAAAGCCCGTAAAGAAAGGCGCCACATCGATAACCACATAAGTCTAATGTTGTGATATCTGCCCCTGGCCAGGCCGCCGTCGTACACCTTTTTACATATAACAAGATCGATGGATGGGAAAGGAATGTTAGCAACAAAGACTCAACCCGGTTCCAGACACCTAAGTAGTTGAGAGTTAGTAATATATTTTTTAGTAATTTATTTAGCACAAGACAATACAATTTTTTTTTTTAAAGTTCATCTACTGCTCCAACCTGTAAGATGAAACAATGATAACACAAATTTTTCCTGGTACCGCAAACTCTTTTTCTGAAAAGCTGTAAACAACTATTATTATTCCCCTCCACCATTTTTTCCGAGAGGGGCGAGATTTCGTTCCATCATCATGTTCCCATGCGGTCACCCAAATTTGTACTAACTGTAGGTAGTGTTGCTTGACGTTGTGTTGTTGAAATCGTTGCGTCTCTGCTGTCCCTGCTACTCGCCCCCCATGAAGTTTTATCCATTGGTAAGTAGAATTTATTTCTTTAACATTCCATAACGTATTAAGCGTTGGTTTTCGCTGCAAGATTGCTGCTTCTCGTTGGGTTTTGTTAGTCAATGCGTTCAAAATTGGTGATATCTCGCATAGAAATTGCATAGGTTGAAATATTTTACAACGGTTCACTTCCTCTGTTGTTGTAGTGGCAAAATGTTCTGTTCTGTAAATGTTATATAGTAATTTCGATTATCACATTACGTTGTGTTACCCTAAAAACGCACATCCAATGCTTTCATATATATATATATATATATATATATATATATATATATATATATATATATATATATATATATATATATATATATATATATATATATATATATGTATATATATATATATATATATATATATATATATATATATATATATATATATATATATATATATATATATATATATATATATACCTATATATATATATATATATATATATATATATATATATATATATATATATATATATATATATATATATATATATATATATATATATATATATATATATATATATATATATATATATATATATATATATATATATATATATATATATATATATTATATATATATATATATATATATATATATATATATATATATATATATATATATATATATATATATATATATATATATATATATATATATATATATATATATATATATATATATATATATAAGTTAAGAGTTTTACTCGAAGATTATATAAAAAAAATGAATTTATTTTATTATTTTGTGTTTATCTTTTACATTTCAAACTAAAACTAACTTACTTTTAAAATATGTTAACATTTTATATATAAAAAATTGCTTAATAAGTAAATTATAATATTCTCAAATAACTAGAACATGTCTGCGCGTGTTCTTACATGTGTTTTCCTTTTAAGCTGATTTAGCGTCTTTAGGTGATGCGCGTGTTTGCAATTTATGTTGAATTGCAATTCTAGTTGTGTTAACTCTTCCCCCCTACAGGATCCGCGTCCCGTGGGTCAAAATTTCAGGCTAATTGGTTGGACTCCAGATTGGCTGATGATGACTTCTTCTTGACATGGTTTTGGATTTGACCATTTTTTGCGTTTTGTTCTTAATAAAAGGATGAGTATTATGATGAAGATTATGGATATTATACCGAAGTCTACAAAGGCTGCTTCCTTATGTTTTGTAAATAATTTTTGTAGTCGATCTACATTATTTAGGTGCAGGTTATGAAGGTATCCTGGGTCGATTTTTACACCTTTATCTGTTATATTAGGTTGTAGTACTGTTTGTAGTACTTGTGATTTCTTAATATCTCTGCTGGTGAAGGTTTTATTGTTGATCTTAATCGTTTCATTGTCGTATTGTACTAGAAAGCTTCCCTCCAGGTGTTTATCCGTGTTGTTGTAAAATATATCTCCTTTAAAATTGCTCAGAAAAATCGTATTGTCGTTTAGGGTGTCGATTATCTGATTCTTGTTGAATTGGTAGTTACAATGGGCATCTAATCCCCTTATGAGCTGGTTGATGCAGTGGTCGGCTTTTAATTTTTCCAAACTATCTGTCTCGCAAAGTATGGTCTCGCGAAATAGTTTGCATTCTCGAAGGATCCCGAACATTTCGTCTTGATTTACCAGAAGTTCGTTGTATTCCAGGTATATCTGTTTATTGTTCTCAATCGTTGATCTTACCATGACGTGATTGTATTCCTGTTTACTTGTTTTCGGTATTGATATAACATATAGTATTGTTGATTCTTTAGCCAGCATCATAGATTCTGCGTATTCTATTGCCTCTATATCGTTAGAATATGGAAGGGTTTCGATTTCTGCAACCAGGCGACTGATTTCTTCTTTATCCAATAAATTTGTATTGATTATTTTTCCTTTTGCTAATTGCGCGGCTCGAATGATTTCTTTTATCTCCTCTTTGATTATGGTTAGTCGGTTGAATAGTATTTGTTGGATTTTTTCATCTGAGTTTTCGTGTAAATGATCAACAATTTTGTTGTATTCATTGAGAATCTGCTGTGCTGTGGTCATTAAGACATTGTTGATCTTATATTGTTGATTATTGTTATCGATGATTTGATTTTGACTTTTCAATATTTGATCCCAGTCTGTGGCGTCTGGTGATCCTGCAATCCATTTCCATGCGGAGCCGATCCAGTTGATTGATCGGCGAGATCGTGTTTTTTGACCTTTGAGTTCTGATATTAGCTGCTTGGTTTGGTTCATTTGGTGAATCAGTTGAGGTAGAAGACTGCTTTCTGGGTCAATGTTGTCAAGTGAAGTTCTAATTCTGTTGATTATTTCCTCATATTCGGTCAAGTTGATAACATGGATTAATTTAAAATTTCCATTGATGATTCGTCCATTGCCTTGTTTGAGAGTTATTATTGGTGTGGTATATTTGTAGATGGTAAGTGAGCTTGTCAAGCCCAATATCCAGAAACTGGAAAGAAGAGATTATTGCGTTAAATTTTTTATTTGAGTCTTGTGGACCCTTTTTCCGGAGGTGGTGGTAATTGTGACTCGATTATCTTTGGCCACAGTTTCTTCTTTAAATCTGGGTTTCTCTTTTCCTTGTATCTGCTTGATTGTAGTGTATATTGTTTCCCCAGGTTGATATTTTCTTGGTTTATTTCTCTTTGCGTTTTCCCTAGAGATGTTAGTTTTTTGGTTTTTCCTAATTTTTTCTGCCACATCCTCGTTGACTTGATCTTTGAAGTCCACAAGATTTTGGTAATTGATTCTCTGCGTTCTCCCAAAAAATATGTCGCAAGGTTTATGTTGGATAACCGATTGTATTGAGTTGTTATAGCGATCTACTGCGATGTTAACTAGTTCTTTTATGGTTAATTCCTTATATTCCATTTGAAGACATCTTATTATCTCGATGATAGTAGAATGCACTCTTTCGATGGCTCCATTTACCTCACTTCGCTGGGGCGGTGTTAAGTATATTTCTATCCCCAAGGTTTTTAGATAGTCCATTACGATGGGACTTACGAAACTCCCCTCATTATCCATTACTAATAATCTGGGAATTGTGAAGTAATGCAGAATTTTGATTATTTTGTCTCTGATGTGAAGAACGGATTTGTTGTTGATGTGGAAAAACTTTGTAAATTTAGAGATTTATCCATGCATGATATAAATTTTTCATTCTTTATCTCGATTATATCCATATGGAGTATTTCTGTTGGATATGTTGGAACCGGCGTTTCTTGGAGCTCGACTCGATTTGGGTGTCTGTCATATTTATTTGTATTACAGATGCTGCAGGTTTTGGTATATTTTTTTATTAGGCTGGTCATTCGTGGAAAATAGTACCGTTCTAGGATTTGATCCTTGTTCTCAGCGTGATTTCTGTGTGCTCGATTATGCTCCTCTGTTATAATTTTGAATTTATTTTCCTCGTTGCTGACGTCTTGGACCACTCTTTGTGTTACACGTAACTTCAATCCCGGGAACTGTTCTTTGAAAACGTCTTGTAACATTTGGATGTGTTGGATGGAGGTTCTCTTCCAATCGGGCCTTCCATCTTTTTAATTTTGCGTTATTATTTTTAGTACTTAGTGCAAATGTGATCGGCTGATGGTCCGTGAGGATTTTAATTTTTTTCGCTCCGTACAGGTAATTTCGTAAGTTATCTAATGCCCAAATGATTGCTAGCATCTCTTTTTCATTGACTGCATAGTTCTCTTCGGTCTTGTTTAACGATCTGGATATATATGTGATTGGTCTGTCCTTTCCGATGTCACCCTGTGATAATACGGCACCAATTGCATAATCTGAGGCGTCGGTAGTAAGTATAAAAGGTTTATCGAAGTCTGGAAAGATTAGTATCTCAGTGGATGCTAAAACCTCTTTGATCTGACGGAATGCTTGGAGTTCTTTTCCTGTTAAGCTGATTTTCACTTTTTTTGATTGTGTCGCTTTAATTTGTGCGTTTTCGCCTCTTGTGAGGTTGGTTAAGGGCTTGGCGATTTTCGCGAAGTCTCTAATAAAACGTCGATAATACGATGCGAGTCCAAGAAATAATTTTAATTCTTTTAAATTATCTGGGCTCTTTAGGTTTCGTATAGCCGCTACCTTCTTTAAATCTGGCCTGATTCCTTGGTTTGTTATGATGTATCCTAGGAATTCTGTTTCTGTTTTCATGAATTCCGTTTTGTCAAGGTTGACACGTAGGTTAGCTTTTTCAAGTTTCGAGAATACTCTTTTGACATTAATAAGGTGTTCTTCTTCGGTTTTCCCTCCGAATATGATGATGTCGTCAATATATACATAGCAGATGATTCCGATGAATTCTTTCAATACGTCGTCTATCATTCTTTGGAATATAGCTGGCGCATTTTTTAGTCCGAAAGGTAGTCTTAAAAATTCATATTTTCCATTCATCGTGGAAAAAGATGTTTTCGGAATATCCTTTTCCTGATTTGGTGAAATCCTGATGTAAGGTCGATGGTTGTAAAAAACTTTGATTTTCCAAGATTTGCCAATGTGTTTGATATTTCAGGAATTGGATATGTGTCTGACACCGTGACGGCGTTTATTCTTTTAAAATCGACGACTATCCTATATTTTTTGATGCCTGATGCATCCAGCTTTTTTTCAACTACCCAAATTGGTGAGTTGTATGGGCTTTTAGACGGCCTTATGATTCCATCGTTTAGAAATTGGTCTATTTGTTTCTCCACTTCGTGCCTCATGCTGACTGGATAGGGATAGGATTTCGTGTAGATTGGTTCATCTGTTGTTGTTTTTATTTCCGCTTTTACGTTAGTATCAGTTGTTTCAGTATTGTTGACTGGTTTAAATAGTGTTTTGAATTTTGCCACGATTTCTTTGAGGTTTTGTCTGGCTTCTGAGGATAAGTGACTATCCCGAACTTCGATGTTGTTTACTTGAACTGAGTGTTTTTCCTTAAGTGGAATTTTGATATTTGGGGTTATGGTTAAAATGTTATGTTTCCGGTCGATAATTGCTCCAAGTTTTTTTAGAGTGTCGTCCCCGATTATTCCGTCGAATGTTTTTAAACCAGGTAATACAAAAAACTCTATTAATGTGTCAATTCCAATGCATTTGAAAAATTGTCCGGATATTTTTTTACTGATCTTGATGTCCCCTCCCGCTGATTTTATTTTAAACGGGACATTAGTGGGAATGGATCCTTCAGCTAGTTCAGGTTTGATGAAATTCTTGTTGGCTCCCGTGTCGATTAAAAATTTGAGGATGTTATTTTTTGCTGTTTTGTACTCTAGAGGGTATGCTAGAGAGGCTTTCTCCATAAAATTTATCTCTGAGTTTATTTCCTCAGGTTCGTCTTCTAATGTCTCGATATCCGTATTTTCATTAATTAACTGATTATATTCCTCTTCCTCCTGTGTATCCAAATGATAAATTCTTTGCTGTCTTTGGGGTTCGCCGTAGCTTGGATGTTCTATTTTTGGTTGATGGTTATTTTGATATGCTGGTCTATTCATGTAATTTACGCGTTTGGTTTGAATTGACTGGTCAATTTCCATTGGTGTTGCAGGTTTCGGATAAATTGGCCTAGGTGGTATTTGTTGAATCGGATTTTGATTGTTGTATGATGTTTGGTTGTTATAATGTTGATTATTGTATACCATGTTTTTCCGTTGCGGTGGTATTAAATTGTGGATTACTCGTGGATTATGTGAATTGGTATACGAAATTTGGTTGACCGAGTTATTAATTCGTGGATTTTGTGGGTTGATATACGAAAATTGGTTGATTGGAGCTGTTACCGAGTTATTAACGTTCTTTTTCTGAATCGTCAAATTTCTGAAATTCATGTTTTGAATCTCAAGGCAGGACCCATATGCTTCCGGAAGTGTGGTCGGTTTTTGGATGATTAACATTCGTGACAATTCTCCATTTAACCCTCTGACAAAAACATCCAAAGCTCGATTCCTGTAGTTTTCGACTAGGACGCTGATGGTTTCTGTCGAATAATCCTCCGTTTTTATCTTATTTACTATCAATGAGAATTGATGATTCACATTGGCATAAAATTCATCGATTGACATATTTCTTTGTACAAGGTTATTTAATTGATGTTCTAACGTTCGAAGATCTCTCTTATCTGCGTAGTGGAGCGACAGGCACTTTTTTATAGACGCCCACTCATCATCGAAGATGTTATATGATATTAATGCCGCATCGGCGTTTCCTCTAATCTTTTGCCGTATGTGTTGCAGTATTGCTCTATAGATTGGTTTAGTGCGTACAATGTTATAATCTCGTAGAATGTTCTCGACATTGTGCACCCAAGAGATATATTGAGTTGGATTTCCATCGAACTGTTGTAGTTCCTTCACGCAGTCAGGTAACTTACTTATGTCCTTAAGCTCTTGTTCGTTTTGTGGGACTGCGAATATGGTTGTTGCAGCTGGATTTATAGGTTTCTCCAGTATCTCGAGTCTCCGCTCGATTTGTTTGGTGAATTCAATTTGAGCATTTAGGGCTCCGGTTATTTTTGTCAATGCAGCTTGGATTTGATCTAATTTTTGATCCACTGGTGTCGTCATTATGATGTTTCACTTTTTATTATTATATTTTAAATTTTGTTTATATTAGTATCGTTGATTATTATGATCACTTTTTATTGTTGTAATTGAAAAAAATGTTTAGTTACTTTTATTATTAATTGTTATTATATTCACTTTTTATTATTGTTTATTTTGTAATTATTATTATAAAAGTATATTTAGTTACTATTATTATCGTTATTATAATTACTTTTTATTATTAAAATTCTCGTTATTATTATAATTACTGTTTCTTATTTTCTTTTTTTATTTTGTTATTAATTTTTACTTACATTAAAATTAAGAGGCTTTTCATGGCCTATTTGTGGATTAGTTTTGCCACAAAGGTCTTTATAGTGCACAGCCGGTTTTCGTACACTCGGAACCCGCACGTGTGTCTTCTAAATAAATGGATATGCTGTATTTCTCCCGTTTGGCGATGTTGCGTTGATATTTGTAACCCGCCTACTAATGGTACAAACTTTATCACGGTTTATTTAGTTTCACTACTTCAGTGGAACGGCTTTAGCTATGTTCTTATGTGTACAGCCTTTAAAATTTGTGGTAAAAAAAACGGTTATGTTCTCGTGGGTATAACTTCTGTTTTTAACCAAAAACTGTCGTTCTTTAATTTTAGATATTTTTCAGCAGGGGTTTGCTGATTTAATGATCTTTTTTATTTTTCACTTTTTTGTTACTTGCACTTTATATTATTTTATTAATATTTAACGCCAGGTCCCTGTTTCGGCGCCAGTTAAGAGTTTTACTCGAAGATTATATAAAAAAAATGAATTTATTTTATTATTTTGTGTTTATCTTTTACATTTCAAACTAAAACTAACTTACTTTTAAAATATGTTAACATTTTATATATAAAAAATTGCTTAATAAGTAAATTATAATATTCTCAAATAACTAGAACATGTCTGCGCGTGTTCTTACATGTGTTTTCCTTTTAAGCTGATTTAGCGTCTTTAGGTGATGCGCGTGTTTGCAATTTATGTTGAATTGCAATTCTAGTTGTGTTAACTTATATATATATATATATATATATATATATATATATATATATATATACCTATATATATATATATATATATATATATATATATATATATATATATATATATATATATATATATATATATATATATATATATATATATATATTATATTTATATATACATATATATATATATATATATATATATATATATATATATATATATATAATAATAATAATATATATATATATATATATATATATATATATATATATATATATTTATATATGTATATATATATATATATATATATATATATATATATATATATATATATATATATATATATATATATATATATATATATATGAATGAAGTCATGATTGTTGTGGCCAGGGATGATACTGGTGTGTTGACGAATTTGGGGTTAGATTGTTCTTGCAATGATTTTGGCCTTCGTTGTTCCATTTCTTCCATTCTTCCAGAATCTTTGACAGAGTTTGGTCAGCAAATTGTCTTGTGACGATATGGATATCCTCAATATCACGTTGTGATGTTGATATGATAGCCCTCCGTATAAGGAGGTGTGCCTGACTTAAAAACCCGTCATCATCTGAATCGTTTGAGAAAGGTTGTAGTGGCCTAGAGATTCAGCATGTCTCTATTTGAGCCAGAAATGTTGAGAGCTCTTCAAACATTATTGTATGAGTTCCAATTACTTCGCGCAGGAGTTGTTTTGTTGACTTGATTCCGGCTTCCCATATTCCTGCAAAGTGAGGACTTTCCAGGAGTACAAAACACTCAGTTCCCATTTGTACTGTTTTACCCTTACTTACAATCTCCTGTTGCTTTGCCTGCCTTTGTAGTTGTTTGTCTACTATATCTTCAGACAGATTCCCCTTCTTCATATGAACCGTCGGTGTACGGCTAAAAAGGGCACTTGTTTACGGGTTAATTACAAGTTCGAGGTGGAGTGCTTTCTTGCATAGCAATCTAGCCCTTTGCTGTTTTACTAAATAGGCCTTTCCATAATTTTATGCTAATTGGGCTTGCATAGTCTACCCCGCTATTCATGAACGGTGGTGGTGGTGGTGTTACTCGTTCTTTGGGTAACATACCCATTAGCTAGTGCGATGCCATTTTCCTTGCTTTGGTACAGGTTATACATTCATGTTCAGTTTGACGAATTATGCTCTTGGCATTTATTATCGAATACTGCGTTCTCAGATGTGATAAGTTGCATCTTCTTTTTTTTCAAATGATATAAATTAGAATTGGTTAGTCTTACCCCGACTCTTACCATATTATTTCCGTCTAGAAATGGAGTTAGCGTTGTAATTGTAGTGCCCCTTGGTAAGTTTTGATTTGATTTTAATTTCTTTAACTCTGGTCGAAAAGCTTAATGCTGTGCAACTCTAATTATTGCACTTAGTGACATGTTAAGTTCTTCCGGTTTAAAATGGGAGGTTCCTAGTTTTTGATTTTGCTTTAGATGGAAATCGTAGATAAAATGCAATGCTGAATCAAGCCGCTCTAATGATGAGAATCGATCAAATTCAATTACTGGATTTTCACCGTTGTTGTAAATGTTCTTATTGATTTTCGTTCCATGCTGCATGCTTGCTCCATTTCTTGACTATCAATTTTTGTTATTGGATAGCTCGGACCTGTTAGCCAATTTGTCCCTTCCCAAAAAATTATATCTGTTATTCTTGTTTACTCTTTTATTTAAGTGGACTGTATTAATAAATCTTTCGTTAATTTCTTGGTTTTTTTTTATTTTTTCTTTATTTTTAACTTAGGAGGACGCTTATTACAATTTCAACCTCCTTCTTCTCCTTCGTTTTACATACTCCCTCTTTTAGAACACACCATCAAGATAGCGACTTAATTCAACATAGTGTTACCAAAAGTAACTTTTCAACGTAATTCAAAATAGTGTTACCAAATGCAACCTTTTATTAGTTTTCAGAATGTCCGCTACAGAACATACACCCCGGGTTGAAAGGATATATCTTTCTCAAACTTAATGTTAATGCTTCAAATTGTTACATGTGTTAGTAGCTAATAATAATAATAATTATACATCGATTAAATTATAACAACATAAATATTAAAGTAAATCAAGATGATTCCCCCCTTGAAAGTTTGGCCAACTTTGTAATGGGCCGTTTCATTGAACCAGTTCGTGTTCGAATAATGGCTGTTCGCGCCTTTCCGTCAATGCCCGTTATAACATTTTACGCGCCCGATGAGCCAATGAGTGCCTGGCATATTGTCCTCTTTTACAATACCCAAATCATTAGGTTGTAAATTTGGTTGTGATTCCAGCCACGTATGCTGCTGTTGTAAAGTGTTGATATATTCCAATTGGAATCTGTTCCAAAACTGCTGTACTAATTGGGTTAATTGTTGCCATTGAGTGAGACGGTTAGAAGGTAGTTCACAAATGTTTGGTTCCTTGACTGCATTTATTGCTGTGCCAATAATAAAATGACCTGGAGTTAATGGTTGCAGATCATGTGGATCGGATGACATTTCATACAAGGGACACCAATTCATTATCCCTTCAATCTGAACAACCAAAGTGTACAGGAACTCCAGCGTCATAATACGCGAACCGATTACCTTTTTCAAATGCCTCCGAAATGAGGAGCTCATGGTTGAATAAAATGCCATTTTATACCCTCTGTTGAACAATAATCAATAATGTAGTGATGCATTGCTTTAAACATGTTTTCCATATGTTGCAATTGGTTGTTTGCTCCTATGAAGTTGGATCCGAAATCACTCCATATTTCTGTCGGTTTTCCACGTCTGCTAATAAATCGTTTCAAGCCAGCCATAAATGCATCTACAGTTGCATCCTCCACCACCTCGTGGTGTACTGCCTTTGTGGTAAAACAAACAAATATGCAAATATAGACCTTAGCATAAGTTTCCTTACGTTGATTTCTGTAGCGCACTGATAATGGCCCACAAAAGTCTAAGCCCGTAACGTAAAACGATCGACATGATTCTATACGGCTGCGTGGAAGATTCCCCATCAGTTGCGTCATTGTTTTGGGCTGCCCTCGGAAACACGCCAAACAAGAATGCAGTTCCTTTTTTATCAATTTTATTCCATGTATTAACCAATACCTTTATCGTAGAATGTATAATGCTTGCCTAATTCCGTAATGTGATGGCGAAACAGAATAATTTGATGTTTCTGTTCCATTGATAAGGTTTTACTGTTCTCAAGACGACCACCATCACCAACTCGAATTAACCCGTCTTCATCTATGTGTGGAGTGCAATGTATCAACCTACATATTTGATTTTTCCAACTGGATGCCTGCTTTCAGCATTGTTTGTGATTATGTCTGCGGGATAGCCTGGGGTAAATCGTCCGCCGTTCGTATTCGATAAATCTGATGACTTGTTGTCGATCTGATTGGTTGCAAGCAGAATATTTTCTCGTGTCCGTTGTATAAAGCGTGGGTTGTAAAGTTACAGTAGCAATTTTCCAAAGTCCGAAGTGAATGCTGAGGTCCAAATTGTTATTCAATAGATTGCCGTGTCCGGGTAGAGAGCTGGGGTCAATTATTGAAGTAGGTATGTTCGGATGTCCAGGAAAAATGCAGGTAAAATTATAAAAATCACTTTTTCTCCAATTAATTCGCTTTATTTTCACACTTGTTGTTGACACTTGAAAGTGTTTTTTTGAAGTGATTTAATTTTTGCGTTCACAAAAATTGTACAATTTTTTTAATAATTATAGTACAGTGACATCTACCCTATGTAACTTACATTAATACTTTTTCTATGTTTTAGTCCGTTTAGTACAATCATGTTCATGATTGTTATTTACTCTATTACAACGTAGATGTCTCCCAAGTATTTTTATATCCGAAAGTTTTTGTATTTTTCTGACATTTCGCTGATTTCATCTCCGATTCTTTTCCGAATTAATGTCCGACTTATTATAAGATTTCCTATGAAAGTTGGCCAAAAAATTCGGAAAATGATGACAAAAAAAGTTAGGTTATGGTACGACAAATTTGTGGGCGGGGCTTATAATATAAATTTTGGCGCCAAAATTTCACTTTTGAATTTAAATCTAGCTTTAATTAAAAATATATTTTTTTTAAGAATACTTTTTATTTTTATTACATGTATAAATTACAATATTACATTTATTATAATACATATATAAATTTTAACTCCACCTGAGTAAATACATTTTTCTATCTTCATTTACTGCGTGCATCGGATGATCAACTTCCTGAGGTGTTTCACGTTGGAGAGCTGCAGTAATTTTAAACTTAGTCCTTTTGTTTGAATAGTCAATAATTTCTGTTGAATCTTCTAATTTCTGTAAAGAAAAAAAGTGTTACAATATTATATTGTATTCAAGGTACAAGACCAAGTAAAACAAAAAAACCAACCTCTGTCCCACACAGCAACAATTTTGATTCAATTAAACTTTGAATATGCTTTTGTAACATTTCATTATTTAACTGTAGCGTTTCTTGTATATCCTTACGTCATCACATCACATGTCTCAAACAACAATAGGACAGCCATTTGAAAAGTTTGCATCGTAATGATACAGGGTTTCTTGAGGTATGAGACTTTTAGTTCAACATGACAAAAACGGTGTAGCCACGTAAGTTTTCGTCCACAAAAATTTATATGATATGAGGTATCGGAAATGTAATTGGTATCGTTGTCGAACCAAGTAGTGGCCAGGCGTCTGCTTGTAACACTTTTATTGATAAATTTATTCCTATTTCATAATTATTATCTTTTACACACTATCAGTTTCAGTCGATTTCGATTTTTTTAATAAACAAACACATGAACTATTTACGTATAACGCAATCGTAATGGCGTCTACAGAAAACAAAAATACATTTGTACTTCAACGCTATGTGTTGAAAGTTGGAAACCAAATTTCATCATTTTCCAATTTTTTCGTCTGAAAACCGGACAAAAATTGATAACCGGTTGAAGTTTTCAGTTTTGTTATACTTGGGCTCTGAATCTTAGTATTGTTACGTTTTTGCCTTGTCAATCAAGGTTCGTATCACTGGATTGTGAATAATACAAACTCAATTCAATTTATCACCAACGAATTTATTTATTTCACAAAATTTATTACAACACAGTTTATCAACAAAAATTCACAAAATCACTTTATATAAATTATTCTTAAATTTACTGATCACTTTTACTTTATTTATCGCACTTATAACACTTTTTTAAATCACTTTTTAATTCCTTTTAATCTTTACTATCGCTTACCAAATATTACTACTAATCTTACAAGTTTACTCTATCGCGTTCCAAATTCGAATAATCCAATTCGATCTTGTTCGCCTTTTTATATACATACACAAACCAAGCTTCTCGAAAGTTCACGACTTTTCCAGTTGGAATAGCGTAGAAACATTACGTAACAATTTTTATCATGGAAAATTCCATTTACTACAGTAAAACATTGAGCTATTAGTTTTACTTATTCTATTACACACTAGGTGTCACCGTCACAGTATGAAGTAAGTTTTGTTATTTTATAAATGTCAAATACATCAAAATATAATAAATAAATTTGGTTGTCAAAATGGTAAGTTTTTATATAATGCAAATTGAATTTAATTAAATGAATATTAAATAGGGATTTATATAATTACAATTTTAGATAATTAACAAGGATATACAGTTTAGATGTACAGCTGTGACATGGAAGACGGAACGGAAACTAATATCTTCCTCTACGGTGATTGCAATACAATGACCCGAGTATGCTGATCAGCCGTTGGCTCAGATAAGTACAGTGTAAATTTATGGTTATTTAAGTGATGATTCTTTGTGTTGTTCTCTTCTGTTTCTTTTAGGTATTGGATTTGACGATAATTGGCGAGACGTTTGGTGAAAAATATGTGTTGTGAAAGTTGATGTGTAATGTGTATTGTGTGTCAAAAAACTCTCACAAACATACTCCCGCACCTTAAGGAATTTTATTGCTTAATAGGCAACCTTACTAATTTGTTGACTGGACGTTTTACTTCGGTCTTTGATGTTTTTAATGTGACTACTCTTGTGATTCCGTCGCTTCAAGGGTGTACATTTATCACCCTCCCAAGTAACCATTGACTTGGATATAAGTTGTCTTCTCTGATGAGGACTACGTCATCGACCTCAAGTTGTTCTGTTTTGTGCTTCCATTTAAAACGTTGCTGCAATGTTGTCAAATAATCTTGATGCCATCTTCGCCAAAACCCTTGAATACGATGTTGTATATTTTGCCACCTGGATAATTTGTTGGGTGGTACTTCGTCTAACCAGGGTTCAGGAATGATTGTTAATGATTCTCCCACTAGGAAATGTGCAGGCGTTAATATTTGTAAATCATCTGGATCATCGTTCATTCGGCATAATGGTCTCGAGTTAAGTAGTGATTCGAACTGTGTTACTAATGTCGTCAGCTCCTCCAAGGTGAGATTAATATTGGTTACTCTTTTTAGGTGGTACTTGAATAACTTCACAGCTGATTCCCACAAACCTCCAAAATGAGGAGCGTGGGGAGGTTTAAACTGGAAATGAATGCCCTTCTGCAACAGAAAATTAGAGATTAATGGATTGCTTGATTGTTGTATAATCTGTAATTTCAATTTTTGCAATTCTCTGTTAGCGTAAATAAAATTTGACCCGTTGTCACACCAAATCTCCTTGGGATTTCCTCGTCGGGACGTAAAGCGTCTGAGTGCTGCTAGAAATGACTCAGTGTCGAGACTGCTTACAACTTCCAAGTGTACCGTCTTGACAGCTAAACACACAAACACTGCTACGTACGCCTTTTCAGATGGAGAATTTTTACTTTTATTGCGTTTGATGTACAATGGGCCAGCATAATCCAATCCAGTTTTAAAAATTGGGCGGTTTTGATTACACCGTGCTTCTGGTAAATCGGACATTTTTTGCTTGTTCGTGTACAGCCGGTATCGGATACATACCGTACAGGATTTTATACACCTTTTGATCGTGTATCTAGCCCCAATCATCCAATATCGCTGCCTGACAACGCTCAACGTCAGTGCATTTCCAGCATGCATATGATTAATATGAATATTGTGCACTATTAATTCACAAATTCTGTTGGTTTTTGGCAATATTACAGGATGCTTAGTAGAATAGGTAAGTGATGCTTTTCTGAGCCGACCTCCGACTCTGAGTAATCCGTCTGAATCAACAAATGGATCGAGTGTTGATAATTGATTCTTTAGCGGTAATGGTGACTTATGACGAAGTGTTGATATTTCTGATTTGAATGCAGTTTGTTGAACGCTGCGCAGGATTACAGTTTCTGCATCATTCAAGTCAGCTGGAGTTATTGGTGCATGTAATTGTCCCGTTAGCTTGTTTCTCCGTGTTCGGCTGCCAAATCGTAAAACATACACCATTATTTTTCTTATTTTGAACCATGATGAAAACTTTTCTAGTATAATGTTGACACTACATCATGTTCAATCGTCACCTCAGTTAATACGTTGATGAATTTGGACCTTTCTTCACTCGAAGCTACGTCGATGTCTCGTGGTGCTGACGTTGACTTGGGCCAGTTACATTATGTTTCCTTCAACCAATGTGGACCACACCACCAGAGGTTTGAGTCTAATAATGCTCGCGGTTTTACCCCCATTGTTATTGCATCAGCTGGATTGTCCTTCGAATTAATATGTTGCCATTGGTGTCTGGGTATTATCTCCAGTATTAATGCAGTGCGATTTCCAATAAAACTCTTCCAGCGCCAAGGCACGTCAGATAGCCAATGGATTACTATCATTGAATCCGTCCAAGCGAAAACTTCTATTTCAATGTAGGATAGTGATTCAAGGCAAAATTGCACCAATTTACATAATAAAACCGCTCCACTTAGCTCCAATCGAGGCAGTGATACTTGTTTAATTGGTGCAACTTTACTTTTCGCAGTTATAATGTTGATACTAATTTCGCCGAACTCGTTCACGCTTCTTAAGTATATTACGCTGCCATATGCAGCCTCGGATGCGACACAAAATGCGTGTAATTGAAATCGGGTTGCGTTTGGTAATGCTATTAGGCTCCGCGGAATTTCAATTGCTTCTAATTCTGGTAACGAGTTGTGAAGTTCGTGCCAAATAGTTATGATGTTGTTCGGTAGGGTACTGTCCCATTAAATTTTAAGTAACCATAATTTCTGCACCAACATTTTCGATAAAATTGTGATTGGTGCCAGCCATCCCAATGGATCGTAAATCTTGGCTATAGTTGACAATATTTTCCTTTTGGTCCACTTTAAATTGACTGGGCCTCTCTGCACTTTAAACGAGAGGTGTCTGGTTTAGCTTTCCAGATAATTCCCAACGTTTTAATGGATGAATCATCTTAGATTAACTTTGACACATTTCCTATTTCTTCCTGAGCAAATGAGTTCAAAAATTCTTCTGCATTAGATTTCCACTTCCTCAAGTTGAATCCGCCCTTCCTCAAAATGTCGTTCAGTTCGGTTTTGAGTGCTACAGCTTCTGAAACACTACAACATCCCGTTAGCAAATCATCAACGTAGAAGTCGTGGTTGATTACGTGTGCTGCCACTGAGTTACATTCCTCAGTTGATTCAGCTACCTTTTTTAACGTTTTAATTGCTAAGTACGGTGCACATGCAGTCCCATAGGTAGCCGTATTCAATTTATACATTTTGATTTCTTCGGTCGGAGTATCACGCCAAAGAATCATTTGATAATTGGTGTCGTTTGGGCTTACTAGAATCTGCCTATACATTTTTTCGATATCTGCTACCAGGGCGATTGGATGTTTTCGAAACTTTAATAGTATTTTAGACAGATCTGTCTGAATATTAGGACCAATTTGTAGGACATCGTTGAGCGACCATCCCGTACTAGTTTTGCAAGAAGCGTCAAATACGACTCTCAGTTTAGTTGTACTGCTGTCGGATTTGAGAACTGCATGGTGCGGCAGGTAGTAGCCTTTGTCATCTTGGTTTGGAATTTCGTCTGCTGACATACATGTCATATGTTGAAGCGCAATGTATTCTTGCATGAAGGATCTGTACGAGTCAAAAAACGCAGGATCTCTCAGGAACTTCCTTTCCATTGCCATTGACTGCTGATGTGCTGCTTTGTACGGACTACCTAATGTAGGTCTTGGAATTTTAAAAGGTAGCTGAACTATGAATTGGCCATTGTCAGCTCTGGTCAGCTCGTAAAAGGTGTTGCATTCATGCGTAGTGAGAGCTGGATTGCTCTGCGATGGAATCTCTTCCATTTCCCAAAACCTTTTTAATTCTTGATTTAGGTTCTCATTAGTAATCTGGATAACGGGTTCTGTCGTGGCGTGCAGGTTGACTAGGTTAGAATGTGATTCACTTAATGATCCCGCTATTATCCAGCCTAGTTTTGACGATTGTAAAGTTGGAGATCCGTCGACTGCATGTTGTTCTGGGTTCAATACTTTAAAAAACACCTCTGCGCCGAGAAGCACGTCAATTGTGCTTGGTTTCATAAAGTGAGGATCTGCTAGTTCTAACTGGACATTTAATTTATTAATATTGATTGGCTTTGATGGAACCAGACTAGAAATGTTGTTTATAATATGAGCCGTCACATTGAGACTGTAATTTTTGTCCGTACGTGAATACACGGTCATATTGATTTTTCCCTTCGTTCGTCCAGCTGGTGTTGATGCTAGGCCGTACACTGATACAGTAGAGTGGGCTCGGTTTAGAGCTAGGCTTTGCGCGCAAGACTCGGTGACAAATGAGGTTTGTGACCCTGAGTCTAATAGGGCTCGATACAGCTGAAGCTTTCCGGTACTTGATTGAATGTATACCATTGCCGTGGGAAGCACCGTGGTTAACGAGGAGTAGTGTGTGTGTAGTACTTGTGTCTTCTGGCTAGTTTCTTGCGTTGATTCAATTGTAGACTTTGTAGCTTGGATAAGTGGTCTCATGTTCGGATCTGGATGGTTATCTAGTGGTTGGTCCAATGACACGTGATGACTTGTGGACGGTTGACTTGTTTGATGATCTTCGTCATTCCTTATTCCGCTTATTGCAAATGAGGCATGATGACCTTGCAAAAAATTTCGTGCTAATGTGTCCCTTCCTTAAGCAATTTTTACATAAATTTTTCTCGGAAATTAATTTCAATCGAGCCTCTAAATTCATGTTTTAAAATTCTGGACACTGAAATATTGGATGGTTTTGATGACAGGCTACACAGTCAAACGTGACACTAGACTGACCTGATACGAAACTCCTTGTGGTGTGCCTGGTGGTGACCTTTTTATTCGTTGCGTCGCAGATTTTTAAGGCGTCACATCTTTTATTTAGGAATTCTAATAGGTTTTCAAATGTTGGAAAGTTTTTTCCTACAGATTCGGTTGCCCACAATTGTTTGGATTCTTCATCGATTTTGCCTAATAGAATGTGGATGAGCCACGAATCGCGTGTTTCAGCGTTCGGTCCTAGTGCTCTCAGCCCACGAATTACTTCATCAGACGATTCACTTATTCGCCGCAAGTCTCTTCCATTACTGTGTGCACATAGTTTCTGCTCTAAGAAGGTTTGGACTAATGCGGTCACTATAGGCGTCATTTTGTTGTAACGATTGCATATTTTTTCCCAAGCTTCTGCGTAATTATTGTCTGTTATGGGAAAATGCCTAATTAATGCCGCAGCTTCCCCCTTTAGCAAGCCATTGAGCATTTGCAATTTGTGGGCACCACTAATGCCTTGATTGTTATGCACAGTGGTTTTGAACAAGTCGTGGAACGATGCCCAATATTTATAGTCACCCGAAAATTTCTCAATATTAATTTTAGGTAACCGAATATGCTTTGATGTGTTTACACCTTCGTAAAAAGTCCATTGTTGCTCAATGAATTGTCCTAATGTGCTATTCAACTCTTGCGTGGCATTAGATTCACCTTGAATGTTACTACATGCTCCGCGTAGTAATGCTCGCGCCATGTGGTATAACTCGTCCACCTCTTCAGTTATCGGTACATATGTTTGGTTTTCGAACAACTGTAACTCGAGTTCACGGAAGGTTTCATACCGACTCTCGAGGAATTCTAATCTCGCTTTGCTATCTTCGACTGTGGTAGCTGCATTTATTTTCTCCGCAAACCGCAATACCGACAGTATTTGAGTGTGAGCTCGATCACGTAACCGTATTAATCGGTCGGCCATGGTTTATTTATTGTAACACGTTTTCACTGAGTTTCACTTAACCACAAAATTATAAAGTTTGTTCACCACGCGGTCTTACTCCGTTCGTTATCGCGTGATAATAGAACCGGTTTATCGAGCACAACAAAAACAAAAAATAAAATAATAATGCCACGCGGATTCTATCTCGCACCGGGACTATCCCGTTATTATGGACGTTTTAAACTTAAGTACAATACTTAAAACAAATTTGTACTTATCTGATTTTGTATAGTTGAAATTCCCGGGTTTCGGCACCAAAAAATTTTTGTGATTATGTCTGCGGGATAGCCTGGGGTAATTCGTCCGCCGTTCGTATTCGATAAATCTGATGACTTGTTGTCGATCTGATTGGTTGCAAGCGGAATATTTTCTCGTGTCCGTTGTATAAAGCGTGGGTTGTAAAGTTACAGTAGCAATTTTCCAAAGTCCGAAGTGAATGCTGAGGTCCAAATTGTTATTCAATAGATTGCCGTGTCCGGGTAGAGAGCTGGGGTCAATTATTGAAGTAGGTATGTTCGGATGTCCAGGAAAAATGCAGGTAAAATTATAAAAATCACTTTATCTCCAATTAATTCGCTTTATTTTCACACTTGTTGTTGACACTTGAAAGTGTTTTTTTGAAGTGATTTAATTTTTGCGTTCACAAAAATTGTACAATTTTTTTAATAATTATAGTACAGTGACATCTACCCTATGTAACTTACATTAATACTTTTTCTATGTTTTAGTCCGTTTAGTACAATCATGTTCATGATTGTTATTTACTCTATTACAACGTAGATGTCTCTGAATCTTAGTATGAAGTAAGTTTTGTTATTTTATAAATGTCAAATACATCAACATATAATAAATAAATTTGGTTGTCAAAATGGTAAGTTTTTATATAATGCAAATTGAATTTAATTAAATGAATATTAAATAGGGATTTATATAATTACAATTTTAGATAATTAACAAGGATATACAGTTTAGATGTACAGCTGTGACATGGAAGACGGAACGGAAACTAATATCTTCCTCTACGGTGATTGCAATACAATGACCCGAGTATGCTGATCAGCCGTTGGCTCAGATAAGTACAGTGTACATTTATGGTTATTTAAGTGATGATTCTTTGTGTTGTTCTCTTCTGTTTCTTTTAGGTATTGGATTTGACGATAATTGGCGAGACGTTTGGTGAAAAGTATGTGTTGTGAAAGTTAATGTGTGATGTGTATTGTGTGTCAAAAAACCCTCACAAACAAGCATGTTACGTTCAGATGAAAAATTATCGGTTTGAACGATTCTGAATAAACATTTCTTAGCGTTGTCGCGCGTTGTTAAATCCCTTGTAGTGTAATTATAAAAGAATCGTCTACACCAGGCAACTACACGAACTAGTCTCGTCATCGAACTATATGGCTCAACGTTTAAAACATTTTGAAATTGTTTATATTTTGTTAAAGCGAACGCTACGTTCCCGGTTGTATCCTCCGGCGTCTTGATCAATGGTAAAATCAGTTTTGATGGCCATGTGTCTTCAGCACATTTCAAAAAGTGTGGCCCATGAAACCAAATTGCACAGTCACGTAATTCTGCTGGTAACATACCCCGCGACACCACATTCGCAGGGTTGCTCTTGGTGTCGGCATGCCGCCATCTCATTAGTGACGTAATTTCCTGGATTTTACTTATACGATGTGATTCATAAATGTTTAACTCATGCGGAGGTGTTTTAATCCAAGACAATACTACTGTTGAATCCGACCACAGGGTCGACTTGATTACCCTTTGTGTTAATTCTGCTAGTAATACAGCTGCGTCTGCAAATCCGTGGATCTCAATTGACCTGGCTTTTGGTATAACAATGTGTTTTGGGAACTTAATCGAATTTAACAATGCCAGTTGATGCATAAATGTATTCCAAGTCGATTGAATATTTGGGGGGAGAAGCTCATCCCAATTTATTTTTGCAACCCATACCCCTTGCATCAAAATTTTTGCTGTCACAACTACTGGTGCGATCAAGCCCAAAAGGTCAAACAATTTGGCTATGGTTGACAGTAGTTCTCGTTTCGTAGTAGTAGAGCTGTGAATTTTGGTAGCCACGTTGAAATTTAACTGATCACTTGTTGAGTCCCACATTAACCCTAATGTTTTAAATGTTTCATTGGGACTGTTCAATTGATCTCGATCGTCTAATGGAATTGCATTCAGCAAAGCGGTTGTATTAGAAGTCCATTTTCGCAACTTCATTCCAGCACCTTTAAACATCTCCACCAGTTCCGCTTGAAGTTGTAGTGCTTCTTCCATACTATTACTACCCGTCAACAAATCATCCACGTAAAAACACTCTCGTATCACTTTAGCTGCCAACGGATATCGGTCTTGCTCGTTCCTTGCTAATTAATTCAACACTTTCAATAAGGAGCTGATGACGTCCCATACGTAACCGTGCGTAATGTATATTCTTTGATTGGTTAATCTGAATGACGTCTCCAGACAATTTTTTGCAACGAGGTTTGATCTTGACATACAAGGATCTGACGATATATTTTCTCCTCTTCTTTAAGAAATAACTCTGCGCCAAGCAGCAAATCAATTGAACCAGGTACATTGAATCGCGGGTCAGCCGATTTAATTTTTGTTGTTAACTTTTCTTTAACCTCTTTTTTGAAGTGATTCAGACCACCAATCGATATTCTAACGTTGTCATGCACCAATGACAGTTTATTTGCATGTTCGGCCAATATGAAATTTGATTGCGATGCTGAGTCGACCAACGCTCTGCAAGTATGATAAGTTCCCTCTGAATCCTTCATTAAGACTTGTGCTGTTGATAGTAACACATGATACGAGACATTTGATTTTCGACATATATACTAGTGTGGTCTTGCTTAAAGTTAAATCATCTTTTGATTGCGCCTGCTCATTGTGTTGTTGATTTAATTTATTGACATTTACTTGTTGCTCGATTGAAGAAGATACTAACCCGTTCGATTCTAAATGCAGCATAGTATTGTGCCTTCGTTGACACTTTATACAGCGAGATGATCTACACAAAAATGATTTATGTCCACCTTTAAAGCAATTAAGACATAAACCTAATTTTCTGATTTGATCATATCTATCCTGAGGAGCCAGTTTTATGAATTGCTCGCATACCACCAACAAGTGTGACCCATGGCATAAAGGGCACGTTACTATTTTCTCCGCAGCCTCCGAATATGAAAAAAACGTTGACGTATTCCGATGATGATTGCTACTCACTGCATTTGACGTTTTATTTGATGACTCAGTTTTGGATGACTCATTTTGATATTTTAAAGCACGACTTCTGCGATGTAAAAATTCTAACATTTTCTCCCAAGTAGAATTTTTATTTGACGTATCTTCATTTTCCCATAATTTACGTGTTCCCGGATCGAAGCGTTGCTTCATTATGGATATTATAACCGCGTCACTTAAATTTTCGCCTAATCTTCCCAATTCTCGCAACCGTTTTTGAGATTCATCCATTATTCTGCATATTTCTGATCTTGATTCCTTATTCATATATTTCATCTTAAAAAATGACTTAAAATGGTTATCCAAAATGCTCTTCTTATCGTCATATTTTGCCACGAGTGCTTCCCATGACAGGTTAAAACTACGTGAGGAAAACTCAATATTTGCAATTGCTCTTTTAGCCTCTCCAGACAAAGCTCCATTAAGATAATATTATCTCTGCATATCGGTGATTGAAGGATTTTGTACAATTAACTCCTTAAACGAATCTCGAAACCCCAACCATCCTTCTGGATCGCCATCAAATGTGGCTAACGAAATTTTCGGCAGCATGACTGCATTATACGACAATTATGGTTTCGATTCCACAATTGATACGCTTTTAGTATGCACTACCGTAAGTTGATCCTTGTTCTGCTTGTTTTGCATTTCACGAGTAGGAGAGATACTTCTTTCCTCTTGCATCTCTTGTATACCATTAGTTGATGCCACTTCAATTTTGGTGTTAATATTTTCATTTGATGACGTACGATCACACTTTTGTTTATTTCGTCCGCATTAGATTCATCCTCAAACACGTTTTCTGGAATGGGGCATAGTACATTCTCAACTTGATTTAATAATGACGCAAATGTGTAATTAATCTCAGTAAAAATATCTTCGAAATTGATACTGTCATCCTCTATAGCCTCCATTTGCATTTCATCACCCATCGTACACGCTATTTCTAACATGGCTGTATAGACTCCTTTATAATTTTTCATGCATTCGTCCATACAAAGCATTTTCCCTTTTAACAAATATAAGGCTTTATTTGGCTCTACATCTGCAGTAAATTCATTTATGTATTTTGTTAGTGCCGTTAGTCGTCTTTTTACGCTACTTCGTTTCACCACATGTTTTTTCAATTCCTCTTGTGACGCCATTTCTGTTTTTTTCGATTTTACACTAACTTTTACTTTAACACACTTCACTGTATTTTATTAACATAACCAATATAATCCGGCTCGATTGGACCAAATGTTTACTCAGTCTTCTACTTAAGTGGAGTGTATTAGTATAAATCTTTCGTTAATTTCTTGGTTTTTTTATTTTATATTTTTTCTTTAATTTTAACTTAGGAGGACGCTTATAACAATTTCAACCTCTTTCTTCTCCTTGGCGTCATAGAAACCATGTAATTCAATTTTAGCGCCGTTTGTGTAAATTATCCAAGGGTATATTCTAATTTCCTCTAACTACCGTTATTCTATTTTGTAGTTTAACCATCTTCTTGCAAGATTTATGTGGAGTTCTTAATTCCATCCTACACCAGGTGCTAACCATCCTATCGGGTCGAAAAGCTTTGATGCCTCTGATAAGATGTTTTGTTTGGTTTTTCTTGTTTTACCTCCCGGCAAAGTTACTTTAAATTGAAAAGTACCTGTTGAACAATTCTAGAGGAGTACAATCGTTTTTACTGTATCAATAAATTCTATTATCTGAAGTCTACTTTCTCTCAGGTTTTCGGGAAGTTCTTTTAATATTTTCTTTTTGTTGCTCTACCATTTCCTTAAGTTGCAACTTCCACTGGAAAGAAGGTTTAGTAATTCCTTTTATGCAGCTACTGTTTCTGATATTGTGTTAGCTCGAGATAGAAAATCATCTACATAGAAATCATTTTGAATGATTTTTGATCCAATAGGGTATCTTGACGCTTCAACAATGGCTAATTGTTGTGATGTTTTTGTAGCCAAATAATTTGTAGAGTTGTTCCATAGGTGACAGTTTTTAATCTACAACTAACATTGTTAACATGTTAACAAATAACTTTCCCAATTCGTTCGATAACCATACCACTATGCCACTGGAAACGATGGTTCGAATAAACTTTAGCAGATATTTGGTTTTGGTTTACAACTTCGCCTACGGGTACAATGTTTTTTATTGAACTGTTCCGTCGGGTTCAGCTGGAGACTTTTCATCTGATGAATTCTTGTTCGATGTTGATGTGTATGTCTGTATATCTGTAATGCTTTATCCAGATTCCCCCCATCGTTAATTTTTTTGAGTACTCGTTTAAGCGTATCGACAAAACCATGTCCATTTACTTCATAAAACTCCTAGAATAACGACGACACAAACTTTATCTGAAACGATCAGTTCTGGTAGTCCGAATTGAGCAAACACTTTCTCAAATAATTAACTGTTGTAGATGCGGTAGGTGAATTTGTATCGTATCGGCCTACCATGTACCTTGTGGAATAAGCCATGATTCTAGATCGGTGATTTCGCTGCACTGATACACTTAAAACATGATTTAACTGTGTTTTGTATGTCATCATCAATATTTGGCCAATATGTACACGTATAACTTCTAACTTGTTCGTTGGAAATATCATTACTTTTTTGAGGCCAGCCAGTGTCGATGTGCTGCATGACTTCTTGCAGAGATTCTTATTCACCTGATGCATTCATCACGAATCATAACAAATGTTAATGGAATATTACAAATTGCTTCGGTTAACATGTAAGACAAATCTTGCTCCAAATGAACCGATGCGATTACATAATCTTATCCTACCTAGCTTTATCTGACTATCAATCAATCTTGATAAAACATCAACATATCCAAAATGTTTTGTTGAAAAATATTCGATATGAAAATCATCAAAGAAACCCAGAGTCTCCTTTTCAATCTGGCTGTAGTTCCGTTCAGCTTTTGTAAGCGTTCTGGAAGCATGATGAACTGCCTTGATCGACCCATGTGGAAATTTGTGAAATAGGCAGGCTCCAATCCCTGTGTTGTATGCATCTGCTGCCACTATGATGCTAATACTTGGGTTAAAATGCGTTAGCGTTAACTCAGACTTTAAAATTTTTTGAAAGAATCAATTTCTAGATAATAGTTCATCTAACGGTTTGCGTAGTTGATCCGTTGATTTTCATCGAAGATGAAAACCAAATTCGTTTCAATACTTTATATAAATTCTGTTGGTGTTTTGCATCAGTCTTCCCCGATACTATAATATCATCGAAATAAGCTGCATCTCCATTGTGCTCATGATTTGTTGGAAAGCTCTTTGGGCTGATTTGATACCTAGAGGAAGTCAGTTAAAACGAAACAGTCCTCTTTGCGTGTTGATAGTAAGTAATGCACGAGTCTCTTCAGCAATTTCCGCTTGTAAAAATGCATCAGACAAATCGAGTTGGAAGTGGAAATTGTTGTGGTTCAAGATCTTAATTTAAACCTGTTGAATAGTCTGCATAGATTCGTATAGAACCATTGCTTTTTTTGACTACTACTATGGGTGCTGCCCATGTTTCCGAAGATAGTTGGTTTAGCGTAAAGTTCG
This sequence comes from Tipula vernalis, assembly GCA_958295665.1. NCBI lineage: Eukaryota > Metazoa > Arthropoda > Insecta > Diptera > Tipulidae > Tipula > Tipula vernalis. The sequence continues at coordinate 194,176,903 of OY282558.1, read as the reverse complement.
ATTTGTGTCTTTTTACAGCAACCCAAGGAATTTTTAAATATGGCAAATTCCGTAAATTAAATTTTCCAATCCAATCAAGCCCATCATATTAAGATCAGGAACATTAACTACATAATACTCCCCTGACATAACAGCTGTTGATCACATGCTGTATTAGCAACGTGATTTGTGTTTGATAATGTCGGTTCGCCAATCTTTTGCCATGTTGATTGAGAAATTATTGTGATAACAATCTTATGTCCCACTTGTTTGCACCGTTGACATTTGTGGTCTTTATAAGAGCAATCAGCTGAAAAATGCATTCAAGATTTCCAGAAGCCGTTGATTTGTTCTGGTTATGAGACTTCTGATTGTGTTTGCTTGTCTCATTTCGATTACTGACTGCCTTAACTGACGAATGTTTGTGCCCTGTTCCATATTAGTGACTTGTTCTCGAAGATCTGGTAGGGTAAGCTTACCACCAGTGTCTTTCTCAATTTTCAATAGAAGTCTTGTACGCGAGTCTGTATTTTGAGATGAGCGCATACTACAGACGTGAAATAAACATTTCAATTGTTCCAGTTATGGTATCATCAGTTGGTACTGTGTACTTTGCGTAAAAGGATTCTAACTTTTGCTGCGTCGTCTAATGATTGACCATCCGCATTAAACAGTTGCTCATATCTGTTACACCATGATTCAAAATAAATTTCAGCGTTTGGATCGAACCAAAATTAGGTGATTGAATTCGTCAGGACCTAAAATTGTGGCTCGTGCGTCTTCTGGATTTCGTAATAGCTGCTTTATGACTGAATTCTGATTTATGTACTCCTTCTAACATTATTTCTCCATATATATCGAAGAATATTAAAAGATCAATAGGTCCGCGAGTATTGAAAGTAGGGTCGGCTAGGATTTACTTCCTATTGTAGTTCACTATCTACATCCAATAAGATTTTGTCTGGAAGTGGTTTAGTAATAATAGTCTTCAGAACTAAAACATTAGCTTGCATCTTGAAGATCGATAGAAATCTTGGGCTTATGTCTATTGCTATCTGTTGATGTGAACCTCCTGTTGTTGTTGAAATTCCGGAAATTTCAGTTAAAACTCTTGTCCTTGGTAAGCCTAGTTGTTGTGCTACTCGCTCTGTGACGAAAGTAGCTTGTGAGCCTGGATCTATAAGTGCCCGTGGTGTGTTAAAAATATCATAAATGTTCTGTACTTTCACCAAGGCTGTTGCTAAAAGTACTGAGCCATAATCCTTGCCGAGGTGAAAAAACTGTTTGTAGTGCTGACACTTGCTGTCGTGGGGTTCTGGCTGAGGCATATTCTGCACAACTTGTGCAGCATGACCAGCTGATTTTTTTTTTTTCAGAAATATTCAGGATTTTGAAACATGGATATGAATCGGTTTTCTGATTTTTCTGACAGCATACGCAAATATCAACTGGTTGTGTGGCGGCTACAAAAGCTTGTTTTAGCGATTGTGGTTGGAACTTTACTTGTTGAGTTGGTATTAATTTGTTGCTCCCGATTGCTTCCAAAGATTGGAAACGATTCTCTAGAAATTCCAAAAATTGGCTTGTTTCTTGAAATTTTCTTGGATTTTTTAGCGGTGAGGAGGCTGGGGCCGATTGTTATGCAGGATTAATTAATACTGGGAAAGTAAATCGTACGGATTTCGGACTGACCGATAGATGAATTTCTAAACTACATCCATCTGGGTGCTCCAATGGATATTATTACCACGAGCTTTGAGTGCTGATTTTATTTGTCTATGAAAACGCTCTACCATACCATTAGACTGTGGATGGTAGGCAGTTGTACGAATACGATGCGTGCGGAGTATACGCGTTAGTACAGAAAAAAGTTTTGACTCAAATTGGCTGCCTTGATCCGTCGTAATTTCGAAATATATTCCTCGATTAGCGTCTTAGCAATAGTTGCGGTATTGCATTCGCAACTTGGGTTGGCTTTTTAGGCCATCGGGTAAAACGATCGACAATGGTGAGAATATACACAAAGCCTTCGGATGGAGTCAGAGGTCCTACCACGTCTACGTGTATGTGTTCAAATCTACCAGACGGAACTTCAAATTTGCCACATGTTGATCTGGTGTGACGATTAATTTTGGTTCTTTGACACGCGATACACAGTCTCGCCGTAACTCAGTACGTCTTGATTCATTTTTGGCCAGAAATATCTAAATACAATAAGTTTACGTGATGCTCGAATTCCCGGATGAAAATTTCACATCTTAAGTTTACTGGAACGTAAGGTCGGTTTACCTTAGTTGATGTTTCGCAATAAATTGATAAATTGAGAAGGGAAATAAGTTCTAATTTAAATTTTGAGCTCACGGGGCGGGATGAATTACAAAATAATTTTTGCAATTCATCATGAGACTTCTGGCCCTGAGCTAAATTATTTAAGTCTAGTGTGACGGAGTCGATTGTCTCGTAGTCGCTTGTACGTGACAATGTGTCAGCGAATACGTTGTCCTTGCCTTCAATATGTCGAATGTCGATTGTGAATTGTGAGATAAAATCAAGATGGCGTGTTTGCCGTGGACTCTTCTCGGATTTGGATGAGATTGCATTGGCTTATGATCTGTGTAGACAATGAACTGTCTATCTTCGATAAAATATCGGAAATGTTTAATTGATAAGTAAACAGCGAGTAACTCGCATTTAACTACTATAGTACCGCACCAACTGCAGTATTAGAGGCGTCCGTGGTGATGTGAACATTGTGTCGTTCAAGGGATGTGCCAAAAGTATTGCTTGGGCAAGTGCATCTTTTATTTTGACGAATCATTCCAGGAATCTGGCCAATTAAAAATTGTGACTTCTTGGAATCAATCTATGATAATAATTGACCATTCCGATGAATTGCTGAATTTGAGTAATGAATCTTGGTGGAGGCAGTTTTCTGATAGCTTCAACTCGCCTTGGCGAGGGTTTTATTCTATCTGAAGAGATCGAGTGGCTAAGGAATTCTAGAGCATGAACACCGAATTCACATTTAGAAGTGTTGATACTAACACCAAAACTGACGAGACGTTCAAAAAGTGGTTTTAGATGGGGTTTATGCTCTTCCTTATTTTTACTTGCTACTAAGACGGCGTCAGTATAGACGAACACGAAGTCTAGGTTTTTAACTACTTCATTCACGAAGGGATGGAAAGTTTTTGCTGCGTTTCGAAGACCGAAAGGCATTCGAGTAAATTCGAATAGGCTATAAGGGGTGATTATTGCCGTTTTAGGCACATCTTCGGCATTCTCTGCCTAAGTCAATTTTAGAAAACACGGTTGCACCGTTGAAATCCGTTGTATTGTCCTTCTTTTTTACCATATGAAGAGGCGAGGCTACCGGAGAGGACGGCGGTCTGCATATGCCTAACTCAATAATATGCCGGCAACATTATGTTTGACGGGAAGGTTATAATTTGGAGCTTCTACGAGTGAGGGAAACATCTTTAGAATTTCGCCGTAACCGTTGCTCACAGTAAAATGAATTAGTGTCGGGGTATCGACTCGTAGTGTGATGGCGTTAACAGTAAGAGAAGTGGTCGAGTCAATGAGTCGTCTTCCACGAAGATCAACAAGGAGACAATATTTTAACAAAAAATCAGCGCCAATAATTAACCTGTTAACTGATGCTAAAATAAAACTGTGAGGAAAGACGCGCCGTAGCCCAATATCAAGCTGTAGGAGTTTACAGCCAAATGTTTGAATGTAGGTACTGTTAGCGGCAGAAAGGGTCAACTTCGGTTTTTTTTAGACGTGATTCCACAGGCTGTAGTTAATATAACTAAAACATCCGCTCCAGTATCCACGAGGAAAGTAATGTTATTATTTGCATCTTTAATAAACAGGCGGCGGTTGGATAACATCCGATCATTTGCCGCGTGGATAATAGGGTTTACTAGTTTTTTTATATCTGTTGTAGATACTGGATTTTGTTATCAAAGTGACATGGTTTAAGGCAACGCCTTGCCTATGAACCAAATTTAAAATGGTACCACCAGGTGTTTCCACTGGAAAATCTACGCCTAGTATTGCCTAGGAGACCTAGATAAAAACGGTTTTTATTGTCGATATATTTGTTGCCTCATTAGAAATTTTGGATGTCGACGGTATGTTTGAGATCGCGTTGGCGTGGGACAACACTAAGGAGTTCTTCTATGGGTTTGTCGCCTATTGCTATTACAGCGACATAGACAATTTGCGGAAGTTTCCGCAAACCACAACGTACCTAAAAGACTATCGCCGAAATCGGTACCCGCCAGGGTTTTTATGGATCTAAACAACTCACTTGGCTTTTTATCGCCGAAGTAAGCTCTTTCCAATAGTTTTTCGAGGCGACTTTCCTCGGATAGAGCACCCCGTTTGATCAATTCGGATTTAAGCGTTGCATATTTGTTTGCCGCTGGTGGTTTTGTTATAACGTCGAAGACTGATTCACATATCCCCTGCGGTAGCGACGAAATAACTAAAGCAAATTTTAGATTATCCGAGGTGATCTTATACCAACAATGAACTGAGCCTCAGATAGAAACCATATTTGTTTCGATGTTGGTTTGGGATTTTTCATCGTGTGTGGGATCGTTCAGTTTCTCTTCTTCGTTACCCATTGTAATTACGTGATTAGAATTTATGTTAAAATAAACCAACAATGAACTTTACAAAAATCAGAGGAAATCAAATACCTAGCCCGAAACAAAATTTTTTTTAAATAACCAGACGTATTTTATTATAACTGAATAATTTCTTGGCCTGTCTCATCCCAATGGAGGACTCCCAGACTAATTTCCTATAGTTCTGCTCCCAGTCCCTTATACCATCTGCCAAATGGGTTTTGGAAAAAGCAATACTAGGGCTGGGAACCAGGAAATCTCGGCTTGCTCCCATTTTTGCACATCGGTCTGCTGCCCCATTTCCTCTAATGGTGGAGTGGCCAGGAGGCCACAAAAGGGTGACTTTATTTGCTTTACCCAGTTTTAATAAATTACAGTAGCAGCTCCAGATCAATTTCGAATTGAACACTGAAGTTCCTTAGGCTAGCAGAGCTGCCTGGCTGTCCGATATTATATAGATCTCGGTCTTTTTATATTTCTTTTTGAGGCATTGAAGCACATTGGGGTGCTACCCAGTGGTATGCATAGCTCTAGGTCGGGCCCGACTATCCCAGCACCGGTACCCCCGTCTGTTTTTGACCCATCCGTATACTATACAGAAGCACGGCGGGGGAGGGAAGAGATAATATTCTCTACCAGTGCCCTATCCGGCAAACTAATAGTAAAATTCCTCCGACAGTCTATTGTCCTTTCCATCAAATCCGATAGTTGGATCAATTACTCCTTAAAGTTTAATTTATGTAGGATACTATTGTGTCCTGGCCTTACAGTTTTAATTTTGGCTATTATTCTTAGGCTCAGACCTCTTGAACCGGCTACTTTTTTAACGTGTAGGTGCAGTGGCGAGAGCCCCAGTATTCTCTCAAGGGCAGCGCTGTTGGACAAGTCCTCATTGCTCCAGTTGCACCCACACAGATTAACCTCTGGATCTTGTCCAGTATTCTCCGTGCACCAGTCTGCTCCGTCTTTGGCCACCACACTAACGCCGCGTAAGAGACCATAGGTCTAATGACGGCCCGGTACAGCCAAACCAACATGTGTGGGCTCAGTCCCCATGTTTTGCCAATCATTCTATGGCAGGTGAAGTAGGCCTTATTCGCCTTGTTTGTGATATGATTTAAGTGGGGATTCCATGTTAATTTCTGATCAAGTACGACACCCAGATATTTAACCTCCGTTGGCAGTTTGAGAGTTACCACCTCCCCCCCCCCCTCCCCAGGGCTATCGGTGGGAGGCAAATTTTCCTCCGGTTAGTAAAGAGAGTGCAGTTGACCTTGTTGGGATTTACCTTAAGGTCCACCTCCGTGCACCAATCATTTACTACCACTAGGGATTGTTCCATCCTTTCCTCTACTGTATTTGCGAATCTGCCTCTAACCATCAGGACTAGGTCGTCCGCATAGGTAATGTTCGAGAAGTCTAAATTTCTCAGTCCGGTAAGTAATTGATCCACCACGATCAGCCACAATAAGGGAGAGAGAACACCTCCCTGGGGCCCTGGTTTCTATGGAAAACAGGTAAGTTCAATTTTCCATAAATCATTAGAAACTTTGTGGAAAATCAGCCTCTAGAGTGTTACATAGCCAGCCTCTAAAGTGTTATATATTATGTATACTATGTAGATGTTAGGTTGAACTCTAGCTAATAGTTGGCTTTCTTATCAAATAGCTAGATACCTCCTATTTCATAAGGAAGTCAACTGTTAGCTAGAGGTACGAGTATTTGATATGGAGCGAAATTTCTGGATATTACAGAGTCGTAAACCTCGTCTTAGAAAAATTCAAAGCTTTTATTCAAAATACGTTTGGTTTTAACGGGACAGTTTGAAAAGTTGGTTACAACCACAAATCATTACAACAAAGTGTTAATCTGTATAAATTACTATTTATTATTTGTAATTTTAACAATAAACAGCTCAAAAAATTGATAACGTTTGTGTAATAAAAGAGATTTGACCTCTGGCACCAACATATTTTAATTTCTTTACAGAACATTAATGTTGAATACATAAGAAATAGATTAGAAACAAGAATGTATATAAATAAATATTTGAGCAGTCAGTCAATTGTGATCCGTGATATTTGAACAGTGAACGTCTCTACATAAAGTGCTCATTAATTATGAATCTTGTGGTGATTTTATTTGTGGCCACGTTAACCATAATAAGCGCTAATGAACCAGATCGCCATCAACTCAAAGAAATTTTCCACTGGGATTTATTGGATTTTGCGATTCCACCAATTCGGCGGGAACAAGCTTTATCAACGGGCAGTTTCATTCCAAAGCTTAACGGTGCTTTTTCACTTGGTATATGGCGAGATAAAGTTTTCGTCGGTATTTTCAGGTAATATTGTTATCTGTACGAAAATATAAAACTGTTGATTTTAAAATGTAATTTTATTCAGATTTCGGAAAGGCGTTTTGTCCTCATTAAATTATTTTCCGCTCAACTCGACGACTACATCACCGATTCTAATTCCGTATCCATCGTTTGAAGGTAATTATGTGAATGAAGATCCAAATAATTTGACCGTCAGTTTAATCAGTGAATCGTCCGTTATAAATTCGGGACATTTTAAAATCGATAAGTGCAATAGATTATGGACTATCGATTCGGGGTATACCAATTTTTGGGGCAAAAAACGTTTTATTGCACCACTAGCCCTTCTTATTTTTGATCTAACGACTGATACATTGTTGCGACGGTTTGTAATCCCGTCCGAATTAATAAATCCATATGCTGTTTTACTCAGCTTATCGATCGATATGGAGGGTGATAGTTGCGACGATGTACATGCCTACATTGTTGACGTGTTTAGATCGTTCATTGTTTATTCGTTCAAAAAAGATAGGGCCTGGATTGTGGGACACAGTTACTTTGGCTCCGATCCACATGAAGTTAATTTCTTCTATGAGCATTTGAATTTTCAATGGAATTATGGTGTATTTGCTTCAGCGGTGGGTGAAAAACAAGCAGACGGGTGAGTATGCGCATTTTATTATAAATTTCTACTACCACATATTAACAATTTTTAATCAAAAACAATTTTATAACCTTCAGATCGAGAGATGTATACTTTGCACCGCTCTCGTCAACCAAAATGTATTCGGTATCCAATCGAATTTTACAAGACGAATCGTACACTCAAGATAAATATTTCTATAATTTTACTCTGGTCGGAAACGCTGGCAAAAATGGACATGCTACTCAAATGGTTTATGACGATAGAACAGAGGTTTTAATCAATTTACTATTCGGCCGATCAACAATTACCTGCTGGAATACGCGGAAGCCTTATCATCTGGCAACAGTTCACAAAACAAGTGAATTATTTTATCCAATACATGTTGACCTGGATTCGGATCGAAACCTATGGATATTGTCCACAACACTACCGCTTTATTTCCACGGTGAAGGTTCTAAAACAGATGTTAAAAACATGCGCATATTTAAAGGGACTATCGATCAAGCGATTGCAGGCACAAGTTGTAAATCAGGACAGAGTTCGTAATTAACAAGTGTATACAATCGTAAATAAAATTATTGGGCTACAATATAACAAGAAATAATTTATTTTATATACTTAAAAATTTTTTAAAACTATTTTAACAAAATATTTAGTTTGATTCCGATTTATCGAACTTTATAGCACCACGGTTCATTGTTTGGGCCACTAGATTTTTATGTTTTTTCCTCTCCGTAATTACCACCGGTCTTCTTATTTCGATTTTGCCGGATACTGTGGGATTACTAACTGTTGACATTTCAATGGGATTTATCCGGAAATTATAGTTTGGTGCGGCACGATGTCGTTGCGTTGTGGTTATGAATGGAATGTGTGTTGTCAACTCATTTATTCGCTTCATTGTTGTTTGAATTTTATTCGATGGATTCGCCTGAAGGTAATCCGCATCCTTGAATTTTTTATTATAAAAATAATCGGCATTTATAGATTCCTGGTTTAGCAGGAGACCGGCTTCTTTCGAAGTTTCTTCCTTTTTCGGCTTAGATGTGTGAAAATTAATAATCGAATATGCAGCTGGTTTTATATTATGCTTCGGTGGTGGTGGTGGTTTTATTTCAGGTGCTGGTTGAGGTTTATTCTCAAATTCAAGTTCAATAATATGCGTATGATGGTGTACCTGTTTGGCGATCGGTTGGTCCATTACAAACGTATTTAGTTTACTGGCTGGTTTTGGTTTTTCGATTGGTTTCCAATCATCTTCAAAATCGTACGGTTTACCATGTACAATTTCGGGACTGAAATTGCCCAACTGATGACTCATAGCCGCTTCAACTTTTCTCTCTTCACGCATCTCGATTTCTTTGAGATAATCATTTGTTTGTCCTTTGTTTTGTTTCCTAGAATCGACGTGTTTCTTAACTTCCGGTTCAGTTTCGTCTTCCTCATCAATATGAATATGTTCCTCCGAAAACGTATGGTGATGAGTTTCATGAATCTCCTCTTTTACAGGCATTTGAATCGGTTTCTTTTGAAATTTCATTTGAAAACGATGATGATTAGCTGTGGTCGCCCCGGGAATTACACGTAATGTCATTGGAATCTTTGTTTTTGGTACTAACATCATTTTTGGTCGCTTTAGAACTTGGCGAATCATACGTGTGCCCTGGTTCATTCCGTTGATCAATTTCTTAGCCAAGCTGGTAGAATGCATCATTTTTGGTAGAGGTCGGTTATACATGCCCGTAAATAATTTATCCTGTCGTTTTTGTAATGTTTGTTCAGGCGCATTTATTAGCTGAGTTTCTCCATGATATCTACATAAATGAAAGTAAACAAAAGAAAGTCATTATACGAATTTATAATAAAACATTGTGTGTAGATTTTTCCACCAAACCACCGGAAATGAGGCAGATAGTTTAGTTCTGGCACGTTTTGGTTCAGATTCAATCCGACACAATTTATATGTTGAGAGATTCAATATAGAGCGATAGATTTTAAGATTTGAAATGCTATAAGGGTTAACTAGATGAAGAAAGAATAAGAAGAGCGTGCGAAATAAATTTGGTGTTAGGTAATAACGGTGAACAACCGAAAAACGCCATCATTTTGTTCCTCAATATGATTTCAGACATTAAACGGTTTCAATAAAGTTTTCGATTTTTACACGAAGAGGTGTTGCATGATGGTGCAAACAAGCTTCGTGGTTAACTGAAATTGGCGATAGCGGAAAGTAATGAGAATTATTTTTACGATTTACGTAAAATGGCAAGGTCCTGTTTTTGAAGGTCATAATGAAATTTTAAGGCAGATTTAGTTTGAGCAAATGATATAAGGCCACAGTAACAGTTGATTGGGTTGATGCAATTTTGATGAACTTTGCTATACATTAAACAAAAGTTAGTAGTTGAAGGGTTTGATGATATTTGCTTACTTGCTAGAAAATCGAACATCTGCTCCACTGCAGTAAATTTAGAAGCTGAAATTTCATATTACCCGTTAACGTTCTTATTTTGTTATAATGTTACCTATGAAACAATTGTTTCAATCTGCAAGATATATTCAACGAAAATATATCTTCCAATAGTTTGCCAGTACAAACAAGAAAACGGTTCAACCAAATTGTTTTAGTATTTATTGGTAAAACCACCCCCACGGAATGCTTCAATTCACGTTTAATTATGTTTCTCTTCCACTGTACATATCTATTCTAGAGTCGTGTGAACTCAAATGTTAATACAAATTGCTTATTACTAAAACCTTCCTTTGTAAAAAATGTTCACCAAAAACCGTCACTATTTGTTAGAACGGGACGAAAACAAAAATGCATGGTTAGAAAGAAGGAACCACGGACACAACCTTTTTTGATCCATATTTACGAGTTCTCGCAACCTAATTCATCGAGAAATGTAAAAATGTTGAACGGTCTTAACCCCTAACGCATACGCAATTTCAAGTCGATGTGGTAAATAGCTTGGTTCAGGCAGCTGATTAAATTAAACGTGTTTTTGTAATTTTTTAAAATGCAAATGGAATCAAGCATTTCATCAGTAGGTAGTAGCAGTTTTTAGACGTCTAGAACGAGGACCACCTTCCAGGCGTGTACGATCAAATTTTTTGAGAAAATGCAATTTTTACTCCAACAGTCCGAGAGAGTTTTGTGTAGCAGAAAAAAACGGACAAATGATGCGGGCCCATTAAGAAAAACTTTTTCATTTTTGTATTATCTCACAATCAAAAATGAAAAAGAATTTTGGACATTTCACAAAAGATGGTATATAATGCACATATCAACAAGACCAACGCTAACTCGGCCAAAACGGATGGAAGAGGTAAATTCAGTGGAAGTAGTCGACTATTGGATACTGAAACAAAAGAAAAGATTATTGAACATATCAAATCATTTCCGGCTGTCGATTCCCACTATTTTCGACAGGATACACAAAGAAAATATTTGGAGTCGAGTTTCAATGTTTCTAAAATGTATGGACTATACGAAGAACTATGCAAGAAAGAAAACACACAGCCCGCTAAAGAATCAACATATCGTCGCATATTTAATACGGAGTTTAATATTGGATGCCATATTCCTAAAAGTGACCGCTGTGATTTGTGTCAGGCTCATAACAATCTTGTAAAATATAATTTGCCGATAAACGAAAACCCAAAAAATTGAATATAATCCAGAGTTTAAATTTATCGCTCTTTTAGAGCTCTTTGTACAAATTTTCGCTCTTCCTCCCAATAAAATTTTTTTTCAGTTTGCTTTTACGCTCTTACCCTCTAATGATAAACACAAAAAAAAATTATTTCGCTCTTTCAAAGTGATTTAAATTTTTATTTTTAATTTTGCTCTTAAAACAGAGAGCGTAAAAGCTAAAAATATGGCTCGCAACCCATTCTACAGAGCCATTGAAGAAAATACATTAGGGAGCAAAATTTTTTGTAACACACGAATTGCTCTTTTATCATTAAATAAAGAAAGTTCGATAAACGATATTTAGATAAATTTCTCGAATATGGCCAATTATGATGGAACTTGGCTGTTTCTTAACCGATTTTAGAGAAATTTGACATGCGCGTTGGAAATGGGATTCTAAAATGATGTTTGGATAAAGTTCTGGAATATGGCCAATGGGGATGAAACTTGGCTGTTCCTTAACCGATTTTAGAGAAATTTGACATGTGCGTTGGAAATGGGATTCTAAAATGATTTTCGGATAAAGTTCTGGAATATGGTCAATTGTAATGGAACTTGGCTCTTCCTTAACAGGTTTTAGTGAAATTTGACATGTGTGATGAAAACGGGATTCTACAATGATTATTAGATGAAGTTCTGGAATATGGCCATTGGGGAGTGAACTTGGATATTCCTTAACCGATTTTAGTGAAATTTAACATGCGCGATAGAAGTGGGATTTTAAAATGATTTTTAGTTGAAGTTCTGAAATATGGCCAACTAGGATGGAACTTGGCTATTCTGTAACCGATTTGAGTGAAGTTTGACATGTGCGTTGGAAGTGGGATTGTAAAATGATTTTTAGATGAAGTTCTGGTATATGTCCAATTATGATGGAACTTGGCTATTTCTTAAACGATTTGAGTGAAATTTGACAGGTGCGTTGGAAATGGGATTCTAAAATGGATAAAGTTCTGGAATATGGCCAACAAAGATGGAACTTGGCTATTCTTTAACCGATTTGAGTGAAATTTGACATATGTGTTGGAAATGGGATTATAAAATAATTTTTACATGAAGTTCTGGAATATGGCCAATTGGGATGGAACTTGGCTATTCCTTAACGGATTTTAGTGAAATTTAAAATGTGCAATGGACATGGGATTCTAAAATGATTTTTGGATGAAGTTCTGGAATTTGGCCAATTGTGATGGAACTTGGCTATTCCTTAACCGATTTTAGAAAAATTTGACATTTGCGTTGGGAATGGGATTCTAAAATGATGTTTGGATAAAGTTCTGGAATATGGCCAATTGTAATGGAATTGGCTATTCCTCAACTTGTTTTAGTGAAAATTTGACATGTGTGATGGAAACGGGATTCTACAATGATTTTTAGATGAAGTTCTGTAATATGGCATAATGGCCAATTAGGATGGAACTTGGCTATTTCTAAACCGATTCTTTTGCAATTTTACATGATCGTTGGAAATGAGATTCTAAAATGATTTTCCTAATTCCGGGGTCCTACACTAACATTAGCGTGCTGTCATCCATTTTTTCTTATTTTCCTTTGATCGCGAATAAATTTTCCGGCAGATGTACATGAGTAATCTAAACAGGTTACGGCAGATGTATAATAATAATTATTATTTTATGTAACTCATATTGATATATTTAAATATATCCAGTTTCCGTAATCCATGCAGCTGTTGAGGTTTATCTTCTGTTGGCCATATTCCATAACTTTACCTAAAAACTATTTTAGAATCCCACTTCCAAAACATATATTGTGTTGCATCACAATCGATTAAGGAACAGCCAAGTATCCATACAGCTGATGAGGTTTATCTGCTGTGAGAAATAATCTGTAATTTCCATCCTATTTAGCCATATTCCAAAAATGTATCTAAAACCTATTTTAGAATCCCACTTCCAACGCATATATTGAATTGCATCACAATCGGTTTAGGAATAGCTAAGTTCCATCTAAATGATTCATCAGAAACTCATCTTAAAATCATTTAAGAATTCCATTTTGATCGCACATGTCAAATTTCACTAAAATCGGTTAAAGCATAGCCAAGTTTCATCCTAGTTCCCAAGTAGCATTTTTGTTTGTCCATTGGTTCCCACATTACTGTGACAACTAATTTCCCCGCCTTTTTGTTGTAGCGAACCGTATACCACAACAGCATTACAACGTTTCCATAGCTTTGTGAAAGCGATATAAGGAGTTGTGATTGTTTTTCACAACTTTTAATTGAGCGTGAAACGGTTGTAAAATATTTTCGAAATAGGTATTTGAATGTCGCGTCACAACCTGAAGAACACGCTGTCACAGCTCTCCGTCAACTATTTGAAAACTAATAATTGTGGTCAAAAAAAGAACTACACAACATAATCTACAACTTCTGCACAAGTAAAATGATAATAACAAAAGTTGTGACAACCATTATAATAATAATCAGTTGTAATCATATTACAAAAATACAATATGTGTAACTAAATACAATATGACACTGTAAACATAAAATATATGATGGAGAAAAATATTACATTATTCTGATTGATATTTATGCAATTCTAATTTTCGATAAATATCGCACATATACGCGGGAGAAATAATGGGAAATACATTTTTACTGTAAAATGAGGATTTCTAGGTCGAAAAATGAAGCATCGCTCCAAATTTTTTGATTCCTGAGGAAAATTAAATTATAGTTAAAAATATTTAAAAAAATAATTGATATGACCGATTAGGTCATTGAACTACATTTTTTATTTTAATACGATTAATTTCAAAATGGCGTCGCATATTGGCTTTATAAATATGGTGTAATGCAAGTAAAGCACTACGACAACCGTTCTACAACCAGTACAACCAATTTTGTTAAATGGATTTGTTCACAACTAGTATAACGAAAAAAAAAATTGTGAAGTTGTTATGAAGCAAACTTTCTGCATTCTGCAGTTGTGCTCATAACCGATCTGACAATATTTATTTGTGTTAGGGTTTTGAAACAGATAGTTTTATTGACAATAAATGACATAGTTTTATAATCGTGATTTCATTCGCCCACTACAACATATTTTAGGCATCCATGTTTACCATTCAAATTTACAACACCTTTTAAAAACGCCCTCGCCGGAGAATCACAAACAAAACATCTGATGTTAATTTTCACGAGACATCCGTTTATTTGAATACCAGTATTCAATAGCAATTTTAACTCATCCACGAAAGGCCTATATAAAGACAGCAAATCAATAAGTTAATTAAGTAAATGAATTAATTCAAAATATTCGGTTAGATAATTAAATATCACATTACCTTAAGAAATCTTCTACAGATTGAGGTTTCCCTACCCCACTCCAGATTCCAACTACCATTGGGCTGTATGTTGGTATTTCATAAATATTAAATAATACTGGCCAAAATTCTTCTCTGGAGCTTTTGTAAATTGGTAGGAGGCCGTCGATATTAAAATTTAGAGATATATCTAATGCTTTTTCAATATCGTGCAAAATGTATTTAAGGCAAACTTCAAGACCTTGGTGCCAATAAATACCATGACCAAATAGTTCTCAATTTTATAGATTTTGGTGTCACGAGTAACGTTCGTGCATCGGATGGCACATATACCGCCATCCGCTTCTTTATTATTTTTAGCAATTCATTGATTGCTGTATGTCTAATATTGTGTGTTGTAGTCCAAATCCTTAAATCCTTTGTAAAATCAGTGTCGTTCTCGATATTTTGATCTTCATTATCACTGTCCGAGAAATTGTCCAAATCTTCATTAATGAGTTCATCTTCCACATTACAATCTCTATCGTCAAAGTCGTTCTGGCTATTAGAAGGAATTGCTGCATTCGTCTGGTTACTCCCTGATGGATAATCTTGGGTTGGAAGTTGATTATTCGCAGACGTCGAGTTTTCACCTGAACCATTTTCTATAAATCTGAACTTTAATCGATTCCTTATCGTCAACCGTCTATATGAACCACTTTTTTATATTTTTTCCATTCGAAAATGTCCAATTTAGGTTTTCTATACATTTTTATTTAAATACGCACATATAAATAAACACACAACATGAAAATAAAATTCAAATGACAGTGAACAAAATGGCTTTAGTGCTCATTACATAAATGTGAAATATACACAGCTAAACAACAACTAAACGATTGGCAAAACGGAACAAGAATTCAGATCACAACTTCTGATGTGAAAAGGGAAAGCGAATCTGAAATGGTGATGGTATTCAGCTGTGACAACTACTTGACAAAAAATTTTGTGAACTGTTTGTTTCTGTTCTTTATTACGCTCACTTGCTGCAATAGCGACATAACTCAAAAATTACTTTTATTCAGGAGACAATTATTTTAAAATTTTGAATTATAAAAATGTTCAAGAATAATTTAAATTTGTATAGAGATACAATTTAGAGATATAATAGAATATAACAGTATATAAAAAAATACTACATCACCTTTAATAAAGGCTGCGTGGTCCCTCATAGTCCAATAATTTAAAAATACCAATTTTGAGTTAAGTCACTATTGCAGCAAGTGAGCAATAAGTGATTAAAGAAGTTGTCACGTGCATGTGCTAACCATCTTTGCAAACCAATTAGTACTGGATCTCAAATGGTAATAATATTAGTTGTGTAATGCATGTCCCAACTATTTTTGCGAGCAAATCAGCTGAATGTATGAATCAGTTGTGAATTTTATTAGAAACAAGTATTTTACAACTACAATTTTCTGACGAAAATTTTAATGAGTTTGACAACCATTCAACAAGCAATTACTGGTTGTGAAAACATTCTCACAACCTGAAATTAGTTGTGCACAACTAATAGTTACACGATGCTACTTGGGTTGGCCTTATTTCAGAACTTGATCTAAAAATCATTTTAGAATCTTATTTCCAACGCACATGTCACATTGTATCACAATCGTTTAAGGAATAGCCAAGTTCCATCCTAGTTGGCCATATTCCAGAACTTCATTCTAAAAATCATTGTAGAATCCCGTTCCCATCGCGCATGTCAAATTTCTATAAAATCCAGAACTTCATTCATCCCATTTAAACGCACATGTCGAATAGCATCACAATCGGTTAAGAAATAGCCAAGTTCCGTCCTAGTTGGCCATATTCATCTAAACATCATTGTAGAATCCCATTTCCATCGCGCGTGTCAAATTTCACTAAAATCTGTTACAGAATAGCCAAGTTCCATCCTAGTTGGCCATATTCAACAAACTTATCTACAAAACATTTCAGAATCCAATTGCCATCGCGCATATACAATTTCACTAAAATCGGTCAGTTAGCTATACTATATTCCAGAACTTCCCATTTCCAACAGACCAGTTAAATCTAACTAAAATAGGTTAAGGAATAGCCAAGTTCCATCCCCATTGGCCATATTCCAGAACTTCACCTAAAAATCTTTTAGAATCCCATTTCCAACGCACATGTCAAACTTCACTCAAATCGGTTAAGAAATAGCCAAGTTCCACCATAATTGGCCATATTCCAGAACTTCATCCGAAAATCATTTTAGAATCCCATTTCCATTGCACATTTTAAATTTTACTAAAATCGGTTAAGGAATAGCCAAGTTCCATCCCCATTGGCCATATTCCAGAACTTCACCTAAAAATCTTTTAGAATCCCATTTCCAACGCACATGTCAAACTTCACTCAAATCGGTTAAGAAATAGCCAAGTTCCACCATAATTGGCCATATTCCAGAACTTCATCCGAAAATCATTTTAGAATCCCATTTCCATTGCACATTTTAAATTTTACTAAAATCGGTTAAGGAATAGCCAAGTTCCATCCCCATTGGCCATATTCCAGAACTACACCTAAAAATCATTTTATAATCCCATTTCGAACGCACACGTCAAATATCACTCAAATCGGTTAAAAAATAGCTAAGGTACATCCTAGTTGGCCATATTTCAGAACATTATCAATAAACCATTTTAGAATCCCATTTCCAAAGCACATGTCAAACTTCACTCAAACCGGTTCAGAAATAGCCAAGTTCCACCATAATTGGCCATATTCTAGAACTTCATCCCAAAATCATTTTAGAATCCCATTTCCATTGCGCATTTTAAATTTTACTAAAATCGGTTAAGGAATAGCCAAGTTCCATCCTTACTGGCCATATTTCAGAACTTCACCTAAAAATCATTTTAGAATCTAATTTCCAACGCACATGTCAAATTTCACTCAAATCGGTTAAAGAACAGCCAAGTTCCATCCTAGTTGGCCATATTCCAGAACTTTATCCATAAATCATTTTAGAATCCCATTTCCATTGCACATGTCAAATTTCATTCAAATCGGTTAAGAAATAGCCAAGTTCCACCATAATTGGCCAAATTCCAGAATTTGATCCAAAAATTAATTTAGAATCAGATTTCCATCGCGCGAGTCAAATTTCACTAAAATCGGTTCAGGAATAGCCAAGTTCCATCCTAGTTGGCCATATTCCAGAACTTTACCTAAAAAATCATTTTAAAATCCCATTTCCATCGCGCGTGCAAAATTTCAATAAAATCAGTTAAGGAATAGCCAAATTCCATCTATGTTGGCCATATTCCAGAACTTCATCTAAAACTCGTTCTAGAATCTCACAATTGGTTGAGGAATAGCCAAGTTCCATCCTAATTGGTCATATTCCAGAACTTCATCTAAAAATCATTTTAGAATCCCATTTCGAACGCACATGTCGAATTGCATCACAATCGGTTAAAAAATAGCCAAGTTCCATCCTAATTGGCCATATCCCAGAACTTCACCTAAAAATCAATCTAGAATCCCATTTACATCGCGCGTGTCAAATTTCACTAAAATCAGTTAAGGAATAGCCAAGTTCCATCCTAGTTGGCCATATTCCAGAACTTTACCCAAAAATCATTTTAGAATCCCATTTCCAATGCTTGTGCATCTGTTCGCTAATAAAACAATCTGGCTTTCTTAAGAAATTTAGAAGGTTTTGAATGTAACCGTTTGCTGTAATAACAAGAGCAAGAGCAATATAATAATGACGTTTTCATTCATCAGAGCAGAGCGTACTCGTATTTATTTTCTCAATATAGCGCAATAACAAAGAGCAAAAATATGATAACACAAACGCAATAGTGGAAGAGCAAGAGTCTTATAATAAAAATATTGCTCCAGTTCTTCAGAGCGATATTTTTTTTTTTACAATATCGCTCTTTATAAAGAGCTTTTTAATAGTTTTTATTAGCGCTCTTGAACAAAAATGAAGAGCGAAGAGCAAAATGAAATCCCATTTTAAACTCTGATATACTCATATTTTAAATAAAGGATACATGCGCACGGAGAGAGATGCAGACAAAAGGGGTGATATACAAATACTAAGCTTTGATTTACAAAACGTTATCACTCTGCCTAGGGCTGAAATAAGTTCATTTTTTTACAGACGCAAACTTACTGTGTACAACCTTACAGCGAAATTATCACTAACCAATTAAGTGTACTGCACAACATGGAACGAATCCATGTCCGGTAGAGCTGGAAACGACATTGCCAGTGCAATTAAGAAAATATTAGAAACTGTCTTAAATGAAAATGTTTTGGCGAATTTAATATTGTGGAGTGATTCATGTGTGTCACAAAACCGAAATTCTCATATATCAAAATGTATCATGGAGTTTTTGGAAGACAATCCGGAAATGAACGATGTATTAAGGAAATTTTCAGTACCTGGTCATTCGTGTATCCAGGAAATTGATCATGTACACTCATGTATAGAGAAAGAGTTGAGAAAAACCGAAATATATTCTCCGATCGGCCTAATCCGTCAACAACAACCATATAAAATCATCCAAATGAAAGCTACTGATTTTAAGGACTACAGTGCAGCTTTTAAGTACTTTAATTACGGTAAGAAGTGCCATTTTCCAAGGTTAGCGTGTTAAAATTTACAAAAATTTTACCGGAAGTTCAGTATAAATTATCTCATGCTGACAATGATTTCATAACGGCAAATATAAGGTTACCCGAACGTACCAAACGCAAGAAACAACAAGATGAAGAAATTTCTGTTTTTCTTACTAGATCAACGACTGTAACCACCAAACCAGCCTTATCAATGCAAAAGCTAAACGACTTGAAGCAAATGGCTAAAGTTTATGCCTCCGTAAGATGCAAACTTTTATAAAGTAAATTTTAAAATATATAAGTGGAAATCGTTTATATACATATGTATTATAATAATGGAATCAATCGACACTTTAATTTTATATTTTTAATTTTTTTTTTATGTTTTATTACCTATTTATATTTTTATCGATATGAAGAAGATCGATCTTTGTGATAGAAGCTTTATTTTATAATACTGAAATACAATTTAATTTTGAAATTATGAAGTTTGTTTGTAAAATATTTTGGTTTAATTTTAAATGACAAGGTTCTAAGATCCCTTAGAACCAGGTTTGTAAAAATATATCGCGTTTTCGGTATGCCAAGGTCGGATTGAAAGAACAGACTTCTCAAATTGAAATATCTTATACTCGTAGACTATGTAATCATAGGGAAATGGACAAAAAATCATTTCCATAGACCAATAAACAAAAAAGTTATAAACTTTTAAAAGTTTAACATCGATTTACTCAAAACTATGCGGAGAGCACTTAGAACCTTGTCATTCTAAGATCGCGAGATATCACCGCCACATACACGATCTCATATTATTTCGTTTTTATATTAGCGTGATTTCCCTATATTTATTGACGATTGGAAATATAGAGGAAGCACTACCTATCGGAATAAAATAAAACTGTAGCGACAATAAAAGATTAGCATTCGCGCCCGCATAACGACTAAAATATGGTATAGCGGAGATTTTTTGAAGCCGAAATTTGACATGATTGACATTAAAGTAAGTTGTATTATATTTCATTTTGGGAAAATATTTTGTTGTTTAATGAAATCGTAATTCTCAACTTCTCTCTTCTTTTATGTAATTTTTAATAAAATACCTCCATTACGTAATGGCAGGTGAAAATAATAAATATATCGCCGAGATGTTTAACTGTAATGTACTCGTTCTTAATCTGCACCCTATAAATATTGTAACGTTGTATTCAAGTTGTGTTTACCGTACACAACAATTATGTGTACGCCGTTTTATCGTGATCACCTCATGATCATATTTGGTTAGTCTAGTTGTAATTGCGGCTTCAAACGTGATCAACGTTCGGGTGAATGCGTCGCCGATTATGTAGCCGAGCTTCGACGTCTTGCCAAAAGTTACAATTTCCACAACGATAGCCTAGATCGCATGCTACGAGATCGCCTGATTTGCGGTTTGCGCAATATTCAGTTGCAACAGATTTTTTTGGCTGAGAAGGATTTACAGTTAGATACTGCTATCGATCGCAGCGTTGCCGCAGTAGCTGCCAAGAAGAATCAACAGGTCATTGCTGAAGCTAACCAAGTGAAGCAAATCATGCCTAAACATCAAGCGGCACCGGCCAGGCCTAATCAATAAAAGAAACCGTCACGATCACAAGGATGTTTCAGCTGCGGGGAGGATCATGCCCGATCCACTTGCCGATACCGTACTACCAGGTGTCCCTTTTGTGGTATAATGGGACACCTCCAATAGGTTTGTCGTACGATGGCCAGCAGCAGCAACAAACCTAAAAGCAACCAAAAGCGTTTGAATCGTTATTACAGAGAAGTGAAAAGTATTTCCAATCCTTCTGCTGTTAATAAATCTGCTACCGTCAACATAAACCATGTTCCGTGTCGTTTCGAAGTGGATTCTGGCTCAAGGCACACTATTATCTCCGAAATAACTTTTAAAAAAATGTTTCGAAAATCACCACTACTACGTGAGGCAAATTTGAAATTGATCGATTTCCAACGGAATCCAATCGACATTTTGGGATGTTTGGACATTGATGTTGATTATGATTACAATGGTAAATCAGTTTCCAGTCTACCGTTATACATCACCACCGGGAACAAAACCAGTGTTCTTGGTATCGATTGGTTCGAGCCTTTAGGGATTTCCAATTACAGACACTAGTTTTTCCGATGTACTGGTGAAATACAGCCACCTATTTTCAACTGAGCTGGGTTCGTACAGTGGGCCTCCGATTATTCTTCAGGTGGATCCAAAAGTAATTCCAATAAGTTTGCCAGCAAAAAAAATTCCTATTGCCATGCGAGCAGCAGTTGAAGTTGAATTAGATAAATTGGTTCGACAGGGCATTCTGGAGCCGGTCGAATACAGCGGGTGGGCTACGCCTATAGTACCTGTTCCGACGGCCGATGGCAGTGTGAGAATTTTCGGCGATTACAAATCAACGGTGAATAAAGCTCTCACACCGCATTGTTTTCCGCGGGGCCAGGAATTTTCCAAAATTTCGTATTTCGACGATATCATCGTCATTGCGTCGTCCGATACAGATTTACGTCAGAATTTGATCGACATCTTCCAACGATTTGATCAAGCTGGTATCCGTCTAAAACAAGACAAATGTCATATTGGTTGTTCATCCACCGATTTTCTCGGGTACAGAATCGATGCCGAAGGTCTGCACCCAATGTAACAGAAGATCGACACCATTAGAAGCACCCCACCACCAACGGATAATGGGCAGCTACAAGGTTTCCTAGGCTTAATTAATTTTTACCATTCTTTTATTCAATATAAAGCAACGCTTGCGGAACCTTTGCACCAGCTGCTTCACAAAAATATCCTGTGGAGATGGGGACCTGCCATGCCTACATTTTCTCTACGGTCGGGAGTTCGTTATCGTGACGGACCATAAGCTGCTTCTTGGTCGTTTTACCACAGATGGTCCAACTCCACAAATCCTATCGCCGAGAATGAGTCGTTGGAGTACTTTCTTGAATGCCTACACATTCAAACTCGTCTATCGTGCCGGGAAGGATGTGGGAAATGCTGATGGTCTTAGTAGACTTCCCGTTCCGGGCACTAAGATCGTCACAGAGGAAGAAGAGGTGCTGCTTATAGATACGGTACACAAACCGACCGTCCATGCCGATGACCGAGGAGACGACAAAACCATGGTCGAGAATCCATATTGATTATGCCAGACCTCATCATGTTTAAACTTATTTTATACTCATCGATGATTCTTACTCCAAGTGGTTCGAGGTAGTTCAAGTGGCTACAACAACAGCTGCCTATGGCATACAGGCTCTTCGCAAGATATTTGCCACTCATGGAATTCCAGAGATCATTGTGAGTGACAATGGCACAATTCTGTACCAACAATTCTGTGATACGAATGGTATTCGCTCAGTGTATGTGGCTCCATACCATTCACGTTCAAATGGGCAGGCGGAGATAATGGACAAAACGACGAAAGATTTCCTTATGAAGGAGAGTTCTGGCGAAGTTCCTGCACCACCATCATACAACTCCATCAACCGCAACTGCGAGATCACCCGCCGAACTCTTATTTAATCGTCGCAATCAAACTTCCTTCGATCATCTTCATCCGGATAACAATACAACACAACAAGACCAAACCAGTGGTCGACCAACCGCGAAAACTGTCTGAGGGTTCCACAGTCTGGGCGCGAAACTACTTGTCGGTTCCAAAGTGGATACCTGCTTCTGTTACAAGAACAACAGGGCCTATTTTTTATGCTGTACGGACTGAACAAGGCCAATCAATGAGACGTCAGATTGATCAGTTGCGAAATCGAGCTACCGATGAACAGATGGACAATACAACTACCATTCCGATAGATGAACCTCAATCGATTCTTCCGAATGATGTTGCCAATTCGGAAGAAACATTGGAACGCTTATTAATGTTGTCAGATGATCTCAAAACCTACAGAACTAGAGACATCGACAATCTAGCGAAATGGTGTGAGTCTCACCTTCTCAGCCTCAACATTAACAAGTACAAGAGTACAGAGGTTCATCGAAAAGTTAATCCTGTTATACAACAATATCAAATAAATGGTGTAGATCACGTGAAAAATCCCATTTTAGAAAACCCAGGTTTTCCATAATTTCGCACCTTTGTGATTGGGCAATTTTATACCTATAATTAGAAAATTTGTATATAGCACACTTTAGGAAACAGGATGGGATTTCTTACGTGATTGTCACACCAGAAATCTCATATATTCCGATTATGAGTAAAACAAATTTTTCGGTTTAGGCTGTTGGTGTAACATTGTGCATTACTAAACTGAAGCTCAAAATAGTTTAAAAATAAAAGCTCCGCAATTTATCAAAATTGCGGTATTTCCTAGAAGTTATTTGGGCAATTTCCAGAAATCCCTCCTTTTATTAACATTGAAATTAAAACAAAATGTAATTAATAAAATATAAAGAGGTGAAACCTCATAAGGTGATCAGAACTTCGGTCTTAATTAATTCAATTCCCAAATCAATCACGAAATAAACCTCTTAAGTCAATCTTCGGCTTAACCTCCAACTCAATTTACAACTCAATCTCTATCTCAATCACAACCCATTCACCAAATTGCGACCAACCAAACCATCAAATAAATTTCAAAATCAACCAATAATGAAGTTGGAAATCAATCGTTAACCTAACTCGAAACTAACCCTTAAATAATTCCCCAACCGCACAACTCACACTAAACCTAACCTCCCGCTAAACCCTAAACCCTATTCAAAATTCTCTATCAAATCCAATCTCATTACCATCGCATATGGAAAATTCCATTAAACTCCGTTAAAACATGAACAGGTACTATAATAACTGACCATTTCCAGAATTTCATCTAAAAATCATTTTAGAATCCCAATACTAGTCTACCTGTCGAACTTCATAATAATTGGTTGAGAAATACGCAAGTTCCATCGTACTTCGTCATATTCCAGAACTTCATCCAAAAACCATTTTAGAATCCCATTTCCCTCTTGACGCACAGGTTCCAAAATCTTTTCAAATCTCGGCCTTGATCATAGAAGCAGATTGGCAAAAAATAATTCTAAATCGAACAAGCCGTCCTCGAGATAACATAGGTACAGACATATAGACATCCAGACATCCAGACGGACAGACGGACATTTCAAGGACTTTCAAAAAGTCGAGAAAATTGCTTTTGGACCAACCAAATTTTTGATCATTTTTGAAAGGATTTCAATACTTTGGTCTTTTTAGACCTAAGTAACTGGCCAAAATTCATGTTTGGCCATATAAATTCTTTGAAAACCGCGATATTGATAAATTATGAAGGTTCTATGGCCGATTCCGGCTAAACAAATACACATCTTGGTCAGTATATTAACTACAGTTTGTTTATATCGCATCTTAGTTAAAGGTGGGATTTCTGGAATTCGCTAACATACCCTCTTCGAGTAACAACGATTTTGATGTCTATGGGATTTCTTATATGGTATATATGGTATTTCTGGCGTGACGTACACAATAAATGGTACACTTTTACAAAAAGTATTCGCAATTAAAAACCTAGGGGTTACTTTCATTTGAAACTTGGGGTTTACTAAGCGCATCGAGCAAAGCCTCGCTAGAGCTAATTTCATGTTTGGTTTTAAGTAATGGATGGGGGATACTTATGACCTAGAGACAATTAAGGTCTCGCTATATGCCTACGTCAGATCTCAATTTGAATATGATGTCAATGACTGGTGTCCAAACAAGGTGTGTATGGTACATAACGTGGAAAAACGAATTGTATTACGACCAAGATATACTGTACAACGTTATCCTGGAACGATTAAAATCATATCCTGCTGCGGATGTAAAACCTATTACATGACAACATTGGCAAATAGACGAAAGCTTTAAGTGTTCCGTTGTTAGAAATATTTTACTTTATCAAATCGATGCACCATCTTTACTGGAATCAATTAAAATAAAGACACCGAGTAGAAACAATAGCGATCATGAGTTCCTTCACCTAAATAAATACAGAACAAACTATGGTTGAAAAGAATCGATTAACTTGATGTCGAAGCGTTTTTATAAAATCGATCAACTGTTCAACTTTTACTTTTCGTTTTATATTGAGTGCATTCTGGTAAGCCAACTGTTGGCAATTTGTTGGGTAAAATCAACACGTTGAGCAAGATACATTGAAAATTTCATGGCAATGTGGTAGTTTAATTGTTATTTTTTCCATTGATAGAATTGTTGGGAGGCCTGAAGTCAAATTAAATTAAAAATAAAATAGAAAATTCTCCTCAATCTTATGAGCAAACTGTTGCTCATTATTTAAAAGCGTAAATGTAAGGGATGTTCGTAACATCGGACGACATATCTGGAATTTAGTATAGTCAACAGTATGATAGAAATTCAGGAGAAGTTAAGTAACGAAGACAAGAAAGAGCTATCTTCCGCCAAAATGGTTATATTCTAACAGCAAAATTCAATTAGGTCAGAAGGTCAAAATAAATAAAACAATCAAACGGCTAAAGCAAGTTATAAGTTCAGCGAGTAGCAGAATGTAGAAAAATATTATTTTAATTAAAAAGAGAATTTCCAACCATTTCATAAAAGGCATCCATGGAATGAGTTACTAAGGTCTTCGTCTAAGGGACGTACAGAACTGCGTCAAAAAATGTTGTTAATATGCCGCCAGTATATCTACATATACTAGAATATGATAAAGGCTGGGTACGATAGATAAACTCTGTGTTAACCGCTTCGATAAAGTTCTCAATATTGCGAGTATTTCGATCGGAACCATTTTTAATCGAACTACAATGCTTGTAAAGCATATAATCGCAAATCGATTCAAGACGAAAATAAAAGTCTATCTTGTATTCATTTAGAGTATGCTCGACTGCGTTACGCGCAACGCATATCCAATCGCAGAACAACACTGACATTGAACAACATAAATCTCTTTATTATAATAAAAATTCACCTCGAGGCGAATCACTTCAGGTACGGTTTATTACATTATAATTTCGGTATACCGATTATATAAAAATTGGAATTTCCATTTCTATCCAGAAAGAAAGAAAGAACGAATAATAAATAAATAAAAATATGAGAAAGTCACAAGGTTGTTGAGAAATTGAAGCACTTTTTCTTTCAATTGGCTTGTACAAACATACGTGTGTAAGAATTATATTTACAGTTAAACACTTACAATTCACTGGACACTAAATCACTGTTTAGTACACATGTTATACTGATAAGCAGTACAAGTTTCATATTAATACGTGTAATCACTTTAAACTATGTTCGTTGCAAACACAAAACTATAACAAAACCTTTTTATGCTGCTAATGCTATATTATGACAAATTCAAAACGTTATTAACGCGATTTATCCAAGTGCATTGGATTTTTATAAAATCTTGTCGTGCACACATAGACAAAAGAAAAAAATAAAATGAAAATCTAAACCTGCAAAATCCATTCAATTTTCCACTTTATTTTCGGTTCCACTCAACTGATAACATCATTAAAGTACATATTCGTGTAGATCATCTTGAACGATCGTTTGTTATATTCTATATAATTTAATATAAATACGATCATTTTTTTCAGGCTGTCGAGCATATGTACGTACGTATCATAATTCATTATCACATGAATACAATTTTCCAGCTGAGCGACATTCTGCAGAATAAAAAACGATAGATGCACTTTAATAATAAAAGAGTTGAATTTGCGGGGAGAAATTGTTTTAAACATACTAAATTATGATTCTTTCATTGAACACAATGAAAGCAACTTTCGTGATATCATTAAATGCACAACCGTTAAGAAAATACATACATGTGTATCTAAATCGTCCACCAATCTCAATACTGTGCTCAAAAAATAAAATTAGTCCCGCATTCATAATTGACCAAAATCACACAGGAAATTTGGATATAAGAAAAAAAAAATAAAAATCTGAAAGCGATGATCATCTGCTTGGAAAAAAACCCAAAACATGTTCGTTAATTAATTTCCCTGTATACATATTATATTGTGCACAGATGCATGATGTTCGAAATCCAGCGCAGATTTATTCAACACAATTTCTATTACTCTTCCAAAAGCGCTATTACGTACGCCAGGCAATCCACACCTGTGTTCTGTTCAATGTACATCAAACAACATTCACTTAACCAAAAAAAGAAAAAAACAAAAAAGATCAAAACTAGAAAATAAACTTTTCAATTTCTTTTTAAGAGCAAAAAACTGTAATATAAATAAATATTTCTTCTTATTCTCGTTGCTATTAACTACATCGTGTGCGACACCCTATCCACTTCTTATGTAAACGCAGTTTATTTGCGCGCTTACCACAAACTTTTAATTACATATATATACAGGAACGATTTATGATTGCCACTCTTACATAATCTCGCAATGCGGTTTGTTTTGCTTTGCGCACCTTTCTTTTGTGTAGATGTTTTAATCATTACAGAAAATAATGATCAAGTTTAAATGTTGACCATAATAATCTTGTACTGTGTGAATGATACTCGCCAAGTAAATATTGGATTTCTTTTAAGAGGATTAAAATGTGGTGATTAATAGTATTTTAGATGTAATTTATGATATAGTTTCTTAGATAATTTGTCCATACCATTTTAAATAAAGCAAGCTTAACTCACTTCTAACAAATGGATTGCTAATATAGATAGAACCGCATATATGTATGTACATAGTTTTACTGTCTTTCACTGACAAGTAACACTGCTGGATTTTTACCAACTAAAACCTCCCTCCAATATCCGGTGACATACTAGGAATTACGTCGCTCAGGCGCTTAGCAAAAGCTGCACTTCTACCCTTCAACGGTTATAGCACAGATGGATTACCGAACCTTTCCCTTTCGAGCCTCCTAAGATGTTGCATCATGCTCACAGCGAACCAAGTCTCCTCACAAAATAACATCCTCTTCAATATGTTTAAACATGATCTGCAAACCGTGGACATTCGAAAAATATATGCTCGACATTCTCTATTTCTCTAAGTACTTAAACAAATACTCTCGGAAGCAGCCACGTCCCATCAGAATTGTGAAAAATAGTAATCGGCTTCCCCATATCTCCGTTCCATCCAAACGCTAAGGCTCCATCTAGTTTGCCACTCAGTTCTAGTTTCCTGTCGGGCAAGCTTCTTCCTTTCTGCAACACTCACATCGCTGGCACATTCTTCATACAACTTTTTACGCTCTTTAGCTAAGAGGTTCAGCGGTGGCATTCCTGCGATTACACTCACTGCGCCGTCTGAAACTGTCCGAAACGCGTAGATTATCCTTAAAGAGCTAAGTCGATAAACAGAGTTTAGCTTATGCCCATAGGAGATCCTTATTTCATCAGCCCAAATTGAAGGTACATACAGCATTATTGATGAATCCACATTGGCTAAGAGCACACTCCATTTTTGCCTTGCTCCATTTGTAGATACTCAATCATTGGTTGTGTGGTAATAGTGTATCTGCCTACATCCAGCGTTACGGTCTCCTTCACCTTCCTGCAAGAGATTACTACTGCTTCCATCTTCTGATGTGTAAATCGTGCGTGAATCGTGCGAATGGCTTCATTGCAGATCCGGATTCCTTATGTTTAGCAACCACTGGGATCGCGATATCGTCTGCAAAGCCAATGACTTTAGCTTCTTCGGCAATCTGGAGCCTTAACACATCATCATACATAATGTTCCACAGTAACGGGCTCAGCATAGATCTGTTACAGAAGTAGTCCTCAATCATGTTTAACAGGTATCTTGGGATTTTCCGTCGTTAAAAGCATTCCATATATCCAAGGTAACAATTGTACAGTATTTCTGTTTACCTCCCTTCCATCTATTTCCGGCGATCGCATTTTGAGTAATTTCTTCGACGAAGTAATTTCTTTCTTGAGTGTTTCTTTCTGAAGCCGTGTACTTGTGTTTGGCTAAATCCCCAGACCTTACACTTGCCTCCTTTAATCTTTCAGAAATTACTTGTTCCAATATCTTCCCCATAGTGTCAAGCATACAAAGGTCTTACTACGATGGATCTTCAGGTGCTCTTTTGCCGTTCGGTAACAGCACTAATCTTTGCTTCTTCCGCCTCAAGGAAATACACCTTCGCTTATGCAAGAATCGAACACATTTACGAACAGTTCGGCTATTGCTCGAATTGCTACTTTGAGCGCCAAATTTGATATATTGTCCGGCCCACACTTCATCGACTGTAACATTTGGTATTAGTTTGTCTTCGCCAGTTACTACTATTCCGCTGGTCGAAACATATTCTTGTTGCGGAAACAGCGACATTACTAGTAGGCGAGTTAAAATTACTACCTTTGACCTTTTTCATTAGTCGACCCCATGGCTCTCTATCGGCTTCTTCGCAAAGCTCACTAAAATATTTTCGCTTCCTCAACTTTATAGCGGATTTAAACTCCAATCGAGCACTGCAGTAAGCTTGTCGAAAATCTTCAGCTTCTCTACGCCTTGAACGCTGCTACTTCCTCCTTGCCTTGAAGTACTTCCAACGTAAAGTCGCGATTTCCTCAATCCACCAATACAAAGCATTACGGCGGTTATATACTACTCTTCTCGGCATTGATGCATCACAGGCATTTGTGATGACCTTCATAATTTAAGATTCTTTATTTTCGGATGTTCCGAAAGTACAGAAATAGTACAGAATGTTGGTGAGTTACCCGTATTTAACACGGCAATCTGTAGTGTGGCAAAAGCTTCCAATAAAGCGTATCCTCGATCGTTCGATATTCTGCTACCCCATTCAGTCGATGTCGATCTCGAGAGTCATTCATCAATCGATTTAAGAAAATTTGTATCTTCTTCAATGACGCGCTCGGCTGAGCGTAGCAACTGTACATGTAAATACCGTCGATTTTCAGCCAGGCTCGCTCAGGCTAGTGCTTTGGAATGCCCTTTGGCCGCAAGTTTAGATCGCGGCCCTACCACATACGCCGTTTACCTAAATAGCTTCCTCTTGGTTCCTTTATTGTTCTTGCACAATAGCGACGTCTCCTCCTACTTCACGCATAGTCTGGTCAAGCAGATCTTGTGCCGCTTCACAATGATTAAGTAAGATTTAGTTGTAACAAAACCATAATCTAGTTGGCCTTTTTAACGTCTTCTGGTACTTCTACTATCTTCCATTCTTCAGTTCGATTTTTATCCTGGTTTCCGTCCTCCTTGTTTATTTTAGTGTCTAACATTCGAGATAACTTCAGGTTACTTTGAGAAGTACTTTGCGGAACAGCCTTGGGAGGGGGAACTAAACTCTCCTCTCCTAGGCATTTTGTACTTGCTGTCAAGTAGGTATACAACTGCCCCTCCTAGGCAAGTGCATTATTTGCGAGTGACCCATTTGACCCACCTCTGACTTTTGCTTCAGCCTAGCTTCCCCAGGAATTTGTACCGCAAGCTTCGGCTAGGACCGTAGGGATGGAGAGGCTAGGTCTAGTAATTGAAACTAAGAAATAACACCACATCAAAGCCCATTTGTCGGTGTGTGTGTGTGTGTGTGTGTGTATTTGTGTTTGTTTTTTTTACGAGGAGAGAAAATCTTATACCCACTAAAACCACCTCCTCTCACTGGATCGTTGTTCCCCCAGGAACCACCGCAAAGTATTACTTCGGGAAGGGCGGCCCTAGTATTTCTACTCACACGTTTCTGGCCGCTTATAATCGCCTTAGCTCTCTTTGCACCTTAGTTATTTATGGTAGCGCAGCAGCCATCCCATAATTGTTGCGATTTTAGCATTTCATTCACTATGTTGTCTGGACCTAAATTTGTGTTTGTGGTAATACACCCGTCCATTCCCTTATTCCCAAATCGCGCAGACTCGAATAATACGTGTTCCGGGTCTTCTACTTTATTGCGCGTTGGACAAATAGGAGTGTCGTCATGCCCAAACGATGCAAATAGCTTCGGTAACCCCCATGCCCAGTTAGGAAATTTGTTAAATTGGATAGTTCACCTCTCCGTGTTTGCGATTCAGCCAGGGTTTAATATTCGGAATCAATCTGTGTGTCCAATGTCCTTTAGCCGCGTTATCCCAACGTTCCTGCCAATATTTTCCTCTGTAAGGCTTCTTTGGCCTTAGATACCACTGCATTAATGGCATAAAATGTGGATCGTGACTTGCGAAATCCGAATTGTTGAGATGAGAGACCGCCATCGCCTTCTGTAATCGGAAGCAACGTATTCTGTATAATGCGCTCCAGTAATTTCCCTCCTACATCGAGCAGGCAGATCGGGCGATATGAGGATGGTTCACCTGGTGGTTTTCCCGCTTTTGGCAAGAGTACCAGCCTCTGCCTCTTCGATATCCTAGGAAACACTCCTTCTTCTAAGCAAAACTGCGCTATATTAGCGAAGAGGTTAGGGTTACTTCCTTTAGCTAATTTGAACGCTTTGTTGGGTACCAAGTCGGGACAAGGGGCCTTGTTTACACCCATTTTATTGCATGCGTCCAATATCTCTTCTACCGTCACTTCGGGTATTTTCTCCATATATTCCTTCGTATGATCTTCATCACGATTACCAGGTTTTGGAAGGTACTGTGGGAAAAAAACCTTTAGGATCTTTTGCAGCATCTCTAGACATCGTTTTTGAGGAGTTCTTTGGCCTTTTATCCTGGACATGACAACTGTGTAGGCGCTGCCCTCTGGGCTTAGCTCCTCATATTCTAGGCATCTTGCAGATCTTTGACTTCTTCTTCTGGCCTTGTGATATTTAGCCCTTAGTTCCTTAATCAGGCTGGATTCCTTCTATTATTTGATGTCCTTTTTGGCATAGACGCGTCACATGCCATGTAAAGTTGTTTGGCCACATGCTTAACTTTGCCTTTGACTGTGCTTGCTGGTATACTGATGTCTCTGAGCAATTCCAGAAGAGTTCTTCATCCAAAGCATTGGGCACCCAGCCTCTTCTTTTCCAGGTCATTGACTTCAGTTTTGCCTTGCTCCGGGATCTTACTTCAAAAAACACAGCTTGGTGATTACTGTCAGTGTATCGTTCACTGACATGCCACCTAATTTCCCTCGTTAGTTGACTACTTGTAAAGGTAATATCAATCACTGATTGGTGACCATTCTTACGGAAGGTGCTGGTGTTCCCTCTATTGACTAGGATGACGTCCAGTTGGGAAAATATCTCTAATAGTGTGTTGCCTCTAGTGTTGGTATATGTGCTACCCCACTCCTCGGCCCATGCGTTGAAGTTGCCAGCAATAACAATTGGATGGTGGCCTCTTGCCTCCGCCACAATTTTTGCGAGCATTGCTTCGTACTCTGACAGTTGTAGACTTGGAGGGGCATAGCAGCTAAAGAAATATATATTGTTGATATTTGCCGGTGCATATCCGTCCTCTTGTCTTTTGCACCTTAGCTTCTTGGAAAGGATATTCTCCGCAAACTCACATTGCCGTCTTTCCTGTCTCGTCCGCTATCAATACATTATTTATAGGTATTTTGAATGGTTCCGACACTAAGACCATATCTGCTTTTGTTTTTATCGCAACTTGCAAAAAGAGATCTTAAGCTGCCTCACAGTGATTAAGATCTATATGTATCACTTTCATCTGCGGGCTGAGTTCATTTCCTTCCTGTATAGTGGACACCTACTAATTCCTGTGATGTGCCCTTATTCACCAGTGCAGAGCATGCACTTTGGTTCCTTCTTGCCGTTCTTGGCTTTGTGCTCGGTTTCGCCGCATCTTCTGCAGTTTTTAATAATCTCTTGCTATATGACCAAACTCTAGACACCTATAACATTTTTGTGGGTTGAATCAGCTCTCTAACTTTACAAATTACCCAGCCAATCTTTACTTTCCCGGCTTGTAGTAGTTTGTTTGCTGCTTCTTCAGGTAAACTAATCATCGCTATCTGCGTGCCCCCATATCCTTTCCTCAAATCCTTGATGGCGAGTTCATTTCGGTTTTTCAGTCCGAAGACTTCAAAAGCTCTGATAGATGTCCTCCTCCGTTCTAGATGGGATTTGGGTAATTTCCTGGGATAGGGCTCTAACATTGGCCTGTTCTCCTAAGGTAGTCTTCACCAGATCCGAAAGTCACCACTCTTCTTATTGGAATCTCTATTGAGCTCAAGCAGCATTTCGCCACCTCGGGTTCTTCTAAAGCGGCCAAAATTCTCACCTAGCTCTTTCAGATTCGGGTCGCACTTCACTTTGCGTAGGATATCGGCGTATGCGACATCCCCTCATTTCCCAACGATTATAGCGTCAGGTTTCGGTTTCTTGCGCTTTCTTGCGTCTCTACCCTTCTTCCTTCTGGCTGATTTGGTGGTTGCTTTCGTCCACTCCTTCCTTTCTTAATTTCCGCCCATGCTTAATCCGGTCTCCTTCCTTTTCACCGGGTTTACCACCCTCGTATCGCCTCGTATCGCGTAGTCGCCCTCATTTTCTCTCCTTCTCTTCACTGAGTTCCCGTTCAATGAAAGTTTGCCCCGATGGAGTCATCATTCCATCTGGAAGGGTATTCTCCACTACTATTCCTCCTGCTTGAGGTTTAAGGATCCTATTGTGAGGTGCTTTAACCGCTCCGGAGCGCGTCTCTGTCTGGATCTCATTTGCAGCGCAGGTGTCGCCGCTCTTGGTTACTCCTTTCAACTTGTCCTTAGCGTCCCTCGCTTCGGTTTTTAAAACTTGAACCTTTTTCTCCAGCTCGCCGTATGAGGATTTGATCAGGCATATGATCCTCTTTATTTCCTGATCGACATTATTTCTCCCTTCACATACTCTTGTATGCTCTCGATATGAGCTCTTACCGCACATAGTTTAAGGTCGACGTCGCTATTATATACATTAGTTGTCACTGTGTAACCTGCTGAACGAATCCGTTGTCCTTTTGTTGGCGACCTCTGCCTCAGATTGCTACTTACAAAGGGATTTATTAGCATCCCCTTGCTAGTATTACCGCCTACGTGCTTGTAGCATTATCTAAATTGATAGCGAAGTTCTCCACTACCGAAACATTATGGTCGTTGGATTTCGAAGATTGGGAGCTCACTTGCTCACTCCTGACAGTCGCCGGTACTGGGTTTCCAAAGCCCCGCACCGTATAATTTTAATCTTTTCTACGTCATGTTGGTTCTTTTTTATCGTGGTATCCTTCCTCTAGCATTTTAGGCCTACTGCCAGGTAAGAATTCAGGTGCCTCATACATGAGGAACAGACGCTGTTTGAAGCCGCACCTTTTAGTGAACAAACGCTTCTTGCAAGTTCTGGTTGACGAGTGGTATTTTATTTCCCACTTACCCGCCGGTGTACTGGTGAGAACATCCTCCTATCCGCCACCAGGGGACGTGCCCGATAGGAGACTTGCAAATCCCACGTGTGTGTGTGTGTGTGTGTGTATGTGTGTGTATGTGTGTGTGTGTGTGCTTGTGTTTGTGTTTTTTTTTACGTGGTCAGGTGAAAAAGATTCAAAATCTAAAATATGCCCGTACATATGGTTATGTCAGATTTGATTGACTAAAAAACACCTCCCGTCGTCGACCATAAGCCCCCCGGAACCACCGTTAAGTATTACTTCAGGGGGTGGGATTTGCATTATTGCACCTTCAGATTTAATTATTCATAATTCTTCACAATTGTTCTATTGGTGACTTCTCTCACGTTCAAGACACCGCAGCTTAATCAGAACCTCTGCTGCAAAACTACAAACGGCAGACCAGTGCTCCATCGAACCCAGCATTAGTGCAATTGTATTCTCCGGCCGTTCTGTCGGCCGTTGCCCCATCGTCTTCTCAAGCACTTTCCTTCTTTCATCGAATCTCGGACATATGAATAACACATGATCCGCATCCTCAGGTATACCCGTACAGCTCGGGCAGTCAGGTGAATCATCGTGCCCAAACTTGTGCAAGTATGCACGAAAACAACCGTGTCCCGTCAACAACTGCGTCAAGTAAAAGTTAACTTCTCCGTGTCGTCGGTTTAACCACTCGCCAATCGAAGCAATGAGACGGTATGTCCATCTACCCTTTCCTGATGAACTCCATTGTTGCTGCCATTCAGCAATTATTTCCGATCTCACAAGATTACGATCCTCTCTAGTCATCGACCTGGTTCCTTGGACTCCGTGTTGGTATATTTGCTGTCGCTCCTTTGCCAAAAGAGCAATTGAGGTCATTCCCGCTACCACATACGCCGCATCATCTGATATAGTGCGGAACCCACAGATGACTCGTAGCGCACACCTCCGGTATACTGAATTTATGTCTCGGGAATAAGCTCAGCTATAAGCTCTGATTCTCAGTGAATCTGCCCAAATAGGAACACCGTACAATAAGATGGCTGTGACGACACCAACCAACAATCTCGGACGGCTCTGTCTAGGTCCCCCCAAATTCGGCATTAAACGTGAAAGAGCGGCATTTACTATAGCTGCTTTGTCGCTCACGTACTCAGTATGCTCCTTGAATGAAAGTCTTGCATCAATCGTGATGACTAAATATTTGATGCAAGGTTAGGAAGAGATTTCAGAATTGCCCACTTGGATAGTAATTGTTTCCCGGTGCTTCCTGCTCGTAACTAGAACTGCCTCGGTTTTATGTTCAGCTAACTGAAGTCCAACCTTCGATAACCACCGCTAGGCTTCGTTGCATGTGTGTTCTGCCTCGTCATTGAACTTCGCAACAACAACTATTGCGACATCATCTGCAAAACCCACCACTTTCACTTCTTCGGGCATCCGTAGTCGAAAGATCCCATCATACATAATATTCCACAGTAAAGATCCCAAAACTGAGCCTTGCGGAACTCCTCCCGTCACTGTGTACTCCCGTATACCTACTTCCGTGTTGTAACTTAGGATTCTATCTTGGAAAAAGCTCCTCACAATCTTTATAATGTAGCTAGGCACTCCAAATTCCTCTAACGCCATTATAATGTAACTCCACCTCGCGGAGTTGAAAGCGTTTTGGATGTACAAAGTAACAATGGCGCAGTATTTCTTGCTACCTCCTTTCCATCTTTTACTCCGTATTGCATTGCTAGCGGTATTGACCACTAAATTTATGGCATCTATCGTTGAACGCGCTTTCCTGAAGCCATACTGGTGCTGCGCCAGGTTTCCAGCTCTCTCGGCCGCTTCCTCGAGTCTATTACAGATGATCCGTTCTAGTATCTTGCCAGCTGTGTCCAGCATGCAGATCGGTCTATATGAGGATGGTACTCCCATCGGCTTTTTCTCTTTGGGAAGTAGAACTAACTTCTGCTTTTTCAATCGTTCAGGAAATATCCCTCGTGTGTGTGTGTGTGTGTGTGTGTGTGTGTGTGTGTGTGTGTGTGTGTGCGTGTGTGTGTGTGTGTGTGTGTGTGTGTGTGTGTGTGTGTGTGTGTGTGTGTGTGTGTGTGTGTGTGTGTGTGTGTGTGTGTGTGTGTGTGTGTGTGTGTGTGTGTGTGTGTGTGTGTGTGTGTGTGTGTGTGTGTGTGTGTGTGTGTGTGTGTGTGTGTGTGTGTGTGTGTGTGTGTGTGTGTGTGTGTGTGTGTGTGTGTGTGTGTGTGTGTGTGTCTGTGTGTGTGTGTGTGTGTGTGTGTGTTTAAGTGACTGTCTGTAAGTTTTTGTATGTGTCCTTTATAAGATTATAAAATTTGGTCCTAAAACTGGTATTACCGGTAATAGCAAAGGGGAAAGAAACGAGGAAATAAATATAATACAAGAAAGCAAATATAAACACAGAGACTGCATGACCTTATATACGTAGGAGTAATTCATCCAAGTATAATTGGCGTGATTCCAAACTTCTGCATAATTAATTTAGTTTCTCTAGTCTAACTAACAATGTCATTCAGGCTTCCTACCGCTTTCCATCTCTAAATTGCGGAGCAGGACCCGGGTACTACCGCATTATCTTAAGGAAGGTCGCAGCAAAAGCTACATCTACCTTACCCCAGTTGACGGATACAATACTTCCATTCTCCTGCGCCCTATCTATCCCTGCTGCCATCAGCCGGACAAAAAAAGCATGAGGGTGGTGGCGGTGCTGAAAAGGAGGCTGAGCAGGGCCTTCAGAAGAGGCTTTCGGAAAAATGAAGGCATACATCGCCTGCCTGCAGATAAACCTGCATCATGCAAAGGCGTAGCGTTGGCCAGTTCACAAATTAGTTTTATTCCCATTTCAGATTTCATCTCCAGAGACTTGGTTGCAGTAATGGTGGAGGTTCTGGGTGAAAGAGGCAAACAGAAGGCTATAATGGCATCCGCCTACTTTCCTGGAGACTCAGAGTTAATACTTCCACTTGACGTTAGGCGGCTGATAGCTCATTGCAAAAGCAATGGGCTGACCTATCTGATAGAATGCGATGCAAACGCGCACCACACGGACATCAATAACAGGGGTGAGTACCTTTTTAAATTTCTGATCTCAAATAATGTTGACATTGTCAATAGGGGAAGGAAACCTACTTTTATAAATGCGTTTAGGCAAGAGGTCCTAGATTTGACACTTGCTAGTCCGCATTTTAGCGGCTTGGTCAAAAACTGGCATGTGTCTGAAGAGGCCTCTTTATCGGATCACTTGCACATCAGATTCAATTTGGCGGCTGAGACCATACAGCAGCAGGAAACCAGAATTCCAAAACTGACCGACTGGGACTCTTATAGAGTCTTACTCGAATCAGAAATGCCCTCGGTTATGGGGAACATAGAGTCTCCAGAGGGTTTGGAGATCTGTTCAAACCAGCTGCATAATTCTATACACTTGGCTTACGAAAACAGCTACCCGGTTAAGCGAAGAGAGTCCACAAAGATGGTCCCTTGGTGGAACGGGACGCTGGGTTAACTGAGGAAAAAATCGAGAAGATTATTCAACAAAGCTACACGCACTGGTGAATGGGGCGAGTATAAGATGGCCTTGACGGAATATAATCTCGAACTAACAAGATCCAAGAGGGCTACCTGGAGGAATTTCTGTGAGGGAATCAATGAATTGCCCTCTGCAGCTCGTCTCCAGAAAGTCCTTTCCAAGGATCATTCAAATGGTTTAGGACTTCTTCAGAAGCAAGATGATAGGATCACTAAATCCGGAAGGAAACCTTAGAGGTACTGCTAGAGACCCACTTTCCAGATTCAGTAGTGGTAGGAGCCCAAGAGGACCCGCATGATCCCTCAAGTGAGGTGGCCTATGCGCCTCACAGTAGGATCTGGAGTCTCTCTGGGAAAATGTTCACACCCAGCAAGGTGCGATGGGCTATTGGGTCTTTCAAACCTTTGAAATCCGCTGGAGGATATGGTATCTTTCCAGCTTTACTTCAAAAAGGTATTGAGGAAATACTCCCCAGCTTGATCCAGATGTTTCGGGCAAGTTATGCATTTAACTATATTCCGAAACTGTGGAGGAAGGTAAATGTGGTCTTTATACCAAAGGGGGGGGCGAAGAGGGTCGTCCAGACACCCAGGCCAGGGCCTATCGGCCAATTAGCCTCACATCGTTTCTATTGAAGACGACGGAAAAAATCCTGGACTATCAAATAAGAAGTGAGGTTGGGGGGCTGTCTCCAAGGAGGCGTACTATCTCCTCTTTTGTGTTCATTGGTTATTGACGGACTACTGGTCCTTCTGAGTAGCCATGTCGAAAACAAAACTAGGAGTCTCATCAAATTACCGCCTGGAAGAAACGCTATTAAAACGAAATGGGTATTCAAACGCAAATTCGACAATGATGGCGATGTAACACTTTACAAAGTCCGCGGGTTATGAAAGATTGCTCACAGAAATATGGTGTAGAATACAATGAAACTTTCTCGCCTGTGGTTCAAATGGGCGCTGTCACCGCCTTCTTACAAGGCGACATTGATGCAGATGTGAATATTGAGCAACCGGAATGTTTTAATGATGAAACGAATTGAACATATAAACTGAATTGAGCCATGTATGGACTCAAACAAGCTGGACGCCAGTGGAATATTAAACTAGAAACTGCATTAACTGCATCTGATAGTAGCTTGTTATGTAGATGACTTGATGATATTCTGGAAAATGAAGCAGATTTAAGCAATTTTTATGCACGCAATTTAAGATGAAAGATCAAGGTACTGCCATAGAATGCGTGGGTATTCGTATACATCAAAATGAAAACAGCATTGAGTTAGACCAATCCTCGTACATCAAAGAAATATTAACTCGTTTCGGAATGAAGGATTGTAAGCAGATTGGCACACCTAGTGACTTGAATCAAAAAATTTCATTAAGTATGACGTCAGATGGCATAGAGGAAAAGTTACACAACGTACCGTATCAACAAGCTGTGGGCTGCTTACAATATCTTACACAACTTTACTGATAATAAAAAAGACTACACATTATATTCTACCGATCTCTATTCGTTTGCTGCGCACTTTTACGTTTAATCAACCATCAACAAGTATGCTATAGATGACGAGTAAAGACATCTTATATGTATATAATTACAAAATTATTATTTTCTTTTTATAAATATCAAAGACAAATTTTACTTTCATTTGGTTGATTTTTCCTGTTCCAGTGCTTATTATGCGTTCTGCTTATTTGCCCAAGAATTACATATAATTTATGCTGTGACTGAAAACTCAAGACCAAAACCAAAATTTTTAAATCATATACAGTTAATTATAAGGGCGGTCTTGATGCGCGGAAAGAGAGTGGAATAAAGCAACAACCACAAACAGTACTTTTCACTTGTTGGTTAACATAATTATGCCAATTTCATGTTGTTCGTTATGTCAATAGACACCTTATACCGTCCTAATACCGAGTATAATTTCTGTAACATGAGCACATAACCTTGTATCTTTTATTAGTAATATGTATCATGGTAATGAACTTGCATTTAAATGCTGATAATTACAATTTTAGATATTCGAATGAAATCAATTTCATTTTATTTATAAATAAATAGTAAAACTCATTTTAGTGAAAGGGAAAATTAAAAATTTAATTTTCTTGTAAATGTTACGAGCATTAATAATTAATAATTAGTATATGGCTGTAATTAAAATTATTGTTTTATCTGAATAAAACTATAATGAAACAGGCTGATTGATTGTGCATAAATGTCTGTTAAATTAAACTTGTGACGAATTCATTTATGTATTTACTAGCACTAACAAATAACTTAGGTTACAATACTAATAGACCAACTTACCTCATCTAAATCCAACCAAATACCTAATAACAGTGAATTATTGTTTTGGTAGATTTGGTATTAGTGATCGATTAATGTGTCTCCTTCCTCTAGCTTTCGAGGTGATCTAGCTCTGCCCAATAGGATGTGAGATTGTAGTTGGATATAATCCTGTATTCCCCATTAATAAAATTCCCTTGACCAATTTTATCAAACTAAATACCAGGATGGGAAGTGAACGGTGGGATAGTGCAGTTGTATGTCCCATGCCCATCATGCAGATTAATGCGAGCGAGTAGTTGTATATCGATTGTCTTTGTTTCGAACTGCTTACTTCATAACCATCTGCAGCCTGTGATGCCTGCCTAACTTCCGTGTTAGGTTTTGGCAGGCACATTTCTTCCATCTCGTCACTGTCCTCAATTGGAAGAGGACTGCACGATTGGAATCCTTGAGTTATTTTTTATAGTTGATATTTTCGTTCAGAATGCTTGATTCGGGCATCGTTCTCGTAGGTTCGCCTGTGAGAAAATGACCTGGTTTGAATGTCGTGAAGGGTCAGATGTCATTGGAAAAAGTGGTCGTGAATTCAAGCATGCTTCTATTTGGCAAACTACCGTTGTCATTTCTTCAAATGTTAAATGTTGTTGTCCAATTAATCTATGCAAATGGTGTTTGATGGATTTAACAGCTGATTCCCAATTCTCCTGGTGGTATATAATGCCATTGAGAACCCTCTTTTGAAGCTCTTCTGACCATTTTCCCGATAGTTGTTTTATTGCAATTGTGAGTTCGTTCTACATAAGTTTTGAAGCTCCTATGAAATTGGAACCGCAGTCACTATAAAGGTCCGAGCAAAACCATCGGCGTGCTGTGAAACGTTTGAATGCTGCTAAGAAACCTCCTGATGACAAATCGTTTACTACTTCTATGTGAACAGCTTTTACTGCGAAGCAAATGAATACTGCTAGGTAACCTTTATACCTTTTGCGACCTCGACCTGGTGAACACCGTAGTTGGAAAGGCCAAGCAAAATCTACCCTAGTGTGAGTAAAAGGCCGTGTCGGAGTTACTCTAGCTATTGGAAGCTATTGATTGCGGCAGATTATGCATCTATTGATGTAAGTTTTTACTGCTAATGGACCTTTGCCGAATAAAAGCCAGTGTAAGCGTCTTTCCTCCATGTAAGGTCATCTTATGTGCGTAATCTGTTAGGAGCCATGTTAAGTGATTCTTATAAGGAAGTATTATTGGATGTTGAGAATTGAAAGCAATCCTGGCGTTAGACAGTCTGCCGCCTAATCGCAGTAACCCATTCTCATCTATTTTTGGATCAAGTGATCGAAGTTTAGATTAAATATGAGGTTCTAGTTGGTTATTTTCTATTTTAAATGCTAACTGTTGCGTTAGTTTCATTGCTAACATTAACCTATCATTAAGTTTCTTAGTTGTCAGGTATCTCGGTAAAGATTTAGTTGTTGCAAATTGCAATGATCTAAACTGCCTCAGTGAGTGATGAACAGCGCTCTATAGCACATAATATAACATTTTCTTCATTGATCGTGGCAATTAGTGTAGATATTTTGGTCTTCTCTTCTGTGGCTTCTTAAGCCTGATTGGGCCACTCCACCATAATTGGTAGTTTGTTAACTTTAAAGCATTTAGGCCTCTTTATGCGCAATCTGCCGGGTTGTCGTCTGATTTTACATAGTTTCATTGTACAATCGTGTTCGCAACAAACGTTTTAAACTTATTTGGTTTTCCTCTGACCCAAGCCAAAGTTATCATAGAATCTGTCCACCTAAATATTTTGATATCAGGCAGTTGTAACGTTTTTTTTTTTGTTCTTCTTAGCAGTTTTCCTAAAAGCACAGCGGCGCACAACTCCAATCTGGGAATTATTAATTTTGCCTTTAATGGTGCAACTGTTGTTTTTGCAATCACTATGGTCACCTTCCTATCATCGGCCTTACCAGATTTGTAATTAATTTCAGCTGCATATGTCAATATCATTGTTGTTTTCAATATATTGTTAAGTTTTTGCCTTGTCAATCAAGGATCGAATCACTGGATTGTGAATAAAAACAAAACAATTCAATTTATTAACAACGAATGTATTTATTTCACACAAGAATTATTACAATACAATTTACTAACGATAATTCACAAAATCACTTCATTTTAATATTTGCATAATTTTATTGATAATTTTTTAATCTTCACACTATCGCTTACCAAATACCAATAATCCATACTATACACAAACCAAACTTCTAGAAATTCCATGACTTTTCCAGTAAGAAAAGTCTAGAAATATTTAGAACAGTTTTATTATGGTAAATTCCATTTTAGTTCAGTAAATATTGTGCTATTAATTTAAATTATTCTATTACACACTATAACACTGCTCCTCCCCCCCTAAGACTGTTCGTCGCGAACAGAACCCAAATCACCTCCTCCGCATAGGGCCAGCCTGTCTAAGCTCACCATCATCAGTTTAACTCGATGTCCCTTCATTATCCGTTAAACCATGTCGTTCATCCTTGTGATGACAGTGTAAGGTCCTTCCCGTGCTGGTTGCAGCTTCGGTGATAATCGCCTTTTCCATTGCGGGTTGTGAAGCCACACTAATTGCCCTTCCGGGAAGCCTTGGTTATTTGCT
Source organism: Tipula vernalis (assembly GCA_958295665.1). NCBI lineage: Eukaryota > Metazoa > Arthropoda > Insecta > Diptera > Tipulidae > Tipula > Tipula vernalis. The sequence continues at coordinate 194,133,891 of OY282558.1, read as the reverse complement.
CGTATGTCATCTCGAGCTTTCATTCGGTTACTTGGCATCCGTATTTTCCCCCCGTACAAATTGATTAATTAAATCTCCCGTTAATCGTAAATTATCTCTAAATAACGTTTTAACTGGTGTCAATCTGGTTGTGTCATACATTGTTGATCAATAGACCATCAGAAACATCGATATATGCCGATCCTAAATGGGTTGGTTTTTCTCAACGACCTTTGCTAGATATTCCTTCAATGTACCATTGAATCTTTCCACCACACCATCAGACTGTGTTCATGGTTAGACTGATTTTATTGTTCCATCATCTGCTTCATAGCAGCCATTAACTGTGACAAATCGAAACTTCCTGATGGTGGTTTCGGCTGACGGTTGTTTATCTCCTTCTTTCTGCTGTACAGTTGCCGCATGCGTTACTTTCTCTCCAAAATCATGATGCTTCGCATCCACCCCTTCGTTCTCCATGGCCTCACGTAGTCGCGTTTGTAAAACTGCTTTACTACCATCAGTGGCCAAACCCCGTTTCTCTAGTTCTCTCTTTATTTCTGGAACTTTTAATTCGTTGAGAAACATTTTCTTTATCTTATTATTCACAATCCCACCGTTGTCACCAATTGTTACGTGTTTGCCTTGTAAATCAAGGTTCGTATCATTGGATAGTGAATAAAACAAAATCAATTCAATTTATCAGAAACGAATTTATTTATTTCACACAAAAATTATTACAAAACAATTTATTAATGATAATTCACAAAATCACTTTATATAAATTATTCGCACAATTTTACTGATCACTTTTACTTTTTATTTATCGCACTAAAACAATTTTTAAATCACTTTTTAATTCCTTTTTAATCTTCACACTATCGCTTACCAAATACTAATAATCCAATTCGATCTCGTTCGCCTTTTAATAAACACAAACCAAACCTCTAGAAAGTTCATGACTTTTCCAGTAACAATAGTGCAGAAACATTTAGAACAGTTTAATCTTGGAAAATTCTATTTTAGTACAGTAAAACATTGAGCTATTAATTTAACTTATTCTATTACAATCTAGATGTCAGCGTCACAATATTCTGTTATTCCAAAAGTATAAATGCGTGAAGAAAAATGCGAATACGTGTTATCCATATATGAAAATGAGACGGACGTACGAGTACTAAAACTTATTTTTTCTTTCTTTCAAAATGTTGCTATGATCTTATAAGTTTTGAGCAACTTTTACGAAAAATGATAAAAAGGTTCGTTTTTCGAATTTTCCATTCTTTTCGCCAAAAAAACTTGTGGATTGCGGTAAATAGTGTTAAATAACACATTTTGAATAGGCCTCTTCATAATGCAAGGAAATCATAAAAAATTCGTCTTTTTAGGACTTACTACTTAGTTTCCTATTGTACTAAATGAAAATGGCAGATGTAGTAAAAATTAACTTTGTATGTTTCCATGCTGAAATACAAATTTTTAATATGTGTCTACTCTATACTCATGACAGGGAAAATCTGTAGTCTGGATAGAATATCTGTGCAAAAAGCAAGATTTTCATGTACATTTAATAAGTTGTGTAATTCAAAGAAATGAATTAAAAAGGATAAAATGTAACGTAAAAAGTCCTACTGGATGAAATTAAACTGAGTTAATTGCAGTTTAGCCACAATTTAGAATATATCGAGCGATCTATTGAGATCTATCGAGATTAATAGAAAAACACGACTTAAATGTAATTTGAGTTTATAGAAAATAGAAACTGAATTTTTTGATTGATTTGTAATTATTTTTCTTATCAATGTTTCTTTAACCGAGTGCTGTACGAACAATTTTTTGAGACAGTTTAGGTGCAAAATATATTAAATTTCCCAAAAGAGAAACAGAAAAAATATTAAAAAGCACAAGCATTTGAAAGATACGAAAAAATTATAAAATAATAACTTAAGTTGGCACTTGCGGTAACTTGCAACTTTCACAAGTGCTCGTGTTACCTCCACGTAGTGACCGCTGGTAACTTAATTGCTGATTCTTTGGCTTCTAGGCCAAAACACGGCGCCAAAGGAGTCAAATTAAGGTGTTAATCGTACCGTGCCGATAATCGACCAAGGATCCGGATACATGGCGCCCTCCGGATTAGGTAGCCTTATCTGTGTACTGCGGATCTCTGCACAGATGGAAACTTCTTTCTCCGCTACTCGTGGGAACAATTATGGATCTTGATAAGAACAAAAAACAACAAAAAGAGTCCGGCTCTCTAAACAATCCGGAAAATGTGGACAACAAGACTCGGGTCTGTAGGCCTGACCCTAAGTCTACAAATAAACAACGGGACATAAGCTCAAGCGAGGCTGATCCCTCTATTCGGGTCACCAAATCTGAGTATACAAATACAAAGTGGAACCAAAGCACGAACGAAGCTGGTTCCTCAAAACCAACCTATAATATTAGGAGGAAGGTCTGGAGGGCCCTGGATAAGATAAATAACATCTCGCCAGAATACAGAACGGATAAGGACAAATCCACACTTGCGTGGGCAAAAAAAGTCACCGAGAAAAAGTCGGAAGGCCCTTCAGCTGGCTCACAGCTTAAAAGAAATAGATCTCAGGAGAAAAGTCCTAAGATCGCAAAGCGAACAAAACTCCATGCTTCCGCTATGAGGCCTTTTAACGAGGTCCTCAAGGATCAACTGGTAGTGGCAGTTATTGACAAATCCTAAGAGGATGGCAGTATCATGCCCGCCAATTGGGGGAAGGTGGTAGAGGCCTTAGCCACCACCTACCTGAAAGTCCTGTCGGAAAATCCAGAACCTGCTCCGACTTGTCGAGACGCAGGCTGGCACAGGAATCAGGTGAAACTGACTGCCTGTGCAGATCAGAGGACCCAGCTGCTTTATAAGAAGGCAGTGGGGGACTTGGCGAGGTATGGCCCAGGTATTGATAGGGAGGAGATCCCCTGCAGACCAAGAGTAAGGGTGTACGTCCCTTCGGAGCCTAGTGATCCGAAGGTGATACTCCAGTTGTTGCAGGTTGGCAACCCGGAGTTGCCAACGCACATCTGGAAAGTTGCTAAGCTCGAGGAGACAAAGGCTAACTATAAGTCAGCTGTTATCATCTTAAACAGGGAGTCACTGGCTAAGGCAGCATCAGCTGCTCTAATTTTAAAAATTGAGAAAGAAGAGACAGATGTCGTCTTGATCCAGGAACCTTGGGTTACTGAAGACCGAGTACTTCGGTTCAAGACTCCCTATTATAGATTAATGCACGCGAAAAAAGAAGGTGAGGTTCGGTCGTGCATTCTCATTAAAAATAACATAAGTTGTTTTCTGCTATCAAATTTCAGTAATGGAGATGTAGCAGCGGTCAGCATTGAGGTCGATAAACGAAACCTCTGGCTAGTATCAGCTTACCTGGCTTATGATGAAGTGGATACTCCACCAATCATTCTAGGTGAGCTAATCTTGGAGGCTCAGAAGCGCAAGGTTGGAGTCATCCTTGGGAGTGATGCAAATGCTCATCACACGATCTGGGCAAGTACGGACACAAATGAACGAGGTGAGTTACTCCTCGATTACATTTTAAGGACTAACCTTCATATATGTAACATAGGCAATAAGCCGACCTTTATAACTAGTAATAGACAGGAGGTATTGGATATTACTCTTGTCTCAAGCTTTTTGACGAATAGTCTATTAAACTGGAGAGTGTCGGAGGACCACTTCTTTTCTGATCAGTGTTATCTTCAATTTGAAATGGACTTGACTTCTCTAAAAAGTCCAATCTACAAAAATAGGAGGAAAACCAACTGGGATACCTTTAGAACTATTCTGGATAATTCACTACCAGTTCCGGTGCCAAAACCTCCAAAAACTGCGCAAGAGCTCGATGGCTTGGTGGACGAGTTGTCCAGCGATTTTAGTGACGCGATACTGGGCTTTAGTCCCGTTAGCAAGCCTAGGGGTAAATCTCGGCCCCCCTGGTGGTCAAAGGAGATTTAACAAACACGTCGAAAATGCAAAAGACTCTTCAAAACTGCACGGAAAACCAAAGCTGCTGTAGACTGGAACTCCTATAAGGAAGTCCTCAAAATTTACAAATATCAATTGAGAAGTGCCAAGAACAGCTCTTAGAGACTATACTGTGGCAAAATTCAGGAGTCTTCGGAAATGTCTAGGCTACGCAAAGTACTAGCAACTGGTCCTTCCATCCCAAGTTATTTTCAATGGCCGGATGGGTAATGGACCACTAATAGTGCGGAATCGCTGGAACTTCTGATGGAGACTCATTTTCCTGGTTGTTCCGAATCTGTACCTAGCACATCAGTAGGTAAAAGGGCAAGTAGCCTCATAGGCCAAATTATAAGCAGAAAAAAGATCCTGTGGGCGATAAACAGTTTTAAACCATATAAGACCAACAAACTAGGGATCTAACAATTTCCTGGTTAGAGGTTATTTTCAAAGGCAGCCTAGAACTATGTCATATTCCTAGTGTTAAAGATCCAACATCACTTCACAAATTAAAAATAAAAACAATCAATTTATAACCTAAAAAGAAAAAAAAGAAAATAATTTATAATTCAATATTATATGTTAAAATAATTAATAACTTATCTGTAAACATGTTTATAATTCTGTTTTATCCATATGTTAGTCTTGGATCTTTCTGAAAAGTAAAAGAAGGGTTTAAACTACATCAAATACGATTAAACATAATAATGATAACTTACCTAGTCAACATTTAATTTATTTTCAAGTTGATTTTAATGTTATGAAAAGAAATGTCAAATCATTATAGTCAATTTCAGATGAGAAAACTATTCAGCAATGTTGCAAGATGAATCAAATATATTTTGTTGGAAATTAGTATGTATCGGTGTAAATTGGGGAAAAAATCAAATAAATTGTCATCTTGCACAGCTGTTCTCTTCGATATTTCAAACAAAACACATCAATAGCTAAAAATTGTATTCTTCGTAAAATTTAATAAATAATTATAAAGCAATAAAATTATTGTGTGTTTTTTATATTCAATTTATCTTCAAAATTAAGTTAAATAAAGTTAACTCAGAAATATATATATATATTAATTGAGAGTGCTTTCACCTAGTAAATGGACAGAAGTGAAGGTTGTTTTCATACCTAAGGCGGGAAAACGCTCACACTGCAATCCCAAAGACCTTAGACCGATTAGCTTGTCTTCCTTCCTTTTTAAAACACTGGAAAGACAAATAGAAGCTCATATTAGAGGCACGATTGTGTCGGAAAAGCTTTCCAAATCTCAACATGCCTATTGCAAAGGGAGTTCTGTAGAGACTGCTCTTCATTCTCTTGTATTTTTCATTGAAAAATCTTTCGAATATAGAGACTACGCAATGGTAACCTTCTGGGATATTGAGGGGGCTTTTAACAATGTGCTTCCAGGGGCTATAACTCGGGCACTTCCAGATCTAGGAGTGGATGAATCACTCAAGGACTGATGCTAAGAGGCAGGATCATAAATGCCAGTTTTTGGGAATCCTCCGTCAAAAGATTAGCAAGCAGAGGTTCGCCACAGGGTGGCGTACTGTCCCCCTACTTTGGAACTTGGTCATAAATGACCTGTTGCTAAGACTGGAGGACGGTGGCTTCACTCTTTCATTGCCTATGCGGATGATGCTGGTATTGGTGTCCGTGGTAAATATCCCGGCACACTTAGTGAGCTTATGCAAAATGCCCTGGGCACTCTTTCATTATGGGCCACTGGCTGTGGGTTAAATGTGAACCCACAAAAAACCGAATTGGTTCTCTTCTCTAGGAAATATAAACTTCCTCACATCGATCCTCCCACTTTAAATGGGTTCAGCTTGAATTTTACAGTAGAAGCGAAGTTTCTGGGTCTCGTTTTAGATAGCAAATTATATTGGAAACTCAATATTCTGGAAAGGGTAAAGAAAGCTTCGGTAGCGCTATACTCCTGCAAAAATTCCATTGGGAAAGGTTGGGGGCTGGAGCCCCGCATCGTACATTGGCTTTATACCGCAGTAGTCAGACCCATACTCTTGTATGGGGTAATAGTCTGGTGGCCTGCTCTGGAAAAAACTGTCAACCAAAAACTGGTGACAAAAGTTCAGAGAACAATCTCTCTGTGGATCAGTGGTGCACTGAGGAGCTCATCCACTCAGGCACTGGAGATTCTGCTATTTTTGACTCCTCTAGATATCTTAGGGAAACAGTTGGCAGCTTTTACTGCCGTACGGCTGAAATCCATCTTAATGTGGACCTGCAACAATACAGAGCACTCATCTATTTTGTGCGACCAACAAATTCTCAAGACCACCGACTATACTGTCCCGTCACTATCTTTTGACACAAAGTTCCGGACTAGGATCCCATCCAGGGAGGACTGGATGATGGGTGCAGTTTTGGAACCAGGAGTTATAAACTTCTTCACTGATGGTTCAAAATGGGACGGGAAAGTCTAGGCTGGAGTGTTCTGCGAGGAACTTCTGTTATATCTCTCCTTCCGTCTTCCCGACTACTGTAGCTTTTTTCAAGCTGAAGTAACTGCCATAAAGGAAGTCGTAGACTGGTTGAGGTATAATGTAATATCAGTTTGTGATATTCGCATATATACGGCCAGTCAGGCTGCCATTAAAGCGCTTTAATCACACCTCCTCACGTCGAAAGTAGTCTAGAACTGTCTCTCATCTCTTAACGAGATGGCAGATCAGTTCAACATCCACATTTTATGGTTGCCAGGACATTTCATAAGTACAGGGAATATAAACGCCGATGAACTGGCTCGACGTGGTACAATCGACCACTTTTCAGAAAGAATACGAAGAAGAGGAAGAGACAGTACTTCATCTTCTTTGCACCTGCCCTCGTCTGGCACTAAATAGACTAAAGTTTCTAGGGGAACCTCTCTTCAAAGACCTGACGGACCTGTGTAGAATGGACATCAGGAGTATCCAGCGCTTTGTTATTAGCTCAAAATGGTTCCAATGAGTTGGAGGAAACAATTATTCGTGGTATGGCTACGGACCATTTTTTTGTCTATGCCTGGTCCTAGTGGACCGTTACCCAAATCTAACCTAACCTAACCTAAGAATAGTCATCTGGAATGCAAATGCACTAATGTAACACATTCCAGAAATAGAAATGTTGATACACACAGAAAAAAATGTTATTTGCCTAGTATCCGAGACCCATTTTACCAAAACTTCATATGTTAATATGGTATACTAGGATGCAATTGTTACCACTCCATCCACCAAGCAGGAAATGCTAGAGGAGGTTAAACAATAATAATTAAAGATAACATCAAGCATTATGAAGGAATATTGATACCGCAATTTTTCAAGTTATGTCTATTAAAGTACAAATAAACAATAATAAGGAATTTGGCGTCTCTTCAATTTACTGTCCTCCGCGACATAACTTAAATGAGAAAGACTAAACTAGCTTGTTAAAATCGCTAGGTCAAAATTTCATCATTGGAGGTGATTTCAACGCGAAAATTACCTATTGGGAATCTAGACTTACAACCACTAAGGGAAAAGAGCTCTTCAAAGCAGGAAGAGCACTTAATTGGAGTTTCATTCTGGAAAGAATCGAACACACTGGCCGGTGGATACGAATAAAATACCTGACCTCATAGACTTTTATATAACAAAAGGAATATGCGAGAACTACATTTGTGTTGAGAACAGTGAGGAATTCTCTAGTTAATAAAGAAAGTTCGCCTAGGTTAACAAACAATAAAACTAATTGGGACCTATTCCAGGAACTTATTAATTTGAATATTGAACTGCAAGTGCCAATTAAAACACCGGCACAGATAGAAAAGGAACTAGATTAATGATAATATTCAAAAAGCAGCTTGGAAGAGTACTCCTAATAGCCACAAGAATATGAACAAGGTTCCAAGCTATCCTCTGGAAGTCAGCGAATTGTTTCGAGAGAAAAGGAAAGCACGAAAACCCTGGCAGAAGAATCGTGCACCGTAAAATATAAAAGTACGCAATTATCTAAATTATCTAAATACTTAAGAAGTCTAACTGGAGGAAAAGATTGTAATGTATAAGGTTGCTATGTGTGTTTTCCGTTGTGTCCATGCGTCGATGACGCTATGCGAAATAATAAAACACACAAAACCTTTTTCTTTTACTTATAATTATGATTTGATTTTATTAGGTTGAATTATAATTTGATTATTAAAATTATTATTAATTTTAATCACACAATTTGTTTTTTTTACGTTAATATTAATTTTTCACTTGTTGCACGAAAATTAAGAAGGTTGTTCTAATGTAAAGTGTAATACCGACTGTCAAAAACACTACCAAAACAAAAAAATTATGAAGCGGATGAATAATGAATTTTTTTCGTTTGTGTTCTCTGGTTTCGCATTCCACCGAAACAGTGGAGATGAATTATGTTTGATGGTGCTTGCTGGTCAAGCGGTTGCGGTTGAGTGAGTGTCATGTACACGAGAGCGCTGATATATGTATTTTAGTACATCGCGGTGATAAAACGAGTGTAAGTATTTGGTGTGTGTGTGTGCGCCAATATATGTGATTGATATATTGTAGCGGAAACGAATGTAAATATTTATGAGTATAAATATGAGTGAGTCGCTAAAAGATACTGTGTACTCGCTTTGGAAAGCTAAAAAATCTCTGAAGAGACCAAAAATGCAGGTGCTACCAATTAAATGTGACGATGGAAGCTGGGCTAGAAGCACCAAGCAAAAAGCCACGCTGTTTCCTGAATACCTGGACCAAACCTTCCAACCTCTGCCTAAACAATCAGCAGATAAAAATATAACTCCAGTAAGTAAAGTGGATGAACTTGATATACGTAAAGTTACACTACAAGAGCTAAGAGAAGTAATCAACAACTTAAATGCAACAAAATCTCCTGGATATGATATACATAATTATAGGCCAAATAGTTAAAGCATTACCTGAAAAAGGACTAAGAAAATTACTCCAAATAATCAACGCAAAGTTCAGCCTGAAATATGTCCCAAGCCAATGGAAGGTAGTAGTGGTTATCATAATTCCAAAACCAAAAATAACCAGCTAATGACAACAAATTTTATAGACTGATTTCTTTGCTTCCAATAATTTCAAAAATGTTCGAAAGACTATTGCTGAAGAGGTTAAAACCAATAATAGAAGAAAGAAGTCTAATTCCTCCACATCAATTTGGATCTAGAGAAAATCACTCCACTGTAGAACAGGTGCATAGAATTACAAACGTAGTTGAAGATGTGCTTGAAAAAAAAAAAAATGTTCCAGTATCTTCTTGGATGTAGCTCAGGCTTTTGACAAAGTGTGGCATCAAGGACTAGAATTTAAACTGTATAGAGATTTACCAAAGCAGTTTTATCAGATTCTAAAATCTTACATAACCGATCATTACTTCCGGGTTATATATGAAGGAGAATACTCTGAATTAAAGAAAATATCAGCAGGAATACCGCAAGGCAGCGTCCTACCTGAATCAAGCTGAATGAAGCGAAATCAGTACTTATTAACTTTATAACTTTCCAAACCAAAAATTTAACTGAATACCGGTGGAACTTAACTCGCAACAAGTTCCCCATGCAAATACGGCGAAATATCTTGGCATGACTCTCGATGCTAAGTTAAAGTGGAAAGAGCATCTGAAAAAGAAAAAGGAAGAATTAAACATCAAATACACTGGCTCATAGGAAGGCACTCTGAGCTAACATTACATAACAAATTGCTCTTATATCGGCAAAAACTAAAACCAATATGAACTTACGGTATTCAGCTTTGGGGTTGTGCCAAGAAGACCACCATTAAAATAACTCAAAGTTCCCAAAATAAAGTCCTACGTGGCATAGTGAATGCACCGTGGTACATAAGAAAGACAACCTATATAGGGATTTAAAGATGGAATACGTCAGCGAAGAAATCAAAAGAAACGTCAAACAACACTTGGAGCGTCTTATGCTGTGTGCCTCAGAAGACTTTTCAAACTTTGAAGCTTCCGCTACTTCCTCATAGATGCTAGGTGAAAAGTTTTCCAATATGTGTGACGTACAGTTTAAAATACGTAGTATGCGCAAATTACAAAATGTACAAAAAATAACGAGATAAACTTCAAAATTATCAAAAATTAGTGCACTATTCTCGTTTAATCACTAATCCTCAAATAAAATGAGATTAGCTAATCTTCAACTTGACACACTACAGCTAATCTCGAACAAATCACTAATCATGTCTGGCACTGAACTAGTTTAACACACAAGTATACTAGTATAAGAGAATATAATGTATACGAGAATGTCGTGTTTTTATATGGAACTTGTGGTGTCAATTTTGATTTCCAAATTATATACGAAACTTTGCATAGTGGAAAGGGAATAAGGCTGAATTTCAAATTAAAGAAAAAAATCGCCACATCAGGGGTTGCAATTTTGCTACCACCGAGTAAACATTTAAATAATTTACTTATTTCTTGTGTGAAAAGTTGAATCAGCAGTTTAAATTTTTTTTTTTTTTATTTTAAAAAAAATATTGTGATGTGAAAAATAAGTGAAAAATACAAAAATGCAGCATAGTCCAAAGCGACAACAACTTTTAAATGCTCAAAAAATTATCTTACCAGGCAATTTAAATCAAAGTGAAATTATTAATTTAAATAAGATTGGTGTGTTGAACCATAACGAAACTAAAAGTGCATCGACATCAGATGACAATAAAATAAACAGTGATGTAGGTCAGTGTTTAGTGCAAACGGGAATAGACCGGTATATTACTGTCCGATCAAAACGAAGAAGAAGCCCTAGATCAGCGGCCAGTGCAATATCATATAAAATATTCAGAAGAATTTTATGGTCAATCATATCAAAGGCTTTAGCAGCATCAATAAATAAACCAGCACAACCAATGTTCAGTCCGCTGTGAATTGTGTTCAAAAATTCCAACCAGGCAGATTCATGTCGACATGTTGATGGTTACTTAATAAATTATTCTGATCTAAAAAAAAACTGACGTTTTTCACTGCCTTCTCTAAAATTTTCAAAATTACTGGCTGCAAGGCTATAGGTCTATAATTGCCTTTATCATTACGATTGCCTTTTTTAAACAACGGAATAATAGTAGCAGTTTTCAATCTTTCAGGGACAATTCCTTGTACGAAAGAAAGATTGAAAATATCGGTAAGAACGGGGCTGACATAATTAACAATAGCTTTCAATAAATAATTGCATAGACTATCATTGTCTACTGACTGCTTCGGTTCCAACGAGTTAATGATAGATATAATTTCATAATTGGATACGGGAGTCATAAAAAAAGTAGTACAACAGTAATCATAAGGCAAATCGTAATTAACAGACGTTGCTCTTAATTTATTAGCAACACTCGTAAAATAATGATTAAACTTATTGGAAATTTCTGAATCACTAGTAATAAGCTCACCGTTTTCAGATAGAATGCTTTTAATCGAAGAAATTATAGGCTTCCTTGTTAGAATTTCATTCACGAGATTTTAGTTTTTTTAACATCTCCACGATTGACAAGGAAACGATTGGAATAATACATTTCTTTTTCCTTCTTAATGTCAGCATTAATTTGGTTACAATTACTAACATAGATATCCCGAAGAACTGAATTACCAGGACATTTTTTCAACTTATTGCGCCATTTGTTTCTCTTGTTAATACGACTGGCAAGGTTAAAAGAAATCCAAGGTTGTAAACGTTTGGTTTTTACCCGACTAAAAGTGTAACAATGTTCTAGTATATCACAAATAATGGTCAAAAATTAATTAAGAGCTAAAGATGGATCATCAAGGTTAAGAACATAGTTCCAACCCAATTTTTCTAGAATATCTGTTAACAATGCCAGATTGAGCTTCTTCTTATGACCAACATGGACATTATTGGTTGCTAACGAAACTTGAGGTATCTTGAATATTATTTCAATAAAATGATGGTCTGAAATCGATAGACTTGAGACGAGCAAAAAAATGATTAATTCAAGAAGCTGATGTTGCAGTCACACGCGTAGGAACATTAATCAAAGGTTCGAGACCACAGGAAGACATAAGAAATATAATGGTCATTGCAGCTATTTGGAAAATTAAGAATATCAACGTTAATATATCCAACAATGAAAAGATTTCTTGCCTTAATATTGCGAATAATTCCAGAAATTTCATCTACAAAAGTGTGGAAATGCGCTGAATGTAACTTATAAATACCTAAAAATACATATATGTACTTCCTTATTAAAATTCCACTCAACTTTAACAATATCAGCTGAAGTTATATTAATTGCAGTTAGTAAACATGATAGGTTGGAATCATAATAATAGTCTAAATTAATTTAATTGTGAGCCCTAACAATAAGTATTAACATTGGTTAAGACTTAAAATATGTAATAATTTTAGCTTAAGATTTGATTACTTCTTGTGTTTATGTAGAAAGATTCAAGAATAAAGCCATTGGCAACATTTAAAAAAAAAAAAAAAAAAAAAGTTGGCTCTGACGCTTCTTTAGTTTTGCTAGTGTACGTAAGATGTCTAAAATGGTTACAGAAAAATACGAAAAAAAATTATTTAATCGCAAAATTATCACACAATCGCAAAATTATCAAACTTGAAATTTCCCCAGGTGGTAATTATTGGTACGATTTTTCCAAATTTGTACGGCCATCACTGCCATCTATGTAATGTATATTGACTTAATGACCAAACGAATCGTAGTAAGCTTTTATTTCAATTTGACCAGAATGCTGTTGTTATGATTTTTTTTTAATATTTTGGTTTAAATAAATCAATTATTACAAGAAAATGAAAACGATTTACTTAAACGGTATTCATATATATTGAAATTCAAACATTTATGAAAGTATTTCAGAAATCATAATTAAGAATTTGTAAAGTTTTCATTTAAAAATTTGTCTTAGGAAAAAAAGTGATTTCCCATACGTTTTGTGTGTTTTACTATGAAATGTTCTGTTTTTTCCTCGATTCTATTTCCCTTATAAAAGCTGTGTTTTTTAGAATATGGCTTTGTTTAATCTAGGTTGCTTTGATATCATTCGAGATTGTTAGAGGTTACTCAAAGTGTGTGAAATTATTCGAGTAGGTGGTAGGTTAACGAGCATTCGACATTTTTTGAGATTGTTTGAAGCTTTTAGTGTTATATTTGATGTCGACTGGCAAAAATGCTTGTGACCTCTTCTCCTTATTAAATGTTTTTCCAATCCAATAGAACATAGTAATCATAACGATTTTTAACGACAATCATAACGATGCCAAATCGAATCATGCCGAAACATGTGCTATCAAATGAAAAATTGATTTTTTAAATGACGTTGTTTGCATCTTGCATTATAATGCTAATTTCAGAAATAGTTACTATTGGTTTCGGTTCGTATTAGAGTTCAAAGCTACCTTGAATACCGAGAGTATTTAATTTACTGGGAAAGGGCAAGGCTTGTTGATGGATCGGTGGATAGCGCCCTGAACCCTCAGAAACCGTTTTGTCTGAGATTACCTCAAAAATCACTGGAGTCCTGCTCGAAGTCGTAGGATCCAACTCGTTGTACAGCAAACAATATCAAATACCGTTTAACAAATTTATTTGCAACGAATAGATGCGCCACGTTTAGCTTACAATTCAGTGAAAGTAGCAAAATCTAGAAGGCGACTTGCGTTGTAACAAAGATATTTACTGACAGAAAATTTCACCACATGATTTTGACAACTTCACACTACTTACTGAGATCATAAGCCACTGTTTGTAATTTTTGGTTCATAGGTAAGAAGAACTTCGAAATCAATAATTCTGTATTAGCGTAGCCTGATGAGGAACACTTTGACAAACGAGGATTCATAAGGATGCTTTTGATAGCGAGAAAACCAGACGAGATGAATAACAGAGGTCGTGCAGCAACAGCTTATCGAATCCCTTAAACAAAAAAAAACAAAGTTGGTCTATACTAAATTAGTAACACTCTTTCTTGCCATACATCAAATTTAAACCAAAACAAAATCACACAACCAAATTCAAGCCAAACAGAGAGCGAGAGAGACCTTTTACTTTTATTGATCTATAAATACGATTCGGGTTTGTTGATACCTTGTTCACTTTTAATTTCTATCTTTTAGTTTTTTAGTACCGAAAGAAATTGGTCGATTGATTTTTTTTTTTTTTGTGGTTCGATTTGTGTCTTAATTATAGTTTTACAAAGTAGATCTGACGATAAACGTTTTATTTACACCTTTCATTGGATATTTTACTATTAAATATTCTATAAAAAAAAAATTTATGTGAAAGTAAAAGGCAAGCAATCAACTTTGAGATATATTCGAATAGTTTGAATGGTCCGGGAAAGAAAAACATAAAATTTATAATTTTTAACTTTTTATATTTTGTACAATTATATAATTTAACTTTTATTAAAATTAGTTAACAAAAATGATTGGATGATGTGATTTTACGACGTAAAGACTAGTCAATAGTTCATTATATGGAGTTTGAAACTTTGATGAATTAGTATTTGGTTTACTTAATGTTCTTCTGAGAATTCTTCATGTCCGCCACCGCCTCCTCCAAAACTTTCGTGTCCTCCACCAAAACCACCACCAAACCCACCGCCGAATCCACCACCGAAACCATGTCCACCACCGCCGCCACCACCACCACCACCTCCATGTCCGCCACCATAACCTCCACCATAACCACCACCGCCGCCATTACCATGATCATCATAAGTAAATCCAAGCACTTTGTATTCATCACCACCACCACCACCTCCACCATGTCCACCACCACCGCCGCCGCCGCCACCACCATGATGAATATGTTTATAAACGGTATGCGTATGATGATGGTGTTTCACTTTATACGGTACATGGATAATAATTTTCTTGTGTCCACCACCGCCGCCACCACCGCCAGCCGCCACAAGACTAATCACCACCGATAAAATCAATGCGGCGAGAATCTATAAACAAAAAACACTTTTATTATCCCAATACTTCTTAAGAAGACAGCTAATCCTTATTGCGTCTTACCACAAATTTGTTCGCCATATTATATCCGTTTTACAGCCCTTTTTGTAATGTGACTGATAATTAATCCTTTAAGCCAATTTATGTGTGCGTGCGTCCAAAGTATTTCACGAGTATCACTCGAATATTAATCCACAATAAAATGTATGACTGATATACACGATCGATTGCTAAGAGCACAATGATCTCCAAAATAAAAAGTCTTGCATTTTTATACCAATTCCTCCATGGGTGAGCACATTTATTACAACAACTACAAAATTTTAAGAGGAAAATAAACATTTGTTCACACAGAATAGAAACAAAAACAACAACAAAAACATTGGTTAAAAAAAATACATAACATATGTATACATAAATAAGCAACAATCAAAGAAAAGTAATTTTGGTCGTAGTTGTTGTTGTTTCGTTTAACTTTATTTCTTCATCTTTCACCCCACATTACACAAATGAACACTCAGCACTCAAGAGATTGATTTTGATTTGTTTTGAACGTTTTTAGAACGATATAGATTTCAATTTTGATTAGATCGAAGCAAATCAGATGGATTATATGAATTTAGAAAAATTTGCGTTGGGCCACTGTACCTAGTCTAGTTAGAATACCGAAATATCTATTTTGGATATTTCGTTTGCTGGATTATAAAAATGAGATGAATACAGTGTGTCTGTTAAAAGTTTTTAATTTGTATAATTATGATATATAAGGTGAATGGTACTCGAGTGTCAGATGTAATAAAAGCACAATTTTGTTGATTTATTACACAGATTGCAATGACTTTGAAAGTTAACGAAATGCACTAAATATTAATATCACGTCTTATGTTTGTCATGTTTGTTATAGTTGTATGTTTCAAACTGTCGTATAATGAGGTATAACTTTGTGCACATCTATTTTTGTTGCGTGTTCAAAATTCTAGAATTTTTACATTAGTGGTAATTTTAGGCAGACGTGGAAGTAATTAAGTAATAGAGGTTTTTATATCGAAAAATGATACCAAAAGCATTTCGACCTATCAGTTTGTCCTCAACATTTCTTAAAGCTTTAGAGAGGATTGTTGACACATTTATTAGAGATAAATGTTTATCTAATTCCCCATTCAGTAACATGCAACATGCTTATAGAGTAGGTAAGCTCTGAGTAACGGCTCTACATGAACTTGTCACTACAGGATCGAAAGATCCCTTAATAATAAAGAGTTTCTTGTGGATACTTTCCTAGATATTGCAGGAGCCTTAAATAATACATCGTTTTCGTCGATTACTAAGCATGGACCAATTTTGCGCATTGTTGAGGTTGACCTGGATAATGCTTCAATCTCGGTCAAAGTTGCCAAAGGTTGTCCTCAGGTAGGTGTGCTCTCACCCCTGTTATGGCTTTTCGTGATTGACGATCTACTTGTGAAACTTCGGCAGGCAGGTTTTATTTCTTAGAGCTACGCCGATGATCTTGTTATTACAGTTGCTGGTAAGCACCTGAATGTGTAACCCGATTTAACGCAGAACGCAACTGTGCCCTTTCTTTTCAGCAGGCCGATTATTAGGATCGACTAAGTTAAGCATTTAGAGGCCTTTTTGGACTCCTGGAAATTTCACCTGACGTATAAACTTCAAAAATCCACTGCCTTTTTTTGGCAGTATAGACGAGCCTTTAGAAAAACCTAGATAGGCAGTTTTCATGTTGCCATGTGGGCCTGCCGGCGTATGTTCGGCAGGACATGGGGCCTGAACTCAAAAATGATCTACTGGATGTACATCATGATAGTGAGGCCAATTGTAACATATGGGGCAATAGTTTGGTGGCCTAAGGTACAGCAAAAAGTTATTATGAACAAGCTGACCTCATTACAGAGACTAGCATGTCTCGGAATTACAGGTGCTATGCGCACCTGCCCTACGGCGGCAATGGAAGCTCTCATCGGGCTCACTCCACTTCATATCCACGTCAAAAAATCAGCTGCTACCTGTGCAGCTAGATTGAAGCTCGTGAATCAATACAGTCATGATGACCATATGGGTCACCTGGACATTTTGAATGAACTTCCAGACCTGAATATGTTTTTTAGTGTCCCGGACGTTATGCCGAAAGAACTCTGCTTTGGCAGGAATTTCGTGGTAACAATCCCCGATAGAACAGACTGGGATACTGGGTTACCGCAGATGGAACCTAACAGCCTAGTCTGGTACACTGATGGATCAAAAATGGATAGTGGAGTCGGCATTGGTGTCTTTGGACCCAATCACAAAATATCGAAATCACTGGGTACTTACCCCAGTGTTTTTCTAGCCGAAATTCACGCCATCGAAATCTGCGCCTCTATTATTATGACCAAAGGTCTTAAAGGCGCATCCATCCACATTTTGTCTGACAGCCAAGCAGCACTGAAAGCATTGGCTTCTAACTGCTTGGTTTCCAAGTCGGTTCAAAGTTGTTATAAACTGCTACAATCTCTCTCTTGTCAAAACAAAGTAAGGTTGTGGTGGGTGCCTGGTCACATGGGCATCACTGGAAATGAGATAGCCGACGAACTTGCACGGGCAGGCTCGTCGACTACACTCATTGGCCCTGAGCCTTTTTGTGGTATCCCGTGGGCTTCTGCAACCTACACAATCAGTAAATGGGAAAAAATACAGTGCTTGACTTATTGGAACTGTATTCCCGGCCTTAGACAAGCCAAATCTTTGATCAGACCATTTCACCACAAAAATTTGGCGATCAATTTCAGCAAAGAAAATATTAGGAAACTTGTGAGTTTTCTCTCAGGTCACTGTAACCTGAGATATCATTTGAACAAAATGAACCTGTCCACAGAGACGGAGTGCCGACTCTGTTTGGAAGAGACAGAAACCGCAGAACACATACTATGTGAGTGTGTTGCTCTGTGCACACGGAGGTGGATCCATTTTGAAGAGAGGTATCTGACCCCGGAGAAATGTAAATTGGCCTCTATAAACAGCATTCTCGCCTTTATTAGAGAGGTGGAGAAGCTCCTGGAGTAACAGTACCCAACAGCGCAAAAGATCTTTTAGGTCGTAGTGCTAGCCGCTTTTGGGCAGGGACGAAAAAAAAAAAAAAAAAAAAAAAAAGGCAGTTTTCATCCCCCTATCACATCAACATACTTGGTTTTTCTAAAAAAATTACCTTCGAATTAGAGAACAACTGTCTGTCCATGATTGGGATTCGCAGTTGGCCAATACTAATCGTGATTATCACAGCGCTGTTAACAAATTGTACTCAACAGTTAGCATTTATCTAGAACCCAAGTCTTCGTTGAACAATTCACGCTCTAAGTTTCCATTTTGGTATTCTTCAAAACTTCGGTACTTGTTCAATCAAAAACACTAATTTCATTCGAAATTCTCACTTGCTATTATCAATATTTAAGAGCTATTGAGCAAAACATAAAACATAACCGCAAGCAGTTTTGGACTTTCACTAATTCCATCACTTCTAAATCAAGTTATCCTACCTCTATGCGACTTGGTAGTAGGGATTCTCACAATAGTGAAGTTATTTGTAAAATGTTTGCAGATTACTTTGAGTCAGTTTATACACCCAGTTTTGCTTCCAATAGCGGCTTACTAAATGTACCCAATACTAATTGGGTATATAATGCCATTTCCTTTTTACTGTGGAAGATGTACTAAATGTATTAAATTCGGTTGGCGTAAACAAGGGTTCGGGTTCTGGAAATCGGCGCTTCTGGTTCCAATTTTCAAAAAAGGCGATAAAAGTATTCTACGGGCTCAAATTTTTGAAAAACTTGTATATAATTTAATATTTCAAGAAGTAAAATCTAGCATTACTAGAAACGCTCAGTTTTGGCAAACCTTCTGGAATTCGCAAGTTACATGTTCGATAGCCTAGACAACAGCTTTCAAGTTGACTGTATTGATACTGATTTTAAAAAAGCTTTTGATACAGTGTCTCACGATGTTCTCATAAAGAAAAGCTACAAAATAGGATTTTCAGATAAATTATGTATTTCTTAGCGATAGGTTTGTTAAAGTAAAATTTAATGGGCAAATTTCAAGACTATTTTTAGCCACTTCCGGTGTTCCGCAAGGCTCTACTCTTAGGCCTCTTTTGTTCATGATATTCATTAACGACCTTTCTAGCATTTTTGATTGCCCCCATCTGTTTTATCCAGAATTACCGATGAGACTGCTCCTCTTTCTCAAAAAAATGGATCTTGATAAACCGCAAAACTGGCGGCTTTTAAATAAAACTAATTTGAATATTGGAAAATGTTTGTTGATTATTTTTATTAAACAAATTCGCACAATCTGCGCTAAAGCACATACAATTCTTGGATTTATTTTCCGCAGAGGAAGAGAATTTCATAATCCCGAAGTCCTAACAATATCATACAATAGTCTAGTATAAGAATATAACACGCTTCGAAAATTTGAAATCCATTCTACAAAATTTATAGTGAGTAAGTTGAGCGAGTGCAAAGAAAATTCACGAAGTTCCTAATTTTTAAAACTGTACCTCATGTAGGAAGTATCCCTTATATTACTAGACTTAAGATATTTAGTATGGTAAGCTTGCTGAATAGGTGGCTTGTTTTAGACGACTTATTGCTTTACAAGCTATTAAGTTCTAAAATTGATACCGTCATACTAAGCGATGTTAATTTCTAAATTCCTGGTTACTTAACTATTTTTACCTGTACAGTCGCGAACAATTGGGTCAGTTGATTGTGTTTGGATTCATTATTTAAATATTAAGTAAAAACTGTTGTGAAAAACTGTGTTGCCTGTTTGTTAATGTCACAATTTAATGGTTTCTTAATAAAAAAAACCTGGGGTCTAACTTCCAAAATGCTATCTCCATCTATAAATCGTTGGTTCTACCTGATAGGCAGTAGTTAAATTAAAGGCTTCAATTGTTAAATTCAATGGTCTACAAATTATTGCTTGGAACTGTGGCCTCAACTCCCTATGTTTATCTGCCATAGAATCAATTCTATTCTTTTCACATCTACATTCTTTCATTACTATTAGCACGACTAAGGAACATAGGGATGTGAAACATTCTTGGATCAGTCGTGGGCGATAAAACAATGTTTAATGATTACACATCATTAGTACCAGAAATTGATATGGTTAATGATAGACTGTTGTCTGAGTTCAATTTCACTAAATTGTATTCGGTGGTACGCCCTTTGAGAAATCAGTAGATATCACCGGATTTTCTTTAGAACTTCTATAAGTCGATAGTCTTCTTTTTTGACGGTTATCGCTCTGATAACACATAGTTCTGGTTATGGAATGTACTGTCCTACGTTGGATGATCTGCATTTATTAGACTACCTAGGTAGGTCCTGTACAGTTGTTTAAGCGGAAGCAATTGCTCTTACGCTCTGTGTAATTGAGGCATTGAATCTCGCTGTTACAAAAAAAAATTTAGTTTTTTTACAGACAGATAATCTCTTGACTGTGTCAAAATTTGTTGAGGAGTGTAAACATTTTAGACATCTTCTGTGCTCAAGCAATAGAGTGACGTTATTTGGGTTTCTGCCCATTGTGGCATTGATAGCAATGATATTGCTGATTATCTAGCAAAAGCTGGGGCTTGGTTTAAATTTGTCGGTCCCGAACTAGCTGCTTGTTTACCATTTAAATATGTTAAGAATGCGATCAAAACCTGCGCTCTAAGTGAATTAAAATAGCAATGGCTTGCTACTTGCAGCTGCCGCCTTGCGAAACTTTTTATTAGTGGACCTAACTTGAGGGACATTGAGGGCAGGAACCAGTTGAGGGTTCTGATCGCGACTCTTACTGGTCACGTCCTTTTAAAGTACACCTTCAGCTCATTGGGCTAACTCAGGATGCTGTATGCGGCGGTTGTGCTAAAAACAATTAAAATTAGATTTTTTATTTACTTATTTTATGTAAATACGATACGATTTAGTCTCCTGGGCTAATAAGCAATTTGATTCTGACTTAATTTACTAACTTATGTTAATCTTTGCTCCTTCCCATTGGTGTTCTATAGTGTCTGGTAAGTTAAAGTAAACCACATCTTTGTAGTAGATTTTAGAACAGCACAATGCTGTTTACACTAACAATTACACCAGCTCAAAAGATTTGGTTCTTTTAAGTCTGCGTAAAAATTTTGTGTTGTTTAGGAGCTGAGTTGCCTCAATGTTCACATGTTGCTGGAGCATTTTTTATGTCGCCACGCATTTTCCTGAATTTCATTTAAAACAAAGTTCATTTTAAGGCCTGATAAAGAAGAGTTAATTCCCATCAGCCAATACATATTTCTGTATTTAAGTCTTAGTTCTTCACTTTCCTTCACGACGAGTGCTTTCCATCGTAGTGTAGCATACAGGGCCTTGCCGAGTTACTTAGCTGTATTCGCATACGATACTATTTCTCGATTTATGGCAATCGGATTATGTTCGAATCGCCTATTTGTAAAGTCGCCACCTTTTTGTCTATTTATGTATTTGAGTAATAGCACATTATAACTTATGTGCTAACTCTTCGTTGCTTTCTCCAACAGCCATACTATTAAAGTTAGCCGAAAGTTTTCAGCCAAAATAAAAATATCGATAATGCAGATTATGTTACAAACATTCCCGCCGAAAATAAATAATTTGGTGGTTATCAGCCAAAAGTAAATAGGATACGTTGGTTACAATAAAAATTTTTGTAAATAGTTTTACGTGGAAAACTTTGTTCAACCTAGGTCATGGTAAATATCGGAAAATCAGAAGAATCCACAAAATTGGAATAAAATCAGCTTCTAAGAGTGTATATCTGTAGTTCAACCGTTTTTAACGTAGAAACTTATGTATAAAATTAGCCCCTATGTGACTTTGACTTGTCAATAGCTATGGCAGGAAAAAAATTCAGTTTAAGTTTCCTGTGGGAAATCTCGGAAAATTGGATTTTCCAAAAATCCGGTAAACTTAAGCAGAATTTTTTCCCTGCGATAGCTATGGACAAATCACATAAAAACGATTCAACTTCAGATATACGCTCTAGAGGCTGATTTTATTCCGATTTTGTGGATTCTTCTGATTTTCCGATATTTACCACGACTAGGTTAAACAAAGTTTTCCACGTAAGACTATTTACAAAAATTTTACCTTCGGATGTAGCTGCTAAATTTTTTATTTTCGGCTGGAACGTTAATGGCGTAATCTACATTATCGGCTTTTTACTTTCGGTTGGGATCACACAATATGCATTACCATTTCTTTAATTTTCGACTGAACTAACACAATCTACATTATCGACTTTTCTCTTTCGGCTGGAAATTTGCTAACTTTAACAGTATATATTAAAGCCGAAAAATTAATTAAAATAATTTAATTTAAAATACCACAGGAATTATTCATTAAGTTTCATGAGAAGGGCCAAACATAAAATGTAAGTTTGTTCGAAATTCAACCCTTAAAGTGTCGTGCCTAGAAAAATTATCAGATCAAGTATCACATGGAGAGCACAGGAAAATCCGTAAACTTAAATAATTGAATAAATTCAACCTTTAATTTGCTTTGTCTGGAGAGTATTTCAATTAGTTTGCCTAGTTTGCCTATCAGGTCAATTTTTTTGTGGGGAGCCCGGGAAAATTAATTTAATTAGTATTGGCTTCCGCGAAGCTTCTCTTAGTAACTTGAGGCTCTTTAAATAAAATTGGGAGCGTCACACTGCAGGACTGTTGTGAGGAAGCATTTAGTAGAGGTTCATATTCATGCTCTGATCTGGGGATACCGCAGCCCGGACCTTAACATTATAAAACACAGCCATTCGATCTCCACCAACCACACTTCAAGAGTTAAGTAAACATCGGTTGCCAATTGGGAACCTAATTGACTAGACTTTCCAGATATCATACTTAAAGGTTGAATTTACAAAAAAAAATCAATTTTCAATGAGCCTTTCAATCAATCGAATTTTGACGGCCTCCCCACATGAAACCTGCCCTCATAATTTGTCTAGAGATAACTACTGGCAAGGCACTCTTGAACCTCTTTCCAGACATGACACTTTAAGAGTTGACAAACTTTTAAATTTTATGTTATGCTCCTCTCATGAAACTTAACGTTTAATCGTAAGCAAAGACGAACCCAAATGAGCTTCTATTCGGCCACAAAATCACTATAAGGAAATACCAGTTTTTAGGTTATTTTGACAATTTTTCATTTTATTTGAAATATGTCGGCTGGTAACTTTCGTCGAAGATAGCCAAGACACTATCTGCATTAACGACATTTCAGCTGAAAACTTTCGGCTATCATTAACAGGGTCCACAGTTAAGATCGCCGTGTCATCTGCGAAAGGCACCGCTGTGTTGTTTTCTAATGCAGGAAGATCATAAGGCCGTAATACACTGCCTTGTAGTAATCCAGCGTTGATTTCTTTCAATTTAGAATAGGTATCATTTATCTTAATCCTGAAAAATCTATATTTCAAGTAGATTCTAATATTTTATGAAATTCCATTGGTAGAAGATTTCTTAATTTGTAGTTAAGACCTTCATACCACACTCTATCGAACGCTTAAGCAATGTCTAAAAATATCGTT
Source organism: Tipula vernalis (assembly GCA_958295665.1). Taxonomy (NCBI): domain Eukaryota; kingdom Metazoa; phylum Arthropoda; class Insecta; order Diptera; family Tipulidae; genus Tipula; species Tipula vernalis. The sequence goes on along the minus strand of OY282558.1, from coordinate 194,110,324 downwards.
GTACGAACTTCTTCTCCTCTAATGCTTTCTCGATTATATCGGTTATTCTGTGTACTTGAACAATAGTTGAGTGTTGATTACGAAAATCGAACTGATGATTTGGAATCAAGTTTTTTCTCTCAATTATCGGATTTAACCTTTTTACGAGTAACTTCTCAAAGTGTTTGGATATGACCTGCACTACATAAATTCGAGGTTAGGTGTCGTGGTTTTCTAAGTTTTGGGATCATAATTACATACTTCTTTAATTTTCCACAAGCTGCGTGTAGCAAGTTATTCAGTCATTTTTAAATTTTAATGAGCGGCAGGTTGTTAGACACAACCTTTAAACGACGAACTGCGTAAGTCTATACTAGAAAGCGGGCTCTTATTAAATAAGAATAGAAGCGTTACTTTTATTCAAATAAAGTCACTTCAGTTCTTTCGAATCAAATTATACTATATACTCGTAGCAATCAAATTATTCATTGCATCAAGTTGCATTCAAACTAAATCTGTGACAGGAATAGGATAGATCGATCCGATGACAGTCAACACGGCGACGCCAACTCGGCGACGGCCAATTCGGCGATGATCAACTCGGCGGCGATCAACTTGACGACGGTAAATTAGTTGGCGACGAACTCGAATGTTAATTTACCAATGTACTCGTATATTTTATTTTTTGACGTGACAGCACACTCCAAGGTGTACTTTACGAAAATATCCCCAACTTTTATAGCGTACCCCTCGGAAACTAGTTGACCCACCAATGACATAACTATATCAGTGGATAACTACCATTCTTGGCGGAAATTCGCTCACAACAATTCACTCCGAGCGATCCAGCTTAGTTTTGATCATGATCTACTCACGGGTTAACTGGCAATCGAATACAAGACAGATTGAATTAACGGCAGTCTTATTTCGTGAGCGCGTAACGGTTAAATTTAAAAATTATGTTCAGAAAAGTGTCCCTCTGTCCATCGTTTGTCCGCTGGATGATGGTTTAATACTCATCCTTTATATTAAAGACAAGAATGCCAGATGAAGAAGATGGTAAAAAATTTCCAAAAACATACCATCTGGTGAAGGTGAAGGTGCGGTCAAATTAGAAAATTGTGTTCACAAATATACTAATAAAATAATAAATTTACAATTAAAACGTAAAACAATAATATGAAACCTTGGTTAGAAAGGAATTGCCTCAGGTGGTCATCGGAAGGAATGCTAAAATAATGGGCCATCCACACGTACTCAGCAAACAGAGTGAACTATCTATAGTTTATGCCACAATCGAACACAATGCACCGTTTCGGGTCATATATGGCGGGCGAAAAAGTGAACGAGTTGAATGCGTCTCACAGATGAACAATCGAACATCGTCGAAGGCGAACATAGCAGGTGGTGTGGCGAGTTACAGAAACATAACAGCGTTATCTATAAATGCAGGCATTTCAAATCTATATATAGCCAAGTTCTTTACCGTAGCCTAAATATTTCCTTTTCAGCGAGTCCCAAGAGAACTTGTCCTGCTAACAGCCAGAATCGCTCGGGTATGGTATAGTTAATACCGATCCGGAATAATAAAATCCCAATTGACAAAATCCCGACTTTTAAAAATCAAATCTCGCGTTTTTTCGAGTATGTTGATATTTGATTGAATAAATATAAAATGTATGAACTTTTACAAGGACGCACTAAACAGCGTTTCGTAGAAGAAGATAGAAAAAAGTATAACATTAAAATCATTTCTTACTTTCGAAATTGAGTTGCTAAATAAACCAAGAGGAATCATAGACAGTACGGTAGTCCTTAACCGAAAACATCCCCGCAATTCTAGACTGGTCTTCAACCGATATGGTTTTTGAAGTGTCGATTAAGAGCGATGAGATCTACTAAATAAATGTCAAAAGTGAGAGATTGATTCCTTACCTTTAAAAATTAATTGATTTTAAACCGTATTTAGTGAAAATATAACAACTTTTATTTTCCAAAGGTGGCATTAGACTGACAATTGATGGCTTTTATTACCATTTGGAGAATGTTACCACGAAAATGAGTGAAAATGATTCTCACAATATATCAAAGATGCCTACAAATCATATCCATGCTGCCTTTCCATATATACCACACTGCAAAAACGGGGCAGCCTAATTTTCCTATAATGTTAAAAAATGGTCTGGAATTTACCCGAAACTATCGCCGAATTGACCGTCGCCGAGTTGATAGAAGCCGAATTCAATGCCGCCGAGTTGATCATTGTCGAATTGGTCGCCGCCGAGTTGATCGTCGCCGAGCTGACCATGGCCATGTTGACCGCCGTGCGCCGTTGAATTGATCGTCACCAAGTTGGCTCCGCCGAGTTGGTTGTCCCCGAGTTTATAACCGCCCAAAGTTTCACAAAAAAACCAAACATTTTTGGCAATGCTTTTATTTATTCTTCGATGTAATCACCTTTTAACACTTCACCAAACGATTTTTCAACATTTTGTTTCTAAACATTGCTGTGAAGTGGTTTCTTTTTCAAATACAACTGTCCATGCAACATATTTCCTACACATTCTTCTGAAATGATTACGATGTCAACAATCTCATTCAACTTCACTTTACGATCTCTCAATAGGATATCATGGATTTTGTCAATCATTTTTGGTATTGTCGCATCTTTCGGGTTCATCATCAAAAACACTTGTGCGACCACGTTTAAATGCACCGACCCAAAAACGGACAATTTAATAGGATGATGTAGACTCGAACAAAGATAGATCTATATACTTCTTAATTTCCGTTGCTAATGAGCTTTCCAAATATAGATAAAAAATTGTTCGCTGAATTTAAAATTTATTCAAATTTGTGAAGTGCAAACCAAATGACAGATCGACTTGTAAATAGAAAAGGCGCCTTATAAAAGATTCTAAATAGCTCATTACCGGGAGTTAATGTCCCCAAATTGAGTCGCTAATCGCCCATCAAACGTATTGAGGCTGCTTAAAATTGATTTAAGTGTTTGACTTATATCGTCATTTTGACCAGTTTTGCCTGGATTTCCGTTACTCATCGTTACTTGAGCGTAAGTCATTTTACCCAATTGTACCCACTCTACGATTTACTTCCGGTTGGTTCATCTTAACTGCTTGCTTCCTGAATAAACTTCGATTTTTAGCAATCACATTCTTATTTTTGATGTTTTGTAGTTCAATAGCCACGCTACATTGTTAGATCTTCTTAGAGGCTGAATAACCACTTTGCACCCCAAGATGTACTTAATTTGATAAATTTTTTCGATATCTTCATCAGTATCGAAGGTCACCATAAACATGTTGAGAGGTACTTTGCCTTTCTTTTTAACTTAATTGATGCTTCAGTTGCCTTATAAATCCTTTTGCTTTCAGGTCATTAACTATTATTTCTGGTTTATATGTAGAGTGTTGGTTTTTAGCCATTACCCTTATTGTCTGGTTTGGTTTGTCTTCAAACGTGTGCCAAGCATGTTTTTCTTCGATTAACATTTTTCTCATGTTCTGAAAGTTCCACCACAGAAGAAAGATTAACCAGAACCGTCATAACGCTGTTTTTGTATGGAAAAATTTGGACTCATTTTTTGATTTGCCGAAGGTAAGAGAAAGTTGGGTTATGTATTCTTTGATTTACTGGTTTTGATTTGAAATAATAAAAATTGAGAATCCTTAACTGTATAGTTAGTGAAATTATTTGTCAAGTTTTGTTTTGACAGCATAATTTGTATTAAATATTCAAAAAATTCATAAAATTCAAAAATAATTAAGGCGGATTCAGTGTTGCGTTCCTTCCGTCATTCTGAAATTGTTTTAAATCAATTTGATTGGTTAAAAATGACGTTTTCTTTCTTGTGAATTTTTTTCACCAACTTGGTTTAACTTTAACTTTTGTGCGGAACGAACATGGCGAAAAAGAGATAGCATGATATTTAAATGAAAGAGGCGAAAAGAAAACCCACGCTCAAATCTAATGTCAAACAACCATATTGTTTATTATTGTCTTTTGTTTTTTGGAAATTTGGTGAATTGCTGAATACAATGATAAATTTGTTTTAATTTTTTGTTTACAACAATCAATAATTTTATAACTTTAAAAACGCAAGAAAAAATGTCAATCATTACGAAAACTGTCAATCAGTTACATTTTTTACCTATAGATGGAAGCAAAATCGTTCTGCATTTTTTTCAGCAACCATGAATCGTCAAAAAAAAAATCAGAATGACTGAAGGAACGAAGGAACGCAACACTGAATCCGCCTTTATACTTCAATGTCCAAAAAAGAAGGTAAGATGAAAAAAAAATTTGATCCACGCAATGTCTATTCTGGTTAATCTTTCTTCTGTGGTTCCACCATCTACCAAGCTTAGTTACTATTTTCATTTTCTCATAGTGTAAATCGTAGTCTTTGGCTTCATCAGTTACTGTAGATAGTGGAGGAGGTATTTTTTTGGTTGTTTCTGGGTAATATTCGATGTCGTGAATGTCAGTGTTGCAATTAGGTACACTAAACACAACCAACCATAGGCGTCCCTATTTCTGGAGCTGAGTGGTTTGACATTTTGTTTTGTAATAGAGTTAATTTTATACAATAAAATTGTATTAAAAGGGATTATTCGAGTTTCTCGAATTTTGACCTTGTTTTACATCGGATTTCCGACCTACAGGAACAATGGGATTTTCGAGTATTTGATTTTTCGATGTTTTTCTAGCTTTCATTAGGTTTCTTTATTCTTCAGATATGATTCGAGATTTTTCGAGATTTTATCAAGATTTTCGGTATTATTCGAGTTAGGTGAGATTGAAATATAAGCATTGAGATTAACGTAGAGTTAGGTGAGATTTTTGAATTTCGAGGTTTGGAAATTTTTGGATTTTTCAAGACATCTATAGGTTTGAATATCTTTTTGGGATTTTTAAAGATTGATTCTAGAAATCTAAGTTTATTCGAGTTTTTCGAGTATACTGGAAGTTTGCAAGGTGCTATATAATTACGTGAAGTTACAGAATTAGTGATTAAATCGTTTTATGTTTATTATTCGAGATTTTCAGCATTATTCGTGTATAGATTGGAGATGAATTACAAGAATATCAATCAATTAAACTATCCTATACAGAGAAGAGATCCTCGAAAATCAAAATTTTTGGATTTATCTAGATTCCGCAGATTTATATAGCGTTGGTTAGCTGTAGCTAAACATCGAAGTTATTCGAACTTATCGTCATTGTCATATTTTCGCGATTAAGGGTTTGCGAAGGCAGAGAAGCGAGATTCTTATTGATTTCTGGATTTTTTCACGCTTTTCGACATTTCTTGTGTTGCTCGATATTCCATAAAATTTGCAAGGAATTTAGTTGCTTTAAAGATTAAGTGGTTTATCGAGAAGTTTGTTTTTAAGCTTTCCACGATTTGTACATACAGATACAGTTAAGTTTCCAGAATGTTTAGTGACGTAGATGAAATTTTCTAGGATATTTCGGATTTTGTATATTTTGAATTAATCCATAATACAAATTTGAACATCAGTAGGCTGCTTATGCGTAACATTATACAGCTTAAAATACGTAGTAAGTAATGGAAAGTTGGAGGAGGCTCAAATCACCACAGAAGACTGCCAACAATCAAAAAAAAAATTTAGCAACCTAATGGTTATACACTCCGCTTCACTGTATTAAGACACCTATTATATTGATTTCAAATGTCAATAACTTCCATATTTCTGCAATTAGAATATTACTTTTTACATGCATTTGAGAGTACATTGTTGCTTTTTGAAATAACTGTAAAACAGATAACAACAATAAAACCGTTACCTCTGTTTTGTTCGTTATTCGTAATCTTGTAAAAAAAACGTGCAATTAAAATGCGTTACTTGATTACGACCAGTAGTGAATAGTTGTAGCTTATGAAAGCTACGGTAAAAAAATTTTTGTTAATTAGTCTTGATTTATTATTTTTAATTAAATTTATCAATAAAAATTTTCCGACGAAAAAAAAATTAATTGCAATGGTTCTGACGGGCATCAGTTTCATTTCCATGAGTCCGAAAATGCAAACCGCTTCCATAACATGTAGTTTTTGGCAGATTCCAATCGGTTTGCTTTGCATGATGTATTCAAAGGAGGTTTCTTTTGGATTTTTTTCAATTTAAGATGCGTAGTATGGTTAATCACACGTCGAGCCGTTGTTAAGCTTGCTTTGACTTCGGTTTTTGCCTTAATTTTTTACGCATATAAGCATGAATTTAAAGCTGATCGAATAACCGCCTGTTTATCCGTGGCCGTTGTAGCCTCCGCAATGCGTCTTTCTTTATTTTTACCATAATTTTTAATATTATTGATAAAGGAATCAAAAAAGGTTTTCCCTCTATCAATTTTTTCCGATATTTGACGATTTGAGAATCCTCCTTCCTTCAAAACTCTGATCTTACCTGCCGGATCTAATGAACATTTAAATCCATCGTCACCTAATAGAAAAAAATCCATGAGGTGGGAATGTTTATTTGCGATATAATTGACTATTCCGTAGGACCCTGTGGTCATGTACGGAACCCGGGGGCACAACAAATATTAATAAATTTACCAGAATTATCGCATACTGCCATTAAATTAATAATGTAATGAATTTTATGATTTTTATACTCGTATTGACAGTATAATGCAGTCGGTACAACAATTTTTATGTGGCATCCATCGATAGCACCTAACGCTTTCAAAAATATTGATGAGCCCGATCATCGATTAAATTGTTTGCCAATAAGACTATATGAATCTAAACTTGGTAATTTTATTACCTTTGGTGTAAGCTTCACAAACATATCAAGAATTTTGGTCTCACAGTATATCAATATATCAATTGAAACTCATATCAGTCACCCTATAGCTCGCTGCACTGGTCAGTCAATATAGAAACATAGAAACACGGAATTTTATTGAAAATTTGAAACATTTAAAAGTTTTATGTTGGGCGAACACAGAATATTTTATTAAGGGAATGAGCAGACAGTCTTAAGTGTTTGCGGATATAAGCATTATCATTACCAAATATATACTTGTAAATTTCAGTTTTGTTATAGTTTCGTGTTATCTACAAATAACATAAAAATGTTACTGTAACATAACCTCACAAATTATATATATATATATATATATATATATATATATATATATATATATATATATATATATATATATATATATATATATATATATATATATATATATATATATATATATATATAAGTATATAAAGGGGTTTCAAATTCGAGGTATCTTCTTAAATATTCCGCCATTTTATGTTTTGTACTATAGACATGTACCACATGTTATTTGGCAGATGAAAGGACAAACATTTCGGTTAGTTAAAATGGATCGCTACACGAGTAAACAACGTACTTTCATTATTAAAACTTATTTTAAATATGGTGAAAGTTATTCAGAAGTTGGAAGAAAATTTCGTTCAAAATACGGTAGAGAAAATGTTCCACAAACCGTGCTATTAAACTTATCATTGATAATTTTGAAGAAACCGGTTCAGTTCAAAATCAGAGAAGCAGAATTTATTATCGTAGTAGTCGTTCAAGTAAAAATATGCCAGCTGTTAGAACAAGTATTGCTGAAGAGCCAAGGACATCAATTCGTCGTCGTTCACAGCAATTAAGCCTCAAAAAAACAACTTTTGTGGGGTCAATTGGAAGATATTGATGTGCAGAATATGTGGTTTCAACAGTATGGTGCAACATGCCACTCACCATAGCAATCAATCGATCTTTTGAAAGAGAAGTTTAATAATCAAACAATTTCTCGAAGTACAGACGTGAATTGGCCACCAAGATCATGCAATTTAATGCCATTGAACTTCTTCTTATACGATTCGGTTTATTTTTTATTAGACGTCAGTTATTTAAACGAGACATCGAAAAGTTTAGTTGGCTATAAGGCACAATTGAATACTTTTAACCTAGTGACATCTATTTCAAACTGCATGAATTACTGGGTCTTACAAAAGTGTAGTTTTAAAAGTCTTCTGAGGCACACAGCATAAGTAAGAAAATAATTGAAATAACTTAAATCGCAAGAGGTATCGTTCTTATACAAAACGATAGTATTTGTTTTTAAGTGTAAGCTGTTTTTTAATTAAAAAGCCTCCAAAATTGTAAAGCCCTATATACTATATACTTATATATGTAAAGCTATATTCCAATGCCAATCCATTCCCGCTAAGCAATTTGTTAAATACACTTTCGTTCTTTCATTTGATAACAATCGAATTATGATGTTTAAGTTCATCGCACATAATTTCAAATAATTTCCCGATGAAAACAACATCTTGGTACAAAACAAATAATGTTGAGATGAATAGAGTGCAATGAAAACTATTCATTCCAAAACAAAACCAACAAAACAAAGATGAAAATATGAAGATTACTTACATTGTATATTGGATTGGCGTGAAAATTGAAATTGTTTTATTAACATTTCATAATAAAATTATGTAAATTTATTCTTTTGTGTGTATGTTACATCTCATAAATAATGAGTTTCACTGTGAATGCACTTGCATTGAATTCTAAGAATACGATGAACTTGATTGCGACCCACATATAGTATTTTAAAATCGAAACATTTTCTCACCATTCCATCTTGATAACACTCATGTTCATCCTAACGCGGCTCATATTCACAACCCATTAATCAGTATGTTTGAGTCAACAGCATATTACCGGTGGACTATGCGACCTAATTCGATTGTCGTCGTATAACAATTCATAATTTTTTTTATCTGCATAGGCCCGGATACCCATTTCGATGAGAGTGTTGATACTATCAACTTGATAGACATACAGCTGTGATAAAGTGAACTTGCAAAGATTTCGCCTCGATTCTTTTTTGCAGTCTGTTTATTTTTTATTTACTAGCGCCAGCTTATAACATACTGAAATAAAAGTTCGGTCGGCAAACATCACAGCTGTAGGCCCCGTTCCATTTGATCTCGGACCATCTAAATGAAAATAATGGTTTGTTTTTGTGTGTAAGGCCGTGGCACCACAACCGGGCACATGGCAAAAATAAAAATTCCAAAAAAACCCAAAGTAAAGTGTTCCGTTAAAATGGAAGACCGCATTAAATTTGTATTAAGCACAATATGAAAACAAAAGGCTGCTACATAATTTCATGTCATCCTTACACACCGAGGACCAATGCTAAGCGGCTTTGAGGAGTTTTTTATTTTAGTATGTGAATAATTATCAAAACCAAATTTTTTGAGAAAATTTGAGCTAGATCGCATCCTCCGAGGCATAAAACAATTCAAAGCAATATTTCAAAAATTTGGTATATTTAAAAATACCCCGATAAGTACACTTACCTACCTACCAAGGTGTGAGTACTAAAACTAGTTCTCCTTACCGATTAGCCCTCCTCCCTCCTGGGCTGGATCAGAGGCGGAAAGAGCCTTCTAGTTACAAGCTTTTTTTTACATCTTCGTTATGTAGCGCAAACAGCGTTACATGCTTCATATGATTTTACCATTTCTCTTAATATTTTAACTTTCTTCCACGTCCCACGTACCTTCTACTACTATATCCCGGCGTTTCCATCATCGTTGTTTTGATAACAACACATTTGTGAAAGTTTACGCCCCTACTGAGGAGTAGCCTGATCAAATCAAAGTTTCTTTCTTTAACCAGCAGAGCAAACTCCTTCCTTGTCCATTGTCCAAAAGATTTTTTCTAGCCTCAGAGACATCAGAACAAAACGCAGCGCGAAAATATTTCACAAATTGAATTTTGTGAATTATTCATAACCACTGAGCACTCAAATCTTCCTACATATGAATAATGAATTTCTAACTTAAATGTATGAATTTATTCGTTAATGTGATTTACTATTTCATTAGTATTATGAAAAATTTCATATTATCTTCTATTTCTTACGTTAATAATAAGAACCTATTCATTCACATGCTATTAGCTGCATTACAATTATAACGTTTTTCGTATCTTATATGAATCGAATCATAAATACTACAACGTAAGTAGTCAAGATTAAAATAAAAATTTTTATCTGTTTCACTATATTAACGTATGATATTCGTTCTATTAACGAAGGGTCGTATCGGTTCAATTTTAACGAATTTTTCTTACTATTAATGCAGTTTTTGTCTACATTGATGCAGGATTTTTTTCAGGGTGGGAGCTAAGGTACAAAACCCACGACCAACTTAATCTGGAAGTGACTGAGCTGTGGCGTAAAATGAATGGCGTACCTTAGTTTGTTTGGCGAAAAATGACATAGGGGAGGCCGGGGCAGGTTGTTACACTTTTGGTTTCGTATTGTATAACATACACCTGCATATGAATGACAAAAGTTTTTATTAAGCAAGCGAATATTTTGGTATGTTACCCTCAACTCAAAGAAAGTGAGAGAATATAAAAGTTATATTAAATATTATAAAATTAGCAATCCGTACATTGAATCTAAAATTGATCTTTTTACCTAGGTAGAGGCAACAAATATTTAATACCTGTTGGGCGATTATATAAGTAGGCGGTTCTAACGGCTGAGTATCGGTGGTTCCTAAAGTATGTTGTGGACGATCAGTAACAGATGATGCTAAAAGTTCACTTCTGTTAAAATTTCACGATTGTACGGTGCGATTCCACTGACACTGAAGCCATTAATTATATTTTATGCTGCAAGTGCCTCAATGCCTAAGGCTACGAGCTGAGGAATATTATGAATTGTCATTGATTTGTCGTGTTTGACAAATCTTTTTTAAGAGAAGAAATACAGTCCTGTCTAAAGGCTGCAATTTTTGCGAGCAATGGGGAGAGAATTTTAACATAACTACTCTGTTTTCTTTTGCCAAATTAATTATATTTAGTGCCAAATGCGATTTGTTACTATGCAGAAGAAACAACACTGGTCGTTCTAGTGATGGTATGACATGATGTACCAAATGCTGCATACATTTATAAAATTCCTCTACCGTCATTCACCCAGACTTGTTGCCTGCTCTGTTAAATGATTTTCTTACCGTTACCTTGGAAAAATAAATTGAGGAGGAATAAAATTACCAACAGCATTTACAGTAACACATACCGTTACTGGTTCACCCCTTTTTGCTGAAATTAAACCACCACCCACCAGCCACCTGTTTTACTCCTTTTTCGACGATTACTTTCCCCATATTTTTTACCGTTGTTACTCCAATTTTATCCAAGTTCTACGTTTCACGTGCAGTAAATCGGTATCAATTATTAACTTCAGCCAATAGATCGAAAAATGAGTTCACTGCTATACGATGAAAGCCAAAAGCACTATATATTCTGGTTGCTTCTGGCCGAAAACTCGATAACCAATCCGAACCTGCTAATTTATTTTTAATCCATGGCTCAGGAATTTTTTTGTTTACTGGAATAGTACATTCATACGAGTATGCTAGCGATCTCGCGTCTCTAGGCGTCAAACCAAAATATATCTTTGAGCAAGTTTCATATTCTCTTCTGCATTAAAAACCGATTTTTTTATAACCGTAGGATTGTATAAGATGCGTGGTTTCTTCTGTTAAACTTGCAGTCGATCGGGCATTTTTTACATAGCATCACAGTATTTGAAAATTTATGTTTAAATCTTTAGCCACCGATCGAATTTTCTGATTTGCTGTCAAAGCTCTTTGCACCGCAACTTCCATAACATGCGCCGGAGTTCCTCCACGGTTGGCTTTTTTTGTAATTTCTCATTATTCTGAAATATAAATCATTTAGTTAGTATAAAACATTACGTAAATGAACTCAAAACCTTTAAATTTATTCTGTTTGCTGGTTGTGATTTTCAACTGGGCACGTTGTTATATGTCGCAACTTACTCAACTAGAAGCGTCACGACTTGCCCCAACGAGTTTTTTCAACAAAATTCGTTTACTATTCTTCTTATTAAAAACTAACCTTAAATCGCCTACAAAACAAAATATTGTACGATTCATTTTTTTACTTACCGCGTACTAAAACAGACAAACCATTTTCTCTCGCACTCACATGCGACTGATCGCAATGAAATTTCCCACACGACTGAAGATTTCGTGTAAACCTGCCCCAGTTTCCCCTACCTTAGTTAGTGTGGACATTGACTACCTTTCTTACAAGAGCCCCGTTACAAAATGTCGCCCAAAAATACGAGGTATTTGTTTAACATCGACATTTGAAATTTAGCTGAATATAGCTTTGACTTTCCGAGTGAATAAGATATTTTCACCGTTTGGTTTGACATTGTCCTTTTTAATTCTTTCGTAGATATTCAATTTCGGCTATTTAGCAAAATGAATTAAACATTTCTAATGTTAAGCCTCGTATTGTTTTGATCAATTTTTTTCTCTCTTTCAATGCCTAAGATTTAATTGTGAAGTGTATTCGGGTCGAGCGTTTCATACCACTCTAGCCATCATAAAATGTTATTTGATCTAATCCATAGTTGGTTTATAAATTTATGTCTTAACATTATGGAAGTATTTGAAATATTTTGCTCTGAACCGTTTAGCTGTGCTTCAGGTGGCAATATCTATTGAACAAATCATCTTCAGAAGAAAAAAAGCAGATTGCTTTACATTCAAACTAGACTTTAACAACTTTTATCTAGTACTCGGCCCTACAAAGTTCAGTGTCAGGTTCAATTAACGATGGTCGGATTATTGTTATCAGGTATAACAACTTTGTTGCAAGGATGACACCCTAAGCAAGATTAAAATCGTTCAGTCAGGCGACCCCGCCGTTTTTTCCACATAGGATCATAAATTTCAGGCTAATACACATTCTCAGTAAATTGGTCAACATGCTAACCATAAAAAGAATGTAGATAAACTGACTTTGTCGCAAATATTATCATCCATGAATATTAGCGGTGAAGCTCATTAATCCTTGGCATTACCACCAAAGAATTCTTTACGATATCAATTCAGCAATACTACATGTACGGTGATTCACAGGAATGGCCAATTGAACGTTTCCTATTCTTCTGGTGTTCCAATGGCCAATTGGGTTGACCAATTAGACATTTTACTCACCGGTGTCGCATCAAATTGGTATTGATGTCACATCGAACGAAATCCTCATATTGGATTAAGTAGACTATTTGTTTAGGGAATAGCGCGCTTACCATGGGTGGGGGCTTGACCACTATATCTAAACCACTAGTTGAGAAGTTAAATGTTATTTTAATTCTGATGTTTATTTAAAGTGGTCTTGAATAGTTTGCACAGCTTTTTGGAATGTCAAGTTCATGTTGTAGTAATCCTATATCGCAGCGACTGCTCTTAGACTTATCATTTCGTAATGGTTTATTTATATCAATTTAACATATTTGTAAGTCAAATTCTATTGGGAAATAATATGCCTGCCATTGTAATGATGCTAGCATAGAATTTACGGAAGGTTTGATGTAGATATATTGTTCATTATGGAACGACTTTTATTTCAAAAATGGTCTTTCCTTGACCAGGGCCCTATTGCACCAACTACTTATCACTTATTACTTATAAACTTATCATAAGTTAGTTTTTTTAATAATGATAAGTGATAAGTGTTTCACCAAAAATAACAAAATCTCACTCACTTATCAATTTGAAAACTTATCAAATTTTGATAATGATAAGTGATAAGTGTTGCACATCAGATTGTCTATAACTTATCAATTGACGAATTATCAAATTGTTATGATAAGTTGTAATGATCTATACAAAAATAATATAAATGTGATAGTGTTTGCCAAATAATATGCTTTCCGCACATTTTATATGTTAAACAATGGTTTTGTACCTATATATAACAAAACAATTAAAAAAATGTTATTCTGTAATTTAATAACAACAACAATATTGCATGTATGTAATAATACATGAAGAGAAACCTTTCTCAATTGAGAGTTCTTATTTCAGTGTAAAGAATCAATTGTAAAACTTTTCTTTTGTTGCTTTTAAAATAAATTCTCTTTTCTAACTGTAAATAATTTTTCAGCAGTACTTAAACGTAAACAATTTATTTTCATAACAAATGAATTAAGAGAATTCCTATTAACAAATAAAATGAATTTAACTACATTATACAAAAAATGTAATCGTCATATACAAACCAAAATGATTTTCCACTATTCGTCTCGTACACTTATGAGCACGATTAAATCTTTGCTCTATTATATCATCCAGATTTCTTCGCATTGGTGGGAAAAGCCAATCTTTAAGTGAAAGCACTGTCACCCAAAATCACAGCACCGGGGAACGGGCGAAAACAAGACTCAAAATTACTAAATAGCCTTGTATATGGCAATACTCTGGATTCATGGACACTACCTGGCCAATTTGAATTTACTGGATAAAAGCTGCGGTCTGGGCCACATACCATCATTGCATTCAGTGAATGTTTTCCATGTTGATTCGCAAAGTGTTCTTCATTGACCGTAGGTGCATCTATTTTAATCATTGTTCCATCGAAGCAACCAGCTACCTGGGGGTAGCCACCCAACTCAAGAAACTTCTATCCTGGATATTCTTAACCAATGCAGTGTTGTTAGTAGCTGCTATAGAGGACTCAATGCGCAGTTTCGGTCGGTTCCATGGTGCAAATTTGCTCCGATTTTTAATAATACGTGCTCAATTTGTTCATGTGACAAACGAAAATATTTTATCACTCGCGAGTCCAGAGAATACTATATTTGGTTCTGGCTTTCACTATACGATTTCTTCTTTCTTTTTCATCCTCGAATAATCTTTCGAACCGACGCATTTATTTATAAATTTTGTTTTTCGTTTAATAAATTTCAGTTTTTGTTCACTAATGTTGATATAATACCTATGTATATACGAGTACCTATGTATATTTGATAGTTTTATATTAATTTTAAAATATCGAAAAACAACTGTCTTACCTCTGTGATAAATCGAACAGAATGAAATTGTTCTTACTTTGACTTAATATTATAACTTATTAGAATACAATAAAATAGCGGTATAAATTTTGAAATTAAAGTTATTAAAGTTATTATGTAATGTCATTATCATTTGTACTCTTTTAAAATTGAACAAAAGTTCTCATCTTACCAATAACAGCAAAAAAAAAACGTTTTTAACAGACTTCCGTCATACCACAACAATTACAAATCGCTCTTATCAATTTTTTTGAGTAGTAAAATTTTTCTTATTGATATTTTGGATAAGTTATCATTAAAGTAGTCGATTATTGATAAGTTAAAACCTTTGGTGCAATAGAACTACGAAAAAATTATCAAAAACCTCAAACTTATCGCTTATCAAAATATTACTTATCATTTATCATTTCGCAAATTGGTGCAACTTAATTTTGATAAGTGAGTGCTTATCACTTATTATAACTCAATTAAATACTTATCAAATTTCAATTTGGTACAACAGAAAATTATCAAAAATTATGATAAGTAATAAGTGATAAGTAGTTAGTGTAATAGGGCCCAGGTAATGCAAGTTGAAAATGACCAGGTAATGCAAGTTGAATATACTGGAGTTGTTCACTCTGTTGGATCATTTGTGCTTGGGCTTAATGGCCGGGAATTTAGATATGCTTCGAGTTGTGCAACGACTTATAAGCTGCCAAAAACGCTTGTGTTGTTAAACCTGATGCTACTTCGATACGTACCGCTTTTGTTACCACGCATATGAATATCACTAAATAAGGATTATATGATTTGTGGCCCCTTCCTTTTGTTGTTCGGATTTGGAACAAACCTGCATAATCTACATCGTTTTTTGAGAATGGTCTCCCTGGTATGACTCTACTTTCGGGTAAATTTCCCATTAGCTGATGTTTTACTATGTTGTTAAACCGATGGCATCTAACACATGATTTGATTTGTTGTTGAATGCTTCTTACGGATATTGTTTTGTGTGCTTCTTGTATTATTAGTTTTGTTACTTGATGCTCTGAAGGTATTATTGCAGAATCTTTTTCTTTAAACGAGCTATTGGAATTTTGTACCCTACATCCTACTCTTAATATCCCTGTTTTATCTATGAATGGGTTGAGTGAGAATATTTTTCTTTTTGAAGATATTTTGTCGCCTTTTCTGAGACATGTTGTTTCATCCTAATATTTTGGTGTTTGTATGTTTTTTATAACCAATAGTATAGCCAGTGCTAGTTCTTCTGCCGTTATGCAGGTGGTGAGGTGGTTGTTGGTATGTAATGTGTTTGACTACTTTTCACGAACAGTTGAATGAACGCTATTGTTTTCAGTATTTTGTTAATTGAGGAAAACCTTTAGCGGCTCGGTGGTGGTAACTCCTATCGAGCACAATTATGCGAAGCCCTCTAGCAGCTCGGTGATGGTAACTCCCTATTGAGCACAATTGTGCGAAGCCCTCTTTCGTTCTTCTTTAGTGTTTTTTATATTAATAACATATAGGTTTTTAATTGATTTTTATATTAATCACAAGTACTTTAGCTGTACACCTTTTATTTTTATTTTTGTTACAAAAACAGAGAGGAGATACAATTGCACCAAGAAAAGACTAAAGTCGTAAGTAATATTTTTTTTAGCAACCTTTCTTCTTTTTCGAAAAAACAAAAAAACCTTTTTTTTTTATTTTGTTGCTTGCTACGTTTTTTAGGAATCTAAAAATGGTGCGAATATTTTGTACTTAATTATTCTTAAAGGTGCATTTTTATAATTTGACAAATTTAATTTCGATCGACGCCACAAACCTTTGCAGAAGATGTTGAATGATGGGTGAATCACAAGTAGTCGGTAATGTTTTTATTGAATTGGTTTTTTGTTCTGGAGGATCATTTAACAGGAGAGGTTGTTCTGGTCCATGCCACTATAATGAATGTATTTGTAGTTATTCCGGGCTTACTCTTCTACTTCCATAGCCTGCTGGATTCTCGGTTGATTTTACATAATACCATTGCGCAGGCTGCGTCATTGTCTGGATTTGTGCCACTCTATTTGCTACAAAGGTTTTGTATTTGTTAGGATTGCCTTTGATCCAGCTTAGTGTTTATCATCATTGTCTAAATTCTTATAAGAAACACCACAAACAACAACAACAAAATTATTACATTTCTTCTCTTTGTACTCTAACCTTAATGAAAGAAGAAGAATCCAAATATGTATAACTATCGCTCTCTTTTTTGCGGTTTCGGATTCTGCTTGGTTCGGGTTCTTTGTGTTGTATCTTGTATTGTTTGTGGTGAGTCAGTAAGAACTCGACAACCGATTTGAAAACATGTACAATTAAATGTATATTAAATAAAATGTGTTTTCAAGAATTTAACCAAAAATACAACTTTGTTTGTCTGTTCAGAAATGCAACCTGAAATTTAAAAACGAACCTGAAAATAAACCACCTACATACATCTCATTTGCTGGGCGGATTTAATCCACACCTGAACATCATAAAGCAGCCGCTAAAACATAAATATTAAATCATTTAACTTTATAATAATTTTTAGAATAATTTGTATACAAACTCATATTGAATCCCAATTATAATCCATAATTTTTCCCATACAGTTTGTATTGTAATCCATAATTTTTCCATCACGTAACTTGACATCCAGTATTATAACCTAAAAACAAAAGAGAACACAGAGAATCATTTGATCACTAAAATAATTACCATTTATACTTATCTGAATTATTTGTCCATCAGCCGCTTCTCTTGTTCCTATAATTTGTTGGCTGAAATTGTTAAAATAATATTTAGTTTAACTTTAGTTTTATATAGAATCATTTAACTTACCAATTTAATTGTTTACCTTTGTTTTGACAGTTCCAATTTGGGTACAAGCCGTGGAATATTATATTAGGTATGATGTTACACGTTCAAAATTTGTACTAAAATTGTAATTGCTCAAATAAGTTTATAATGTCTATCAACAGATGACACTTTGTATATAAATTGGAAATTTTCCGTAAAATATTGCATTGTATAATTTACCTTTCAAAGTGACAGTCGTGTCAAAGAAACCGTGTAGAGTGAACATTAACCTAAAAGAAAATTATAATTTATTAAATAAAAAATTGTTATTAAATTCACCATATTTACTCGAAGTATTTTCCATAAAAATATTGTTTCTATTTAATCGTAAGAGTGAAGCCAGCGTGAATTTCTTACCCTAAGGAATTCATCATCACATTTACAAAATTTTCAACATTGTGTTTGATCCAGTGAAACCGGATTTATTTATCCAAAATAAAATAATTAATATTTTATTTGATCTACACGGATTCCGGTGTGTATTTATTGATCCAAAATAAATCACCATCATACATTTCCGACATTTTTTAATGGTCCTTCGAGCCGGATGCGACACGAGGCGAATCTAACCTAAAAAGAAGAGAGACACGTGATTATCAACCAAGAAGATTGTGGGAGTTTTATCGATTCACCATCCAAAGAAGAAAGCATCTACCAATATTCAGGTAACCGTTTTACATCCATTTATTTTTTTTCCATTCCTTCCGAATTTAATCCAGGCTTTTCGTGATTTGAGTGAAGTTTTCTTTTTTAATTTTTTTTCGATAAAATGCCTCTCGATGACGGTTTAGATCGTCGTAGTGCGCTAATAAAACGTAAGTCCGTGATTAAAGGCTAATTAACTAAAATCTTTAATTTCGTTGATAGTAAGGGTGTGAATTGCAGTTATGACGAATTAAATACCCGCTTGTCCAAGGTAAACGAATTATACAACCAATTTATTTCGGTCGAAGAAATATTATTCCAATTAAAGCCCGAGACGGAATCAGAAATGGAGGAGTTGGATGACCAGTTCTTTCCGCTTGTTTCGAAAATCCAATCATTGATCCGTTCAATTAACCTTCAGCCAGTTCCCAAATTGGATGATAGCGTCGACCATTCTGTGCACGGCAACAATTTTAAATCCGATTTCAAATTACCAAGACTATCGCTCCCGATATTTGACGGCAATTATAAGTATTGGCAATCATTCCATGACATTTTCATTTCAACGGTCCATGAAAACACATCGTTGTCACCCGCGCAAAAGTTTAAATATCTGTTGGGTCAGTTACGGGGACCAGCGTACGAGTCTGTCTGTCATTTCCGTATAGATGATGCGAACTACGTCGAAGCGTTGAAACGTCTCATAAAGAAATACGACAGAAAGAAAGCAATTGTCGAAACCTATATACGAGAATTTTTGTCGCAACCCAAAATCGGTACGAATCCTTCTTCTGCAAACGTATTGAAACTTTTTGACAAAATAGATGAGACCGTCCGAGGATTGAAGTCGCTTGGTCCGAAGGCAGTTGAACGGGATCCTTGGATCATTTATTTGGCTACAGAGAAACTCGACGAAGAATCAAAACGGATCTGGAAATACGAGACATCAGAAAACGAATTTCCTACCACTGACGAACTGTTAGCATTCTTATCCAAAAGAAGTGATGCAATAGGAGAATCTGGTGCGAAACGTAGCTACAATCCGCCGAGCTTACCCAGCACGTCCAGATCATTCTATGTAAATCCGCAACCACGTTGTCCGTTATGCACTAACGAACACCATAAATTATTTACTTGCTCTAAATTCCGCAACCAAGACATTGACGCCCGACGAGAACTGATTAAAAGGTTGAATCGGTGCTTTAATTGCCTGAGCGATGAAGATATCGTATCCCAATGCAAGAACACTAAAAGCTGCCAAAAATGTAATAAGAGGCATAATTCGCTATTACACATTCCTCAAGCCAGTACTCCTCAAACCAGTACTACATCATGTATGGTTTCGCAACCCGCCTATTCCGAATCGGGCACCCCACACCGAACTAAATTGTCGTTACCAGAAATTTCGGTTGAGCCGACCAATTCCCAAACCATGGTAGCCAATTACGTTGAGCAAAACCGACGCGTAGTACCCATTCTTCCGACAGCCGAAATCGAAATTGAAGATAGTTTCGGGAATTGGACGAAATTTAGAGCCTTGCTTGATTCGGGGTCAACCCATTCATTTGTGACGGAATCGTGTGTTAACCATTTAAAGGTGCCAAGATCAAAGGCGAACGTGTCAATTGATACATTAAATAATTCACAGGCTGGATCATCAAAGGGAGTATCAATTTTGAAAATCCGTTCATGCGTAGATCACGACTACATTGTCAGTACCAGAGCATATATCCTTCCGTCAATTTGCCCTAGGGTGCCAGTAGAGTATATCGACGAAATTAAGTCCCATTTCAGACATCTCAAACCATTAGCTGACCCCAATTTTACTGCGCCGACTCACATCGATATTTTGCTTGGCTGTGAACACTTGTTCCACGCATTGACTGACGGCAGAGTAGCCCATAAGGACACTTTGATAGCACGAAACAGCCGATTTGGCTGGATTATTGGCGGAAGTTTTAGGTCAGATGAGCCAACTACCCCGAATAAGGGTCAGTTAAGTGTATTGCATATTCAGTTAAAGGACGACTCCTTGGAATGGTCCGGTATAGAGAAATTACTTCAAAGGTTTTGGGAAACGGAGGAGGTCAACACCAAGCCAAGCTTAACCGAAGAAGAGTTTAAATCTGTGAAATTTTTTAATGAGCATGTCAAATTTGAGGGAAATCGTGTATCATTACCGCTGCCGTTCATTCAACGACCACCAAACCTTGGTGACAGTCTTATGCAAGCACAACGAAGATTCTACTTGCTTGAGAAAAAATTGAATTCGGATCCGCCGCTCAGAGAAGCCTACGTTAGCTTTATGAAAGAATACCTAGCTTTGGGACATATGGAAGTTATACCAGATAATGAAATCGCGAAAAAATCTCACCAACTATTCTACCTTCCACACCATGCAGTAATCAGAACCACTAGCAGCACTACCAAGGTCCGAGTAGTGTTCGATGCGTCCGCCAAGTCCACCTCCGGCGAGTCATTGAACAATAATCTAATAGTAGGCCCTACTATCCAGGATAATCTATCTGACTTACTCATCCGATTCCGTAAGCATAAATTTGTTGTGTCAGCTGACATCGAAAAGATGTTCAGGCAAATTCGTATCCATCCAAATGATCGAGATTACCAGAGAATCATTTGGCGTGAAAATCCGCAGTCAGCAATCCAACACTACCGCTTATCCACAGTCACTTATGGTACTAGTCCCGCGCCGTTTCTGGCCACTCAAACACTCCATTATCTTGCAGATAAATTCAGTGCCGAATATCCAATTGGCTCCGATATTCTAAAGCAAGACTTTTACATGGACGACCTAATGTCTGGCGGAGAAACTTTAGAAGCAACATTACAACTGCAAGGGGAAATAATAAACTTGCTCAATCAAGGAGGCTTTAAATTACGAAAGTGGTCCGCAAACCATCCCACCTTATTGGAATCCATTCCAATTGAAAACCGAGAACTTACCTCTTGGGAAATATCCGATGAATGCAAAACCATATCAGTACTCGGCATAAATTATGACCCTATCCACGATAATTTCTTTTTCCGATTGTCTTTACCAAATACAATCAAATTCACCAAGAGGTCATTTTTATCGGAGACCGCTCGAATCTTTGACCCGTTAGGTCTATTATCACCTGTAACAATCCGGTTAAAGATTATGTTCCAGTCGCTGTGGGTGAAGGGCATTGGCTGGGACGATGAGCTCCCTCGAGATATTTCAGAGGAATGGTGTTTCATTCGAGATCAACTTACCGAATTAACCAATGTAAAGTTTCCACGATACATACATGCAACTAAAGGGCTAGAACTCCATGGATTCGCGGACGCCTCGAAGGAGGCATATGCAGCGTTAATATACGCACGAGTAATAGAGGGTACGACTGTGCACACCAATTTAATTGCAGCCAAAACTAAGGTAGCCCCAGTTAAGGTTGTTTCGATCCCACGTCTGGAGCTAAACGCTGCTGCTTTATTAGTTCGTCTTTTAGAATCTGTCCAAAAATCATTGCGCTTGTCCAATCATCCCAAAATCTATTTGTACACAGATTCCACAATCACGCTGGATTGGTTATCTAAGCCTCCTAACACATGGAAAACATTCATAGCAAATCGCACATCCAAAATTCTTACATGTACGAACCGAAACCAATGGCATCATGTCTCGTCCAAGGAAAATCCTGCGGATTGCGCGACGAGAGGTATGTTACCGAAAGAATTCCGTCACCAGAAGTCCTGGTTTAAGGGTCCCGAATTCCTACTTAATCACTCCTTTAGTCCTCCGGGTGAAAAGATAAGGCTTCAACTACCTTCTTACAACAATCGAGAATTCAGCTGCAAGCTCTCCGCGACACCGAAACGTGAATCCATTATTGAGGAGATAATGGAAGGGAGAGCAAACTATCGAAAACTAACAAGAATAATATCATTACTGTTAAGATTCAGCAGAAACTTAAAACTAAGCCCTCATCGCCGCGCATTAGATTCATTGAGAGTATCCGAGATACGCGAGGCAGAGTTTACAATATTTCGCGATATCCAGGAAGGGATTTATACTAACGAAATCCGATCCTTAAAAACGTCAAAACCATTACCAATTAATTCTAATCTGATTTCTTTTTTTCCATTTTTGGACGGCCACGGGCTGCTACGAGTTGGCGGCAGATTGGATCACTCAAATGTATCATATGATATGAAACACCCTGTGATATTACCAGAATGTCATGCAATAGTCGAGCAAATGGTAAGGGAATTACACATCAAGCATCTGCATAGCGGACCGAAGTTACTTATGAGCAGCATTGCCCAAAGATTCATGATTCCCCGCGCCAGGAATCTAATAAGGCGCATAATCCACCAATGCATAATTTGTCGGCGACATCGGGCTGAAATTCAACAGCAACTCATGGGTCAACTGCCATCTTGCAGAGTAAATCCTACCGCAAGAGCGTTCGTGCAAACTGGCATCGATTTGGCTGGCCCCTTCACCCTAAAAACATCGTTCCCGAGGAAGTAAAACGTACAAGTCATACGTAGTTATCTTCGTTTGTATGGCAACTAAGGCCACAACTCTAGATTTAGTAACAGACATGAGCACTGACAGTTTCCTGGCAGCCTTAAGACGATTTTGTGCCGTTCGTGGAATACCTACCGATTTGTATTGTGACAACGGCACAAACCTAGTTGGAGCAAAAAGGGAATTAACCAGATTCTATACGGAGTACCTAACCCAAGCAGCAAAATCAAACATACTTAGTTGGTGCACCGATCAAAAAATACAATGGCATTTTATTCCCCCAGCGGCTCCTACATTTGGTGGATTGTGGGAAGCCGCAGTAAAAGCTACCAAGTTCCATCTACGTCGCGTGATTGGAGAATCCATACTCACCTACGAAGAGTACATTACTTTTCTTAAGCAGATTGAGGCCCTTCTTAATTCCCGGCCTCTAGAGGATCTTCATGATGGCGATTACAACCCTTTAACTCCCAGCCACTTCCTAATTGGTCAACCAATGACTCTATTACCAGAACCAGATGTCTCAACAATAAAAATCAATCGGTTAAGCAGATGGCAATTACTTCAGTCCCTATTACAGGGCTTTTGGAACCGATGGTCATTGGAATATATGACTTCGTTAAACAAATTAAATAAATGGCACACACCGAACCACCAAATAAAAATTGGAAATCTAGTGCTTCTCCGTGATCAACACGTAACCCCATCAAAATGGCCATTAGCACGGATTTATGATGTACATCCTGGAAAGGATAACCTAATTCGGGTTATTACCGTCAAACTTCCAAATGGCAAACTACTGAAACGACCAATAACCAAAATTAGTCTTCTACCAAGTTTTGACTCTAAGGAGTCAACCGCGGCGATATGTTCAGAAATGCAACCTGAAATTTAAAAACGAACCTGAAAATAAACCACCTACATACATCTCATTTGCTGGGCGGATTTAATCCACACCTGAACATCATAAAGCAGCCGCTAAAACATAAATATTAAATCATTTAACTTTATAATAATTTTTAGAATAATTTGTATACAAACTCATATTGAATCCCAATTATAATCCATAATTTTTCCCATACAGTTTGTATTGTAATCCATAATTTTTCCATCACGTAACTTGACATCCAGTATTATAACCTAAAAACAAAAGAGAACACAGAGAATCATTTGATCACTAAAATAATTACCATTTATACTTATCTGAATTATTTGTCCATCAGCCGCTTCTCTTGTTCCTATAATTTGTTGGCTGAAATTGTTAAAATAATATTTAGTTTAACTTTAGTTTTATATAGAATCATTTAACTTACCAATTTAATTGTTTACCTTTGTTTTGACAGTTCCAATTTGGGTACAAGCCGTGGAATATTATATTAGGTATGATGTTACACGTTCAAAATTTGTACTAAAATTGTAATTGCTCAAATAAGTTTATAATGTCTATCAACAGATGACACTTTGTATATAAATTGGAAATTTTCCGTAAAATATTGCATTGTATAATTTACCTTTCAAAGTGACAGTCGTGTCAAAGAAACCGTGTAGAGTGAACATTAACCTAAAAGAAAATTATAATTTATTAAATAAAAAATTGTTATTAAATTCACCATATTTACTCGAAGTATTTTCCGTAAAAATATTGTTTCTATTTAATCGTAAGAGTGAAGCCAGCGTGAATTTCTTACCCTAAGGAATTCATCATCACATTTACAAAATTTTCAACATTGTGTTTGATCCAGTGAAACCGGATTTATTTATCCAAAATAAAATAATTAATATTTTATTTGATCTACACGGATTCCGGTGTGTATTTATTGATCCAAAATAAATCACCATCATACATTTCCGACATTGTCCATTGAAGAACAAAACCAACCATTTTGGTCCTTGTAAGCCGGATGGTATTTTAATAAATTAAAATTTGGCGTCTTCACCAAGCCGACCATGAAATTTGGCAGTGTATGAAATAATATAATTCATTTACTGTTTTCCGAGTCGATGCATTTTTTATAACAAAGTGATTTGTGTACAATCCAGTGTTAAATCATAAAATCCGATTACAGAGAAAATTGTAATATCAAAGCCGCCATTTTGTACGTTGTTAGAATTGAATGAATAAAGTAAAAAATTGATTGCCGTATACCGTTCAACATTTACAAATCCGATTTAAGCCTATTCAATAATTTTGGGAACCGTTGTAAGCCTGTTCAATAGTTTTATACAACTTAAGAATAATAATTGCAGTTCAACTATAACATTTATTTTCGAATAAGAATTGAGTCTTCAATAATTTAAAACAAAACAACAAAATTATCATAAGACTGGCGTTTAACTTTATATAAGGAGTTATGTTACAACAACATTTATTTATATGTTCTTGAATTAAATTAAGTCAATAATTGAAATTGACGATCATCTTTGAAACAACCGGTTCAACAATAAAAAATCATCTATATCAACCATTTATCTATAATCGAAATTGGGTACAACATTTGTTATCAAATTATTTTGGTATTATTAGGTATACAATTTAATTAAAATTTTATTATATAAATATATAACATATGTTAAGTTTAAAATGGTTAAAACATTTAAATCCGTATTGTTGCGCATAAGGGCAATCAAAAAATATTTAAGGAAATTTGATGACGAACCTCCACCGCTAGAAGAATTAGAAAGTAGATTGTCCAAATCCGAGAAAATATATACCGAATATGAAAAAATCTGGGACGATTTAATTAAAATCAATGCAGAAAATCTCGATGATATGCAACCGGAAATAGAGGAGGTGGAGGATCGATTCCATGGCGTAACGGGCTAATTTGAATGTTTTAATCAAAAATTATAAAGATAATTCAATTACTTCTGATGACAAAGCATTGGTTACCAAATTAAAATTTAATGCGGTTAAATTACCTCACGTGAATCTTCCGATATTTAACGGAAACCCAACAGAGTGGCTCACTTTCAAATATACCTATTTAGAGTTAGTAGGTTAGTATGAGCGAATCATCGTAGAAGTTCATGTGGATGCTCTTTTGAATTTGCCGAGGGTTTCCAGAGACAATGTCATAGAATTAAAAAAATTTGGTGAATTCCTGCATTTCGCACATTTCATCCTTAGAAGCGTGCAATCAATCCATAGATGGTCTGGGCGAATTATTTATTATTAACACTGTTACTAAAAAATTAGATGCTAGTTTAAGGAAGGAATGGGAAAATGAGTTAGTTCCAAATGTCTTACGTGGATTCAATTAAAAGAATTTTTGATGAAACGATGTAGAGTGTTATCATCAGTTGGATCAAATTTCAGTGATTCTGGGAAATCGTTTCCGAACAAATCAATTAGACAGAGCACAGGTCGAAATACACTAAATAATTGAATTGCGACTATGTTTAAATTATTTCGGGGCTAATCATTTCAATAAAAACTGCCAAAAAGTTGGTTGTAAATTGTGTTCACGTAAACATCACACACTACTACACCGTACAGAAACCTCACGTCAACTTACGCAGTGATAGAAGATAAGAAAACTACCGAAACCCCAACAAGTTTTAATGGGCAGTCAACCTATTCTACTCCAGATAACTTGATTAAAAAGCAAGTTTTATTATCAACGGCTTCAATTCTTATCAGAGAGGTAACAATGAGAAGTACCACGAATGTCGTGTGTTACATCGACTGATTTTGCGAATAAATTGCAGTTAAATCGCACTGCTCTTAGCCATATTTCAATTTGCGGTTTGGATGACACAAAAACAAATGTATCCGAATGTACATGTACAACTACAACGATTAAATCCCGTATTGCCAAGTTTCAACATAACTTAACATTTTTTATTGTTCCAACAATTTCCAATGCATTACCACAATCCAATATCGATATTTCGCGTTGGGCAATTCCGAACAACATCATGTTAGTCGATCCATATTTCAATACCTCTAGGCCGGTTGATGCGCTTATAGGTGCTGAACTATTTTTCAAAATTTTAAGAAATAACCGGATCCATTTAAATCCAAACCTTACAATAATTCAAGAAACCATTTTCGGTTGAATATTCAGTGGAAATTACTTTGAACAAAATAAGTTTAGTTTTGTAAACGTGTACGAACAACCGTGCGAATGGGATTGTTTAAACCAAAATTTAGAATGATTTTGGGTGGTAGAATCCTTTCCAGCTAAGAAATTTTTGTCAAAGGATGAAGCCCACTGTGAATCACATTTCAGTAAAACCCATTTCAGAGACGAGACAGGACGCTTTACTGTTTTTATCCCATTGAAGGACAATGTTGACAAAATCGGTAGTTCTAAGCCTCAAGCATTACGCAGATTTGGTTATCTGGAACAAAAACTCAATTCTAATGAGGACTTAAGGTAGCAATATACCAATTTCATCAAAGAATACAATGATTTAGGACATATGAAACTTGTTAATGAATTGGTCGATTCTGAGACAATGAAATCGTATTATATGCCTCATCATCCGATTTTGAAGCCAAGCAGCTCAACGACTAAGTTGCGCGTTGTTTTTGACGCTTCGGCTAAGTCGTCTACAAATGTTTCCCTAAACACAAAAAAGTTTACAGAGAATATTCTGGCGTACAAATCAACATGAACCTGTACAGATTTATGAATTGACCACGGTAACGTATGGTACATCTTCTGCCCCATATCTTGCCACGCGCGTGTTAAATCTGCTTGCATTTGATGAGAAAGAAAACTACCCTCTTGCATCAGAGTCCATTCGATATTTTTATGTTGATGATTTCCTTGGTGGTGCCGACTCGATCAATGAAGCGCTTGAATTACAGCACCAGCTGATTGAAATGTTATCGAGTGGAGGTTTCAATTTACATAAATGGTCAGCCAATACAGATGAGCTATTGGCACCAATTCCGGAAAGCGACAGAGAAAGTCTTAATTAGACGATGCTAGTTGCCGCGAATCAATAAAGACACTTGGTTATATTCAATATCAGTCCAATGGAAATTCATAAACACATCACTAAAAGGTCAGTTCTTTCTGATATTGCTAAAGTGTATGATCCACTAGGATTACTTTCTCCAGTTATAATCACCGCAAAAATACTCATCCAATCACTTTGGAAATGCAAATCAGATTGGGACGAACCACTTTCTGAAGACTTATATCGTATATGGCGTACTTATATCGAATTTAGATCAAATTTAGTCAATGTTAATACCATTTTATTTCCAAGATGTGTCCTTTTTCAAAATCGTGTTTCGGTAGAGTTGCATGGTTTTTCAGATGCCTCAGAGCAAGCTTATGGTGATTGCATTTATGTTAAGACTACAAATAATTTCAAAAACATTTCCGTTCGTTTGTTATGTAGTAAATCGCGAGTAGCACCGATAAAAATAATATCGCTACCGCGTTTAGAGCTATGTGCTGTGCTATTGCTCTCACAACTAATAACAACCGTAGCAGAATCAATGGAGATTAAATACGATCGCATAGTTTTGTGGTCCGATTCCTTAATAACTTTACAATGGATTAGAATCTCGCCTCATAAATTAAAAACATTTATTGCTAATCGAGTAAACGAAATTCAAGAATTGACATGCAATTTCAATTAGCAACACGTCAGTTCAGTAAACAATCCATCCGATTTAGTGTCGCGAGGCTGCATGCCTCAGGATGTTAGGATATAAAGAAAATTGAATCGTGGTGGAATGGACTTAAACTTTTGTATCTTCCTGAATGCTATGGATCTGAACTTCCATCTAATGATGATCCTATTAATTTCGACAATGAATTACTAGAATTAAAAGAAAAATCGTCATTGAATTTTTTTACCGTTTCAATAAACATTTTTAACTCTTTTATAGAAAGATTCAGCTCTCTTTCAAAATTAATTCGTTCTATGTGTTACGGTTACGTACCTACTTCGATTTGTACACAATTGCAAAAATAAAATTAATAAATTGTCCGGTCCACCTTCAGTAACAGAATTCAAAATTGCAACCTTGGCTTTGGTTAAAATTATTCAACAGCAAGAATTCCAATCCGATTAAACTCGAATCTCTGATAATAAAGAATTACAAAGGCAAATTAAACTATGATGTTTAAGCCCGTTCATCGATGAAAATAACCTGCTCCGAGCTGGGGGACGTTTAAAAAATTCCAATTTGGAATATGATTGCAAACATCAGCTATTATTACCTGCTAATCATCACTTCACAACAATCATGTTTCGTTATGAGCATTGCTAAAATCTGCATGCTGGTCCGCAACTTCTGACTTCCATAATACGTCAAGCTTATTGGCCAATTAACGCTAAAAATACAGCCAAGAAAATAGTTAGAAGCTGCATAAGTTGTTTCAAAACAAAGCCGATGTTGACAAAGCAAATCATTGGTGATTTACCATTAGACAGAACCACCTGTAGCAAACCATTTAATACTGCTGGTGTTGATCTTTGTAGCCCCTTCAAGATTAAAAATAAAGAAATACGTAATAGTGTGTGTCAGAAAGTTTATGTTGCAGTGTTCGTTTGCTTCACAACAAAGGCATTACACCTGGAAATTCTATCCGATCTCAGTTCTGAATGTTTTATTGCCTGTTTGAAAAGATTCATTTACAGAAGAGGTAAATGTGGAACAATCTGGTCAGACAACGCAACTAATTTTAAGGGTGCCAGCAATGAGCTTGCACGACAGCGCCAATTTGTTCAAGCAGAAATTGAATCCAATGATATCATTAACTATTGTATTACAGAAGGCATTAACTGGAAGTTTATTCCGCCCCGTTCTCCTAATTTTTGTAGCTGATTTGTTGTCGATGTGAATATCTGTCTTGGCTAATGATTAAAATCGCTTCTCTAAAAATTTTAGGTATTGGTTTTTGGTTTGAAATTCTTTTGGATTCTTCAGCGAGCTTTCATATAGGCGCCTTGATTTGTTATCAAGTTTTTCTGATAATGTAAAAATGATTAATGGATTCCCTGTTCCGATGTCGGGAGGAAAATTCGAATTATTAAATATGTGGCTACACTGTTAAAATAGAGGGTGTGCATCCCTGTAACTATATACTCATGTCACATTATTTATTGTGCAATTTAAAATATAAATTAAAATAGTTTCATTTATTTTATAATAATAATAAACAGTTCAACATAAATATAAACTTTGATGTGTTTCATTAATACACTCAAAACGTTTATTTTTACCCTTTATGTTGTGATTTTAGTGAATTTTGTGTATTTTTTGTTAGTGTTATTAATACGGTATTCTTAATGCTACAGGGATATGAACCAGTCTGTTGAAGGTGCATCGTTGCGATGTGAAGTGATGCGGTCGAAATTCAAAAATATGTGTGTTAAATTAAATCTTAAAACACATTTGACACACATATTGTTAGTTCAATGAAACTATATCTAGATGTGTGAAAAATGTGAATAAATTGATTTTTTATAGTGAATCAAAGTAAAAAAATTTGATAGTTGATCGGACATGTTGTAATAATGTTCAAAATGTTGATTTGAACCTTTCTACTCAGGTAAGTGATTGTAAAAAAACATTTAATAAGTCTAATTATTATTATATTAGTGTAAAATCTTAGACTCTTGTACTTAAATTGTAAATTTAATATAGTCTTGATTTACAGTTATCTAATAGATTACCACGGGTGGGGTCTATTTAGTTATTGAGAATAAACAACTTGTTGGTAATATTAGAGTTAAATTCATTCTATTTTTATTTTATTTAATATTCACCTTTTATATAAGTTAAATTCTTTATTGATTTTTGGTTAAAAAAAAATAATTTTTATTTTTAACTTATTTGTTTAACATCGAAATTACAACTGATTATTTTCTTATTTTCTAATTACAATTTGCTTAATTAAAAATATGTAGAATATTAAACCATGTCGTCAAGAATATTCACACTGTGTAACTTGTTGTCATTGCTAATGCAACGAGACAAATATGATCACGTTGTATTTTTGTGGGAAACCTAATTATTACGCGTGTTAACTCCTCCCCCTTAAAGTTCGAATGCTCACATTCGAACCATCAGAAAAACGGCGTTTCATAAAATTTCCGTCTATGCTCTGAGGCCCCTGTTGAGGATTATAAACTTTAAAAATACCTACCATCAAAATTCTCAACATAAAAAACATAAAAAATCATCAAATCGCAGCATATAACCTGAAAATATAAACAACATCATTAATACGTCATCCATATAAACCGTAACCTGAAATTTAAAACACAAGAAATTGTAATTATTGTTAGCATATTTACTTCTAAAACTTTTCATAATGCATGTACACTTTCTTAGAATTAAGAAAATCATTTATTTACTAAAATTATGTCCTTTATCGAGTTATTTAAGTTATACTTACATGTTTATGAAAAAATATCGTAAATACGCCGACATTTGTTGTAAACGTCAAATTTTCCTTCACTTACAGACAAGGTAGTAAAATTTCTTGGTTGCGTACACTCATTCATTGTGTGGGACGCATTCATAAATGGTTTTAGACCAATTAACTTTTACTACACTTTTTTGACAGAAAGATAATAAAAAAGGAAAATTTGTCAGTGTCATTTTGTGCGGCTTAGAATTTCAACTTACATTTGAAATTAAAGTTAAAATAAAATTAAATTAGTGTGAAAAGGAAAATAAAGTTTATAATTAGTAGTGTAAAGTAAATAACTTGCCTTTTTACTTGTGCTTTTAATTGAAATCAGCCGTAATCATCTTTATCAGGGAGAGACTCGCAAGGCCACTTGCTAATTTGGAAATCTTTATCGACGTAAGTGGATTGCCCCTACATTTGGTCCTTCGAGCCGGATAGTAACCAGCAGTGCTCCAAAACTCGAGCAATTATCAAACAATTCGGAATATCGCAGTAACGCGCTCACAGTCGAGCGATATATCATAAATCATATAAATTTGCACCACCCACGTGGTGGCCATTTTGGGACGCTACAATAAAAGTCGATTTGCACAAAATACGCGTGTGATTTGTAAGTTTATTGGTCATCCGCAGTGCTCCAAAGCTTGAGCAACATCATTTAATCAACGTAGTGAATTTTAACGCGCTCACAGTCGAGCGATATATCATAAATCATACAAATTTGCACCACCCACGTGTGCAATAGTATACGGTAACCATTTTGGGACGCTACAATAAAAATCATACGAGTAGCAGCATCTATAAATATAATTTGAGAACGAGTTGCGTCATTTACAGAGGCAGCGGTAATAAATTAATTAATTGTCTACGCGTGAAACATCGTACAATCAGCGATTAAAAGGGCGGAATTAGCCGGACGCACCATCTAGAAACACTATTACATAACGGTCAACCATTATTGAGAACGGGATACGGGAAGTGAACAAAAGCAAACCTAATTACGATGGCGGATATATTGGCTCTTAAAAAACAACGCTCGAGTAATAAAGGTCGCCTCACGAATATTATTAATTTCCTTAAATCTGCTAACGACGACACTCCAGTTGAAGAATATAAGATACGTCTAGCTCGGGTAGAACAATTGATGTCCGAATTTACCGCTATAGAAAATAAAATTTTTCACCTCGATCCACTCGAAGAATCGGACCACATTTACGAGGAAAATTATTATACAGCTGTAACGGGTCTTAATACGCGAATTCGAGCTAAATCTATAACTGCGGGTAATATATCACCGGATATATCGTTTAATATGACTAATGCAGCCAATCATAACGAAGTGAAATTACCAAAAATTAGTATACCGCTGTTCTCAGGGGACTATAGAGAATGGCAATCGTTTTACGATATGTTTTGCTCCACCATTCACGAATCTGCCAAGTTAAGTCCGGTGCAAAAATTTCAATACCTGGTTGGTCTTTTGCGCGGTGAGGCCGCAGTACTTTTGAGGCACATTAGCATAACAGAGAGCAATTATATCGGTGCTCTAAATAAACTCAAATCTCGATACGATCGTAAGCGGCACATTATCAACGTATTTTTGCGTACTTTCATTGAACAGCCAGCAATTACAAATGCCAACTCGGATAATGTTAAGAGACTAATGGATACCTCCGATGAAGTGATACGTGGCTTAAAGGCGTTGGGTGAAAACGCTGAAAATCGAGATCATTGGTTGATCTTCCTGATGGTTCAGAAGTTGGACGACAAGTCTCGAGTATTATGGTCTGAATATGTAGCCGATTTAGAAAATCCACAGTTCTCTGATTTTTTGAAATTTTTAGCGAGACGAATCGATGCTTTAGAAACGGTTAACATGTCGGTTAAGAAATCTATCTCGCAAATTAAAGTTAAAAGTCATGTTACAATAGAAAACCAAAATAGTACCTATAGTTGTGCGCTGTGTAGTGATGGTGATCATTATTTATCATCATGCCAACAATTTAATGAAATGGATGCTGAAAAACGAAAGGATTGGGCGAAATCCAAGAATAGGTGTTTTAATTGCCTGAGCCGAAGACACGTAGTAAAGGACTGTCCATCGAAAGGTCGTTGCAGAATTTGTCACAAAAGGCATCATACTCTACTTCACGAGAAAGAGGATGCGAAAACCAACTCCCAACAACCACCAGTCACAGCCGAAGCAACTACATCCCTCTGCTCGCAAAATTCATCCAAGTACACTATATTACCAACCGCCATGATTAAAATTTTGGATTGCAATTCACGTCCATTAGTCTGTCGCGCGCTATTAGACTCAGGGTCCCAGACCACTTTTATCTCAGAATCCTGCGTACAACGATTGGGCCTGAAGAAAACGAACGCGAGAATACCCATAGCGGGGCTGGGCAGTTCTAACGCCGGTTTTACGAAAGGAAAAGTATCATTAGTTATTCGACCAAATCATCATCCAGAAATATCAATGGAGGCATTAATCCTTTCAAAAATCACTTCTAACCTACCCCATCAATCATTTGAGAACATTTATCTAGATTCTTGGCCTGAGGTTCAACTAGCGGATCCACAATTTTACAAATCATCGCAAATAGATGTTTTGATCGGCGCTGATTACTTCTTTGGATTGTTGGAGACTGGACAAATTAAAATCCGTGATGATAATCTCATACTACAAAAAACTGTGCTGGGTTGGATCGTTTCCGGAAGCTGCAACAGAGGGACGGAGAATATAGTTTCAATGTTTGCCATATAATCGAATGTGGACTTGGACAAAACGTTGCGTATGTTCTGGGAATTGGAATCGATTTCAACCAATGAACCCATCTTGTCCCCAGAGGAGACACTATGCGAGAACCATTTCACCACCAACACAAAAATAGATAACGATGGCCGATTCATCGTAGGATTACCGTACAAGAAATCGGTAGAGTGTTTGGGACAATCACTCCACACAGCAATACAAAGATTAAGAACTATGGAACGACGCTTCGCACGAGAACCCGAGTTCCAACTATTATACAAGGAGTTCATGCAAGAGTATCAAGCATTAAATCACATGGAAGAAATTCGGCAGCCCGACCAAGTCAATACTGGATATTATTTACCGCATCACGGAGTGTTAAAACAATCTAGCTCCACAACAAAACTGAAGGTTGTGTTTGATGGATCCTCGAAATCGACAACCGGAACATCACTGAACGAGTGTCTCGCAGTTGGTCCTATAGTACAAAGAACGCTTTATTCTATCATTCTCAGGTTTCGAGAACATAAACTATCAACCGTCACATACGGACTAGCATCATCTTCATTTTTGGCAACCAGAGTATTAAAAGAAATTGCTGACAACAATGAAATCTCATATCCGCAACCAGCAAACGCGATTCGCAATTCTATATACGTGGATGATTTAATGACAGGCGCGGATACCGAAATCGAAATCTACAAACTAAAGGAAGACATTAACCGTTTGCTATTACGACATGGTTTTAACCTACGCAAATGGATGTCCAACTCATCGAACATCTATCATAATGCAGATAACGAATCCAAGGAAGACATGAAAACGATAAACGATATCCAGTCAGATGAGCTATCTCCAATTAAAATATTGGGCCTGACTTGGAATCCAGAAACCGATCACTTCGCATTTACTTCCCAGTTGGCAATCACTACAGCATTCACATTTACTATCTTGAACAACGAAAGTAAAACTCAATGGTTCGAGTACTTGCTCTCCAGATATTCAACATTGACAAGACTTAAAACCGTTATGGCATATATACTTCGATTTGTCAACATTATGAAGAAGCAGAACACAGCGAGAACCGTAAGCTTAACCAGAGAAGAAATATTCAGTAGTCTATACAAAATTTGCGAACACGAACA
Organism: Tipula vernalis; assembly: GCA_958295665.1. Taxonomy (NCBI): domain Eukaryota; kingdom Metazoa; phylum Arthropoda; class Insecta; order Diptera; family Tipulidae; genus Tipula; species Tipula vernalis. Next base: position 194,075,092 of record OY282558.1, on the reverse strand, counting down.
ATTAAAGTTTTATCCGGAGGAAATTCAACAATTACGAGCTGGGCAGGAAGTTCACAAAACGAGTAGCATCAAATCTTTAAACCCATTCCTCGACAAAGATGGACTTCTGGGCGTTGGTGGGCGATTAGAAAATGCGAACATAGAATATTCAACAAAACATCCCATAATCTTGCATCCCAAATCGCAGTTGAGTATGTTGGCAATCTACACCATCCATATAGACAACAAACATTCCGATCCATCACTCACGTTAGCCATTTCAAGACAAGAATTTTGGATTCAGCGAGGCCGAAATTTGGTACGACAAGTCATCAACCGGTACGTGATCTGCACCAGATTCAAAGCCAACGTTAAAACTCAGCTAATGGGAAATTTACCAAGCGCGCGGGTGGAATTAGTCCGGCCTTTCTTAAAAGTCGGGGTCGATTACGCTGGACCCATATTGATTCATATGCGGCAAGGTCGAGGTCAAAAGGCATTCAAGTCTTACGTATGTCTTTTCATCTGCTTGAGCACCAAGGCCATACATCTTGAACTGGTTGGAGATCTGAGTAGCGAGGCGTTCTTGGGTGCCCTCAGGAGATTCGTATCTAGACGGGGCGTATGCCAAGAGATATTTAGCGACAATGGCACGAAATTTGTAGACGCAGATCGAAAATTAAGACAATGCATATCATGGCACTTTACTCCTCCAGCAGCACCCCATTTTGGCGGCACTTGGGAAGCTGGTGTGAAATCTGCAAAATACCACCTACGGCGAGTAATTGGCAACACTATATTGACCCAGGAGGAAATGAATACATTGCTCGCAGAAATCGAGAGTATACTCAACTCGAGACCATTGTGCTCCATCATTGATGCCGATACAGACGTGCTCACACCATCGCATTTTTTGATCGGGCATTCATACACAAAAATTCCAGAACTGGATATCACGTGCTCAAATCCAAGTCACTTAACGAGGTGGCAAATAGTACAGCAGCTGAAACAGCATTTCTGGAAACGCTGGTCACTGGAATATCTCACCACCATGCAAACTCGGTCGAAATGGCGAGAAACTCAAGCTCCAGTAAAAATAGACGACGTAATTGTCTTGAAAGACAATAATACTCCTGTCAATCAATGGCTTTTGGGAAAAGTTATAACGTTGCATCCGGGAGCCGATGGCCTAGTAAAAGTGGTTACGGTCAAGACATCATCGGGAGAGATAGTGCGTCCTATCAACAAAATATGTGTTCTTCCCACAGCTAACGAAGACAACGCAACGGCAAGCAATATAGTATCTATTAACAACAATTAATCATTGAACCTGGTGGTTCAAGGGCGGCGGTATGTTGAGGATTATAAACTTTAAAAATACCTACCATCAAAACTCTCAACATAAAAAACATAAAAAATCATCAAATCGCAGCATATAACCTGAAAATATAAACAACATCATTAATACGTCATCCATATAAACCGTAACCTGAAATTTAAAACACAAGAAATTGTAATTATTGTTAGCATATTTACTTCTAAAACTTTTCATAATGCATGTACACTTTCTTAGAATTAAGAAAATCATTTATTTACTAAAATTATGTCCTTTATCGAGTTACTTAAGTTATACTTACATGTTTATGAAAAAATATCGTAAATACGCCGACATTTGTTGTAAACGTCAAATTTTCCTTCACTTACAGACAAGGTAGTAAAATTTCTTGGTTGCGTACACTCATTCATTGTGTGGGACGCATTCATAAATGGTTTTAGACCAATTAACTTTTACTACACTTTTTTGACAGAAAGATAATAAAAAAGGAAAATTTGTCAGTGTCATTTTGTGCGGCTTAGAATTTCAACTTACATTTGAAATTAAAGTTAAAATAAAATTAAATTAGTGTGAAAAGGAAAATAAAGTTTATAATTAGTAGTGTAAAGTAAATAACTTGCCTTTTTACTTGTGCTTTTAATTGAAATCAGCCGTAATCATCTTTATCAGGGAGAGACTCGCAAGGCCACTTGCTAATTTGGAAATCTTTATCGACGTAAGTGGATTGCCCCTACAGCCCCTTTGGGTGTTATCGTTTGAGGCGTCTCTGGTTCGTTGTATTAATGATTCGTAATTTCTTAGTTTTGGTATATTTTGTAGTGATGACCGCTATTCCCAAAATGATGACTATTGAGAATGATCCCCAGCTCGTGAATCGCTCGATGGCTCCCTCCTTTTTAAGGAGCCCAATGTGACGAGTATTATTTATATGAATATCTTTCATCATTTGTAATTAAAGTATTTCCTTGAAATCACTTTCTTCCGGCATCGGCTGTAGAATAGCTGGAAGTACTTGAATGGTCGTTTTTTCTTTAGAAATGTAGATGTTATTTCCAACTGACAAGGTAGTATTGCTGAATTTAATCAAATATGTTCCATTGAGTTTCTGAGTTTCGTTATTAATTTTGATGTTCCCATCGAATTGATTCAGTAGATCTAGACCCTCCGATATTTCGTTAACTGTTTGAATATGTTGATTGTTGTTGTGTTTGCATTTTGGAAGGTCGACTTATGAGCAAGTTGGGTAAACAAGAAGAATTACTTATGTCTAGTATATTATTTTGGTTACATATTGAAAGCGAGTTGATCGTTTTACATTCGTTAATAATACTATAAATCTTATCGTGATTTTTAATGACATTTTCATACTCAATTTCGGTCACCTTATCGTTTCTTTTGACCGGTTTGACCAATAATTTATCATATAGTTCTGGAGTAGTTACCGGAATGTACACAATATAAAGTAGACACAATTTTCTACTAATGATTTTGATATTAGCGAAATCGAACGCCTCCTCGGGAGTACTATATGGTCAATTTTCGGTTTCCAGTGTATTAATGGCTAATTTAATTTCAGAATTTGATAAAACGAGTGAATTTATAATCCCTGCTTTAGCCCAGTGAATTGCATACTTAATATTTACCAATTCTTCTTTCATTAGTTTTAATTTATATTGAATATTTAATGCTAATGGGTCGTTTAATTTATTTTCTTTGTGAATTTCGTTAATAATTAAATTAACCATTTTTGTAATATTATTGATTATTTCATTGTACAATCGGTTTATAACTACTTGGTTGTTGTTATTCTCTAAAGCATTATTCATTTTATCTTTAATTACTTTGAAATCCTCGTGATCGGGATTTCCGGCTATCCAATTCCATGCACTACCTATAAAGTTTAAGGATCGTTTGGATTTATGTATTCTAAGGCTGTCCAGTAATGTTTGTAATTCCGAGAGTTCATGCCTCAAATAGGAGTGGAATGGGTGATCTATTGTCATTTCTTTGTCCAGTATGGATTGCATTCTGTCTATGTAATTTTGGTGTTTGTCTAATTCAATTATATGGATTAATTTGAAGTTTCCGTCCTGTATTTTTGCTTGACCTGTGCTAATTGAGATGATTTGAGAATTTGTGTAATCAATAATTTGAATTTCTGCCAATGTGTTGCTTAAGGCGTAACTGTAGTAAAAATAAGTATTGCCTGGTAGGTTTTGATCGGGGTACGGTTTTTGTTATGGTATTTCAGATCTGTTTCCTGCTTTTGTTTTATCTTTAGTATGGTATCTTGTCGGATTTGTTCTAATTGTTCAGGATCTGTGTCAGGGATTCTGTCAAAATATATTTCCACTGGCCGTTTGCAAGTTGTCGAGTGGATTGAGTGGTTATATTCATTAATCGCTCTCTCTAGTAGTTCATTAAAAGTTCGCTCTACCCCATCAGCCTTTAGACATCTCATCATTTCTGAGAGTGTCGAGTAAAATCTTTCCACTTGGCCATTCACTTCACTTTTGTATGGGGGAGTTGACTTTTATGTTTAAACCATCTTCCAACATTGATATTATGGAATTCGAGTTGAAGGATTTTGCATTGTCAGTTACCACAATTTCTGGTACACTAAAGAAAAAGAGTTTATCCCTAAGTGGTTGTTTGATGTCTTCTGTCGCTCTGGATTTTAACGGTCTGCAGAAGGCGAGTTTACTGAATTTGTCAATTGCCGGTAAAACCAATTTATTTTCTGTTGAGTAAATATCTAGATGGAGCGTATGTCCAGGATAATTAGGGATAGGTGTTGGGGTAATAATAGGCTTATTGGGATGGTGATCATATTTATTCTTCTGACATATAACACAACGTTTGACCAGCAACTTAATTTTCCTGGTCATCCTGGGGAAGTAATAATTTTCGATTATTCGATCTCGATTTTCTTGAGCATTACGATGTGCTCGTCGATGGACAGATAATATTTTTTCCTCTTGTTGGTTTTCATCTGTAATATCTTGTACCATCTTCTGAGTGAATCGAATTTTATAGTCTCTGAAATGTATTGGGTACACTTCTTGAACTTTTCCCATTATATGTTCTGATGTCTTCAATCCGTTAATCGTGAGTGGATTAAGGTAACGTTTAAAAAAATTTATAATGTCTGAATTTGAAAAACTTGCTTGTGTAATGATGTGCCTGGAATATTTTGGAAAAGGGTTTATTATTTGGTACGAACTTCCCTCGCCTACGTTTAAAATTAGTTGATTGCGGAATACATTAACTGGGGTTTCGACTGTGGGGACCAGATCATCCGGAGAACTTTTGTTGTGTGACTGACATTTTGATATTTTAACTCATAATTGTACTCTTCCAGGATAGCTTTCCAACGTTTCATTTTGGAGTTGTTATTATTATTGCTTAGGGCATATGTCAATGGTTGGTGGTCTGTGAAGATCTTCACTTTCTTTGATCCGTAAAGGAAATTTCTCAAAGATGTTAACGCCCAAAGTATGGCGAGCATTTCCTTTTCATTAGCCGCATAATTTTCTTCCGTTTTATCTAAGGTTCTTGAGAAAAACGTGATTGGCCTTCCCTCCTGAGATAAAACTGCACCTAGTGCAAAGTTGGAGGCATCTGTAGTCAATTCAAATTCCTTTTGGAAATTTGGGAATGATAACAGAACTTCTTTGGAGACGAGTGAGGTTTTTATTTTGTTAAAGGCAGCTTCTTCTTCGGTGTTAAGCTTTACCATTTTATTTCTTGAGAGGGTTTTGGACACACGTCCGTCTTCTCCTTTTAAGAGTGAAGTCAGGGGCTTCTCAAATTTTGCGTAGTCCCGGATGAAACGAGGATAAAATCCGGCTAATCCCAAGAAGGATCTGAGTTCCTTCACGGTCTTGGGTACGGGAAATTCTGTTAGGGATTTTACCTTCTTCTGATTCGCTTTTATCCCATCTTTAGAGATGACAAATCCTAAAAATTCTACCTCATCCTGTAGAAATTCACATTTGTCGAGTTGAATCTTCATATTTGCGTTTTCTAACACTTTAAAAATTATCGTCATGTTCTTGAAGTGTTCTTCTTCTGTTTTACCAAATATGATTATGTCGTCGATATAAACGTAACAACGCTTCCCAATGTGGTCGCGAAGGATATCATCGAGGATGCGTTGAAATATCGAGGGGGCAATTTTAAGGCCAAATGGGAGGCGGGTAAACTCGTATTTTCCATGATTAACCGAAAACAGTTTTTTCAATGTCCGATTCTTTTAAAGGAATCTGATGAAAGCCGCTCTTTAGATCTATTATGGTGAAAAATCTGTTTTCCCCTAAGTTTGCCAAAATATCGTTGATTTCAGGTATTGGATACCTGTCTGAGATAGTAACCGAATTTAATTTTCGGTAGTCGATCATTATTCTGTATTTCTTTTCTCCCGATGCGTCTTCTTTTTTCGAAGGGGGCGAGTAGTAGGGACAGCAGAGACGCAACGATTTCAACAACAACGTCAAGAAACAATACCTACAGTTAGTACAAATTTGGGTGACCGCATGGGAACATGTTGATGGAACGAAATCTCGCTCCCCTCACAATGGAAAAAATGGTGGAGGGAATAATAATAGTTGTTTACAGATTTTCAGAAAAAAGAGTTTGCGGTACCAGGAAATTTGTGTTGTCATTGTGTTTACAGGTTGGAGCAGTATATGAACTTTAAATTGTATTTTTGTCTTGTGCTAAATAAATTACTAAAAAATATATTACTAACAAATTTACTAACTATCAACTACTTAGGTGTCTGGAACCGGGTTGAGTCTTTGTTGCTAACATTCCTTTTCCATCCTCTCGATCTTGTTATATGTAAAAATGTGTACGACGGCGGCCTGGCCAGGGGCGGATATCACAACTATTAGACTTATGTGGTTATCGATGTGGCGCCTTCCTTTACGGGGTGAAATATTACTATGTTGGCTTCATGAAAAAAAAATAAAAAATAAGCTGAGTATGGATGGTACATATTTCCTTTATAAGGGAGAGTTATGGTGTCGTGTTACAACATGGGTATAGTGGTGTGGTATTCGCATTTATAATACGGGAGACTTGCTTAATGCTTGATCGTACATCGCAATCAATCAATCAATCAATCAATCAATGTGGCTACACTGTTAAAATAGTTTGTAAACTCGAATTTAGAACGTCATACCGGTTAGCAATCAGAGAGCGCTAAAAAAATAAACTCTGACTTGCCCCGATAATGCAATGCCCATTATACTTACAAGTGATACAATAAAGACAATATTCAGACATATCGTACGTTATATCTTGCGGCCTATTTATAATTCTCGAGGAAAGGGAAATCTAAATACCAGTGCAATACCAGAAATTCAAATTTGTTTGTCGAATGTGTTATAATTGACAGACCAATCAATACATAGATGATCCCACTGGAGACATACAAAAAAACTCAACCAATGAAAGTTTCCTTAAAATGGTCCGATAATTTGTATGATCATCGAACGTAACCAATCAAACTCTACATACTACTTTATACGTATTATGTATAGTACAGATGATGGATGAATGACAAAAAATTGTTTAACTTTCATTCAAATTAACATTGATGTACTTTCAATTCGCGTCTGTTTACTGGTATGTACACGACGACGAATTTCTCACGCAATCTTTAAATCATAGCCCACTAAAAATTCTTTGAAAGATATCGATATGATAAAAAAGACGACCAAATCTTTTGGGGGATTTAAATTTTAAAAGCCATCGACATCGATCGACCAAAAAACTTGGTATAACAAACCGAAGTATCTATGTATATATTGGTTATGCCCTTCTAATTTTTCTAGATAAGTATGTACGTGTACATTGTATATATACATTCTAGAACATGGTAGTGTATGTATTAATACATAACACGGTTTATTTAATTTTATCGCTCAAGTACAAGAATTCTTCGCGTATTATTTCAATTGAAAGTAAAAGTTCAAGTTGAAAGTCACAGTCGTTGCATACCACAAAACAAAACTATCTACAGTCATTAACAAAATAATCGTAATAATCATTTTGATTATTTATAAATCATTTTACGAGATCATTATTTTGAATGATCATATGTGTAACGGACATTGCGACGCAGAAACAAGATTTATGGGCATACGGACAAAAAAAAAAAGTCATCAATTCAGACTGGTTCAGGAAATACATTGTACATATAAAAAACTGTAAACTCTTCGTAATTCATCCATCACATAAATCTGCACCTGGAAGTTGGGAAAAGTGAAAGAAGACACCACTTTTATTTAGTTTCTAATTTTTGATTTTAATTAAATTTATTTTGAGCAAAACTTTTGCACCAAAAAACTATAATTAGTAAGTTTAGAGAAGATATAATCAAGATGTTCGTGATGCATGCACATTCGCTTTCTTTATAGATTTTTGTGTAAGAGAATTTGGTTTACCCGGGCTAATACATACATACTCGTATATACCTATACGCACAAAACCAAATCGATTTTATGATTTCTAAACAATTATTTTAAAAGATTATAAAAATGTTTCAGTTTAGTTGGTTTTTGTATTAACTGGGCTGGCACGCTACACACTATATAGATATTCAGTCTCGCTTTATACTGCAATATAGTTTATCGAAACAAATTGAACGTTTATTTGTGTCAATTAAAATTATGTACAAATCAATGAAGTGGATTAAAACATTTACTTTAAATTGATTCGTTTAGTATTCAGATTAATTGGTGGTAAGAGATTTGTGATTTAGCAAGTTCCAATTAATTTGAAACGAGTACTCACTTCACTTTTCCTCCTGGCCAATCAAGGTAATATCTTTCTCTTACCCATCCGCTCGTCTAACGCTTGCCAGAAAATGAACAAAGTTTAAAAATATTTTTAACCTTATGAAAGAATAAAGAACATTTACGCCAAGTTTTAATTGATTATTTCGTTCTGAAGAAAAGTGTTGATGAAAGATATCGTATTCTTCAAGAATCTTATGGTGAACCTGCTCCATTTCAAAATACTGGTGAACGCTGGATTAAACGCTTCAAAAGTGATGTCTTTCAAGTGAAAGACAAAGAACGTCCAGGTCAATCGGAAAAGATTGAAAACCAACAACTGCAAGTATTATTGGCTGAAGATACGTGTGAAGGTTGCTCAGCAAACAATATCCTAGCGTTTACATGCAACTGAACGAAAGAAAATATAAAACCGAAAAGTCATTTTATGATGAAAAGTGGATTTATTTTGAGAATCCCATAAGCGAAGAAAATCTTGGGGTCGACTGCAAGGCCCAATCGCTTCGGAAAGAAGACAATGCTATGCGTTTGTTAAACTGTTAATACTAACGCTACCGACAACAAATAATCAGTTTGAACCACGCTATGGTCGTAAAACGAGCAGAATGGGCCAGAACCCAGAAGACATGACAAAGTAATTTTGCTTAAAATTTCGATTTATCATCCCGCACTTTAAAACCAGTTAAAGACACTCTTCATAATTGATATGCAATGGTAATAAAATATAGTTCCAATGGGATATGAGAATATAATTCTCTCTGACATTGTTATGATCATTGTCAAAACAGTGTATCATGCTCGTGCCCTTTATTAAAGCGAGATGAAGCGAGATGACTATAATGTATTTTTGTTAAACGCAGTACGCTTTGTACCTTGTACAAGTTGTAATATGGTTTTTGTTTTTATTAAGTAGTCGTGTTTGTTCTCCTGTTGCGTTCGCATGAAATTTGTAATCGTCGAATCGCAGAGAGTTACTTCGGTCTAAAAACACCAAAGTATTGAAATCCTGTCAAAAATGTTGAAAAACTTGGTTGGTCCAAAACCATTTTTCTCGACGTTTTGGACGCCCCTGAGTCTGAAGCAGCAAAAAAAAAAAAAAAAATTGTCCGTCCGTCTGTCTGGTTGTGTGTACCTATGGCATCTCGAGAACGGCTTATCCGATTTATAATTTTTTTTCGACAATCTGTTTCTATGTTCAAGGCGGGGTGGTTTGGCGTCTATTGGAGGGGGGACCAAAGTTGAGTAGATTAATCTACCAGCTCCGTAACCTTCCAGTAGGGTGCGCATCACGTGAGCTGTTCTGGACTTGTTATTAGGCAGCTGCGTGATGGGTACAATTGTGTAAGGGGTAACCTGTTCACAATTCGCAAATGTACGTACTGCCTCCTCGTGGCAACCACTGGTAACTAGGCCACTTGGCACATTTTTGGCCATTTGGCACAGGCTAAAGTACGGCGCTAAAGGAGAAAACCTTGACAAAAAACCCTAATCTAAGGTGGAACAGCATATGCCGATGGATGAATGGCTGATAGGATAATCAGCCCAAAATATGCGGACTCTGGATACCAGGCACCCTCCAGTTTTATTTAGCCTTCCTGTAGATATACTGGGTGACCTACAGATGATTTGCAATTCCCAGCAACTCGTAAGAGTAAAATCAAACGGAATACGGGGCAGGAGTAGGAAAATACGGTAGTGGGACAACCCTCTCGAGGTCCTTGAGCTCCAATGCTACCGTATTTCTAGCGGAACTACATGCAAACATGTAAACATCTAGGAGGGAGAGCAATAAGCCCAGATAGTATGTCTCACGTACCGGGAGGCAGTATTGTCAGGTTCATTAAGAACCTGAATATTGACTGGACGGATAATTAAGCAGGGGCCAGCACAATAGATCTTTTAGGTCGCAGTGCGAAGTGGCTGATCGCCCGCATGCCCCCCTCCCCCCCAAAATAATAATAATGTTCAAGGCAGAGATGTCAAAAGCTTTTGGAAACTATAACGTCAAGAGGGTGAGAGGTACCTGCCATGGAATTGGGTCGGTTTGATTTTTGAATTGGGCATTGAATTTTGGGTTGATTTGAAGGCTAAGTTCAGGGTCAATTTGCGGGTTGAGTTGAAGTTAAGTTGGAGTTGAGTTGGGATTGGATATACAAATATTTACGGAATTTTTTATATATGCCGGTTTGATTATTGAATTGGGGGTTGATTTGAAGGTTACGTTACGTAAGGGTCAATTTGCGGGTTGAATTGAAGTTGAGTTGGGGTTGGATAAGATATAGTGAGTTGTTGACCAATTTTTTATATATACTGGTTTGAGAATTTATTTTGGCATAGAATTTCTGGAAGAGTTGAGGGTTAGGTTGGGTTCCGTTTTCTAGTTGAATTAGGGTTACTTGCGATTTAGTTGGGGTTGGATTAGGGTTAAGTGAGCAGTTGAGCAATTTATATACAGAGAAACCCTACTACAACCGAAATCGTGTCCGTCAAACTGGAAGGATTTGTGATGCTTTTTATATAAATTTTATTGGGATTATTATATCTTGTCTATTTCGATGAAATCCAGCATTGCCAATGGAAATGGGATTCCCAAATTATTTTTAGATGAAGTTCTGGAATATGGCCAACTATGATGAAACTTAGCTGTTTCTGAACGGATTTGAGTGAAATTTGACATCTGCAATGGAAATGGGATTCTAAAATCATTCTTGGATAACGTTCTACAATATGGCCAATGATGACGAAACTTGGCTATTTATTAACATACGATATTTGATGTGGGTGATGGAAATCGGATTCAAAAATGATTTTTGATAAAGTTCTAGAATATAGCCAATTACGACGGAACATAGCCATTCATTAACCGATTATAGTATGATGAAATTTAACATGTACGATGGAAATGGGATTCTAAAGTGATTTATGGAAAAATTTCTGGAATATGGCCAATTTGGATGGAACTTAGCTATTCCTTAACCGATTATGATGAAATTTGACATCTGCCATGGAAATGGGATTCTAAAGTGAATTTTGGATAAAGTTCTGGACTTTGGTCAAGAAAGATCGAACTTGGCTCTTAATGCCGAATCATTTCCTTTATGTAAAATACTCAATTTGCACAGATTGGATGCTGTTGTTCCACAGATGGTTGTCTGCATTCGTACATACAGCCCTCGTAAATTGTCCTAAAGGAAAACAGCAAAACATATCTTTTCGCAAATAGTAATTAGTAAATATTGGGTGTAAGCATTAAAAACCGGAATTTGATACTAGATGTCATTACTTGTTTATGCGTTATAGTACATCATGGACATACATGTCATTTGAAAGCCTTATTCAATACCTGTCAAAATCAGCTAAAAGTTTTTGTTTTGATTGTGCACATCCAACCGATTTCAACGAGGGAAAATTTATCAAATTTGCGAAAAACATAGCATTTGCGGGATGTTTTGTTGAGTCACTTTTTCGCAAACAAAACTGCAGCTGAAAGTCATCGTTTGCTCGTGGATTTGTATGGTGAGCATGCTCTTGCAAAAACACAGTGCTTTGAGTGGTTTAGTCGCTTCAAAAGTAATGATTTTGACATCAAGGACAAAGAGCGTACTGGTCAGCCGAACAAGTTTGAGGATGAAGAGTTGGAGGCATTACTCGATCAAGATTCATGTCAAACGCAAGAAGAACTTGCAGAATCATTGGGAGTTGATCAAGCAACAATTTCCAGACGTTTGAAAGCCTTGGGATTCATCCAAAAGATGGGAAATTGGGTGCCATACGAGTTGAAGCCAAGAGACGTGGAAAGACGATTTTGCATGTCCGAAATACTGCTCGAGCGCCACTAAAAGAAGTCGTTTTTGCATCGTATTGTCACTGGCGATGAAAAATGGATCCATTACGATAATCCCAAGCGCAAAAAAGCATATGTCAAGAAAGGCGAGGCCGGCCCATCTACACTAAAGCCGAATATTCACGGGGCCAAGGTCATGCTGTGCATTTGGTGGGACCAGCTAGGTGTGATCCACTATGAGCTGTTGCCAAGTGGCCAAACCATCAATGCCCAACTCTATCGTCAACAATTGATCCGATTGAAGCAGAAAATCCAGGCAGAACTCTATGAAGTTAAAGGTCCTACAGAGAATTCGGTCAAAGCACTTCAATTATTCATCGACCAGACAGGAAAACATTACAAGGCATTAAACTCACTTAAGGTGAAAATTGCTGAGTGGGACCTTAATCCTTATGTTAACCCACCATTTGACGCAGAAATTAGATCCTGCCTCGCGCATCGCAGTTATCAAAGGTTCAAAGCCAACTAGTGTTATTTCGTTCGCTGAATTTATAAACATACTTAGGACTCGTGTCCAGTTACTACAATCATTAAATTCCAGCACTTCGCAGCCATCATTGAGACCATCGACAAGCTTCAGACCTACGTCGCTAGTGTCTAGTATGTCCAATTGTGCGTACTGTATGGAATCACACCTCATAACTCATTGTCCATCATTCAGTAGTGAGAAGTTAACGCCAAAGATGCGGTTTCAATTCATAAAAGACAAACGGCTATGCGTCAACTGTCTCACGGAGAACCATCATGTACGATACTGCATGAAAGAACCGTGTGCAATATGCTCGTTAAGACATCACGTGATGCTCCACTTCAAAGATTATCATCCAACCAAGGCATCCCGTTTTGCAAATTCAAATAGGCCACCCACACCAAATAATGATAGAATGATCAAGACGAATACATCATCGAACACCCAAGTCAATAACGCGGATCCAAACCCATCGTCTACGTTGACCAGTAGGTTAAATCCAGATACACTAAAGTCGTCTAAGTCACCGCCAAGACAAGGGATCATGATGATCGGTACAGCACTCGTCAATACGACGACTTCAAATGGTACCCAATCAATACTTCGAGCGCTACTTGGTAGTGGGTGTCACATGAATTTCATTACAGCGGATGCGTGAATTGTTTAGGAGCAAAAAGACAACCAGCTTTTAAAACGATTGCGGGCATTGGTGGCAAGGAGTCAATTATCAAACACAAAGTACATATCTCTATATCATCGCGAGTATCAAATTATAACGTCGAACTGGAATTTTACGTGCTTCCTAAGATTACGCATGATCTACCAGCGATACGCCTAAACTTCGAACCAGAAAGACTGTTACGTATGGCACGGCAAGTGCGCCGTTTTAAGCGACGCGGACGCTTAACCAATTAATCATCGATGAACACGACAAGTTTCCATCCTCTTCAAAGATGGCCGCCAGCGACTTTTACGTCGACGATATCTTAACAGGCGCACCAACTATCAGTGAGGCAATAAAACTGAAAACAGAGGTGATTGAACTATTAAAGCTGGGAGGCTTCGAACTTTGCAAATTTCACTCCAACGACTCATCCCTATTTTCGGAAACCTCACCAACTTCGCCAGTTACGTTAGTATTAGGCCTGTCATGGAATACAGACTCTGATAGCTTCGAAGGACAACTGGACAATTTGTCCGTTTCTTCGTATTGTTCCAAACGCAACATGTTGTCTGAAATATGCCAACTGTTCGATCCGTTAGGTTTATGTGCACCTATTATCGTAACGGCAAAACTATTTATGCAGGCGTTGTGGTCTCTGCAAGACATTGGCTGGGATGACCCTATTCCAGATAAAATTGCGATCAACTTCAAAACTGAGCTCATCCAACTAGGGAAAATAAGAGTACCAAGATCCATACTCGTACCAGATGTCCAACGTGTAGAGCTGCACGGTTTCGGCGATGCCTCAGAACGAGCTTTTGGATGTGTGTTTTACATTCGAGTGATCAATAATAACTCAGATTGTCATCAAGTAAGACTGGTGTGTGCTATATCACGAGTGGCGCCATTCCTCGTTTAGAGCTTTGCGCAGCGCTCTTATTGGCCGAGCTGACACACAGACTGTTAATTATCCTGGACATATCATTTGACGCAATTTATTTATGGTCTGATTCCGAAATAACCCTATATCGAATTCGATCACAACCACATCAGTATGCTACATTTGTGGCAAATCGAGTTGCCAAAATCCAAGAATATACGTCGTCTTCGAACTGGTATTATGTGAATTCTTCGTTGAACCCGGCTGATTGTGTTTCCAGAGGTCTTATGCCATCTGAGTTTGACGGAGCAACCTTATGGTGGGATGGTTCAGAATACTTGCGTCGATCAGAACAAGAATGGCCCAAGGCTTCAAGTCGTCAACTTAGCATCGACCTGACAAATCTAGAAACGTGTAACTCTTCGATATCTGTGCTCAGCCAAACGAACAACTGCGATCAAGAGATATTCAATCGATTTTCATCATTCACTAGATTACTACTTGTTGAAGCCTACATGCTTCGTTTTTATAACAACGCTAAAAATAAAGCTCATAGGGAATTGAATTCTTCTCGACAACTTCGACCTAATGAGATTGATAACGCATTGACTCGATTGGTAAGCCTAGTCCAAGCAAATTACTTCGGAGATGACATCAAATGTCTTAAAACCAATCAAACAATACCACACAAAAGCTCATTACGTCCTCTATCTCCTTTTTTAGATGCTAATGGAATTCTAAGAGTGGGTGGCCGCCTCGATAATGCCCCAATATCTTACGACCGGAAACATCCCATATTGCTGCCAGGAAACCATATGCTAAGCAAATTGATTGTGCGCCATGAACATATTCGAGTACTCCGTGCCGGTCCCCCAGCACTTTTATATAATCTTCGGTTAAGGTATTGGATAATTGGAGGTCGAAATCTATGCAGGTCTCTGTCTTCGCCGTTTCGTTGCACATCGTGGAATGTGCACCAAAATTTATTCGGATAACGCCACAAATTTTATTGGTGCTCATTCCGAACTTAATGAATTAAAGAAATTATTTGTATCTCAGCAGTCTCAAGACAGAACCACTCAGTATTGTACTTCGCATCACATCTCTAAATATCCAAATCACAGTTATTGAATAAATATTTGCCAAATTTATAATAGCTAGTGTTAAGCGATGCACGCAACGATGACCGATGCTGACAAATGCTGTAAAGTAGAACAAAACAGTTTTGTTATGGCATCAGAATACAGGTCAGTGCTAGATCGAGTTCGGTTGGCATGCGAAAAGTTCGGTGCGTTTCAGCCTGAAATCGAGGCGTTAAAAGTAGAAAACAAAGGTATTATTACAGTTAAAGTGAATGAGTGTAACAAAAAACGTAAAGTTGCCAGAAATCTCCCGAGGTTCGATGGACGAGAGCTCAATTTTCTAAATTCCAAGTCGTTGTTTTTAAAAATAATAGATGGAAATAATAAGTTAGATGTCGTGTATCAGAGATGGCAAGGTATACAATTTAATCGCATTCTGTATCGTAAAAGGGACTACTATACCAAAGCTTGGGAAGTGTTACTTGATAGTTGCGACGGCGAATCCAATTTACAAGATATTCATGTCAAGGGTCTGTACGAGATTAAAAACCCGACGGTTCACCGCAATTTCTATAAATCTTCGTAGAAACCATTTGATTTTGAAGGAACAATGAATGTCAATTCGCCAATATCCTTTAAAGCATCCATTGTTTTTGCCTTGTTCTCACGTATTTTGTAAACTTCTGGTTTGTGGCGAACGCCAACGGTTATTGCATTGCTCATCTCAAACTCTCAAACATTGTTGTATGAGTTAAGAACTCGGTATTGGATATTCCAGGGAAGAAGTTATATCGAAATGTGCTACATAATTGTGTCCCCTGTTTCAGAGTGAAACCGAACACAAGTCATCAATAAATGGGTGAATTGCCTGAACATAGGGCAAACCCTTCAAGGCCATTTTTGATGGTTTGGATTGATTTTTGTGGTCCGTTTAATTTATGTTATATGTTAAAAATAAACGTATTGCCTAAGGGATATTTGTCTGCTTTGCGTCGTAGGCAGTGCATATTGCAGTGGTTGCAGAGTTTTGCATTCAATCAATTATTTCATCACGGCTCCGATTTGTAGGCTGTCGCGGGTTATGCAACCACATTTTGAATCGAAATGTGAAATTGATTGCAATAAATTTTATTATTTTTAAGCTTTTCCTCGGAGAATCTTAATTACGAATCGAGATGATGACAGCATCCACTTTCAAATATCACTTTTGTGAAAGTATAAAAAATAATGTCACCTCGTAGTGGTGAGTTTTTATATTCATGGCATAGCCAGTATCTATATCTATCTTGATTTACAACGGGCTCAGCAACGAAAAGCTTTCTGGTGACACTTCCTCTATAAGTATCTATTTGGAAGCAAGCAAAGAATAAATTTGACGTCAGCGCCA
Source organism: Tipula vernalis (assembly GCA_958295665.1). Lineage (NCBI taxonomy): Eukaryota > Metazoa > Arthropoda > Insecta > Diptera > Tipulidae > Tipula > Tipula vernalis. Next base: position 194,058,648 of record OY282558.1, on the reverse strand, counting down.
TATTATCTGATTGAATAAGTATATGAAATCACTTAAAACGTCATTTAGAAGAAATGTTTGTTTCAGCATTTTATTGCGACCCAACAGATTTACTTCCAAATCTATACGTTATCTGAAAATAACCGCAAACATATTCACATGCATACGAGTAATCGTATTGTTCGATTTTTTATGAATTTTTTTGTTCAAAGCCTCAAAATTCAATTCCTGCGAGTTAATTTTGAAATAACTTGCGAGTCCGGCGAAAGCCTGATAGGTAAACCAATATTGATATTATGAAGCGGCATTACTGACTGGTTGAACTGTTGAGTTCAGCTAAAAGATCAGTAATCCACTAAGGCTCACCGAAAAGCTTCCTCTCAGCAAGCGCAACAAATCGATTTTGTTTACAACGGAAACTGCTTCGATTTCAATAAATAAATTATACGCCAACAGCACCATTACATTTTTCTATAGTTATATTCGTAATACACTCACGATCCAGGGTATCATAGCCCGAACAAAATTGACATCTTGCTCGGTGATGATATAATTGTCACGCAGACTCGTATATACCAGTATAAATGACCTCGGACTTCCGCGTCTCAAAGCCCGAAGCGTGATCTCGTAAAATAATTAGCCCGTCATCATCTGATTCACTTACAGGTTTAAATCAACTCATATAAATCAGCGCAAATGACCTAGGATATTCTATAAGAAAATTGCTTCGAAAATTTCTTTCGGTGCAGCTCTTCGTAAGTTTCATTAATAATTTCTGTTCAATGAGATGATTCAAATAACTCAAACAACCACTGAGTTGACCGAACGCTCGATTGGCTTGAATGAATCTTTTAGAGGTGAACTTTGAGAGACGTCGTGTGTAATATCTCGGTAAAAGCTTTGAAAAATTGAAAATTTTGAAATATAACTAAACAATAACATCCATGGCTTCTTAATAATATTTCGATATTGCAGTTAAAATGTATCCCTGTTTGTTCTGTTAGGGTTCTGCGACCAATAAACTAAGAGCCACTGTTAAATACTTAAATGAACGAAGTAAAAACATAATTTGAACCGCATTTCAATTCAATATTTTTCATTATGTTTACCGATAATGTTTCGCCTAAATGTTGATGAAAAATTGTTCCATAACCAAAATCAATACAGTATTGCCATCTTTTGATGAATAGATATGGTTATCGTTAACACGCTGTCACCTTTGAAATTTTTTGTAAACTTTTTAACTTAAAAGTTCCACCTTTCAATTAATTGGTTTGAATATAAACTAAAATTTCTAACAGCCACATATTATTTATTATAAATTTAATGATAAATAAATGAATTAATCATGCCAAAAATTTGACTTGAATTTCGAATTTATTTTGTTGTTTTCAATATTTTGTAGCAATGTCTGTAGTGATGGATTTTGATCACTATAAACATTGTTAAATTATAAAACAAATCTTTTAGTGGAGGTTTATAAATACGAAATATGTTACTATAACGTGAGTTATAGTTGTTGAGCTTTTTGTAACGAATATTTGAACAGGCACCGTTCGGTCGTTTACAGGATGTCTGAACCAACCAATTGTCTGTGTTTCTCTTTCAACTCTCAAGTACAAATTTTTCGAATTTAGCTTTAATGCTAGGCTAAAATAGTTCCAACAGACATCGTCCCAAGAATGGCTGAGGTAGGCTTACTCGCCTCGAATATATACATATGTGCCTTTTGCGCAATGCCGAATCTTAAGGTAATCTTATGGTAATCTTAACTTTTGGTTAATTGATTCGATACTATCCGACTTTTTGGTTAGTTTCACGAGAAAATTTGAACAAATCTCCAGTTACACTTCAATTTCACAACCAGTTGTACTGTTATTGTAATCCTCCCACATTTAAGTTTCATATGTTGAGTCAGGTGCTACCACCACTTCAAGCTACAAGTTTCGAGATTGCTTATTGTTGGAAATTCGAGCAAAATCTCGTAACTAATAATCGACTCCAGGCGTCATAAAATATTCGGATTTGGTGGTTTTAATTTATTCAAATAATGTTTTATTTTATATTTTATTTAAAATTGCCTTACCATGAGGATTACTCGAATTTTGATGTTGGGTTGTATCATATGTTAACGATTTGTAAAGGTGTATGCGAGTATATCGGGTATTTCGATGTTTTATATGATTTTTCGACGTTTTGACTAATGTTATTACATGTGTTATATATGTGTATGAGCAGATATCATTCGATATTTTTTCGAGAGTTTCCAGTTATTGCTTAGCATTGAGACTTTTCAGAATTTTGCAGGATTAAAACTGTCTTCAAGGTTTTCCGAAATTTCGATTCCCGATTTTTTCGAAATTATCTATTCGAATTTCTCGGTCTTACCCGCAATTTGCAACAACGTTTCAGAATTAATGACAAATTATAATTTTCGATATTTCATGAGATTTTCGTGTCTTTTTTGGCGCATTCGAGTGATGATTGGCCTTGAGTGTTAACATTCGTAAAACTTTAGAAATTTTCTATAATATTTTATTAGCTTGGAGGTTGGGGCTGAATTAAAAATAATCACTGATTTATCAACATTTTATTCAAGATTCTTCCAAATTTCAGGAATATTTTCCAAATTTTGTGTGAGATTAGGTCCATGTTTCTCGATATTCTTCAAAATTTGCGAGAGTCTTGTTTCAGAATTAGTGATTTATCGAGAAATAATTATGGATCCTTGAAATAATTATGGATTAATCCAGATATTGGGAATATCAGCCGTTCAGGGGTTGCTTGCTTGGTACATCGAGATTTTTCGACACTTTCGAAGCTATCATTGAACATTATTGGATATTTTTGATATTTTCGAGATAAGGTACTCATTCTTGTTATTCACATGGTGATGGTGATGGTGATGGTGATGGTGATGGTGATGGTGATGGTGATGGTGATGGTGATGGTGATGGTGATGGTGATGGTGATGGTGATGGTGATGGTGATGGTGATGGTGATGGTGATGGTGACGGTGATGGTGATGGTGATGGTGATGGTGATGGTGATGGTGATGGTGATGGTGATGGTGATGGTGATGGTGATGGTGATGGTGATGGTGATGGTGATGGTGATGGTGATGGTGATGGTGATGGTGATGGTGATGGTGATGGTGATGGTGATGGTGATGGTGATGGTGATGGTGATGGTGATGGTGATGGTGATGGTGATGGTGATGGTGATGGTGATGGTGATGGTGATGGTGATGGTGATGGTGATGGTGATGGTGATGGTGATGGTGATGGTGATGGTGATGGTGATGGTGATGGTGATGGTGATGGTGATGGTGATGGTGATGGTGATGGTGATGGTGATGGTGATGGTGATGGTGATGGTGATGGTGATGGTGATGGTGATGGTGATGGTGATGGTGATGGTGATGGTGATGGTGATGGTGATGGTGATGGTGATGGTGATGGTGATGGTGATGGTGATGGTGATGGTGATGGTGATGGTGATGGTGATGGTGATGGTGATGGTGATGGTGATGGTGATGGTGATGGTGATGGTGATGGTGATGGTGATGGTGATGGTGATGGTGATGGTGATGGTGATGGTGATGGTGATGGTGATGGTGATGGTGATGGTGATGGTGATGGTGATGGTGATGGTGATGGTGATGGTGATGGTGATGGTGATGGTGATGGTGATGGTGATGGTGATGGTGATGGTGATGGTGATGGTGATGGTGATGGTGATGGTGATGGTGATGGTGATGGTGATGGTGATGGTGATGGTGATGGTGATGGTGATGGTGATGGTGATGGTGATGGTGATGGTGATGGTGATGGTGATGGTGATGGTGATGGTGATGGTGATGGTGATGGTGATGGTGATGGTGATGGTGATGGTGATGGTGATGGTGATGGTGATGGTGATGGTGATGGTGATGGTGATGGTGATGGTGATGGTGATGGTGATGGTGATGGTGATGGTGATGGTGATGGTGATGGTGATGGTGATGGTGATGGTGATGGTGATGGTGATGGTGATGGTGATGGTGATGGTGATGGTGATGGTGATGGTGATGGTGATGGTGATGGTGATGGTGATGGTGATGGTGATGGTGATGGTGATGGTGATGGTGATGGTGATGGTGATGGTGATGGTGATGGTGATGGTGATGGTGATGGTGATGGTGATGGTGATGGTGATGGTGATGGTGATGGTGATGGTGATGGTGATGGTGATGGTGATGGTGATGGTGATGGTGATGGTGATGGTGATGGTGATGGTGATGGTGATGGTGATGGTGATGGTGATGGTGATGGTGATGGTGATGGTGATGGTGATGGTGATGGTGATGGTGATGGTGATGGTGATGGTGATGGTGATGGTGATGGTGATGGTGATGGTGATGGTGATGGTGATGGTGATGGTGATGGTGATGGTGATGGTGATGGTGATGGTGATGGTGATGGTGATGGTGATGGTGATGGTGATGGTGATGGTGATGGTGATGGTGATGGTGATGGTGATGGTGATGGTGATGGTGATGGTGATGGTGATGGTGATGGTGATGGTGATGGTGATGGTGATGGTGATGGTGATGGTGATGGTGATGGTGATGGTGATGGTGATGGTGATGGTGATGGTGATGGTGATGGTGATGGTGATGGTGATGGTGATGGTGATGGTGATGGTGATGGTGATGGTGATGGTGATGGTGATGGTGATGGTGATGGTGATGGTGATGGTGATGGTGATGGTGATGGTGATGGTGATGGTGATGGTGATGGTGATGGTGATGGTGATGGTGATGGTGATGGTGATGGTGATGGTGATGGTGATGGTGATGGTGATGGTGATGGTGATGGTGATGGTGATGGTGATGGTGATGGTGATGGTGATGGTGATGGTGATGGTGATGGTGATGGTGATGGTGATGGTGATGGTGATGGTGATGGTGATGGTGATGGTGATGGTGATGGTGATGGTGATGGTGATGGTGATGGTGATGGTGATGGTGATGGTGATGGTGATGGTGATGGTGATGGTGATGGTGATGGTGATGGTGATGGTGATGGTGATGGTGATGGTGATGGTGATGGTGATGGTGATGGTGATGGTGATGGTGATGGTGATGGTGATGGTGATGGTGATGGTGATGGTGATGGTGATGGTGATGGTGATGGTGATGGTGATGGTGATGGTGATGGTGATGGTGATGGTGATGGTGATGGTGATGGTGATGGTGATTGTGATGGTGATGGTAATCTCACGAACGCACGTAATACAGATCGAAGTTCTGATCACCTCGTGAGGTTTCAGCCCTTTATATTTTTTACTTCCTCGCCTTCAATTATATCCAACAGAACAACTTCCGAGCTTTTAGAACGTAGTATAGCTCGGCTGGAATAACGCTCAATATCCGCAATGGTTAATCTATTTCCAAATATTTATTTAATTAAAGAATCTTTTTATATCATATTTGGAGGAATTTCTATTATATCATCAGGAATCCCATAATTGTTATTTAAGGTGCCATTACCTAATTTAACTAACCATTGACTAAACTCAGGATCTACAGATCGGGCGTTATTTTTATGTTTCAAGACATTAAACGATTTCCAATTTTCATTAAACTTTATGCTTGCTTCTACAATTGCAACTCGAGTTACATGAGGTACTATGGGGATTGTTTGACAAAAAACTCCACTAATAAGCAATGTTTTACCACCAAATGGTTTCGAACTTTACATAATCTCTTTTGACAACTTATCTATATATCTTTGCTGGATGCTATCGTAGATCATCCCAGATTATAACCTTCGACTTTCTAATAACTTCTAAATCTAAAGTATTCTACCGCATTGACGATATTGAGGTATCTAACAAAGGCACAGGTAGTTTAAACTGAGAATCATAAGTTCTTGCACCTTGTAGCAAATTTGCTTCAATTCCTAAAGACGCACTGAAACCAGCTATCTAAAGTATTTTTGCATGTATCATGAATGTTCATAAGTCCGTATTGCATAGCGGCTTCTTCAAAAGAAGTCACACCACTAATGTGAAGCAATAACAATCTTAAGCAAAATCGTTCAGGATTGGCACCTAAACTAACAGAATACATTCTTCTAATTGTTTCTTCTGCTCGTCGCTGTCGCAGTTTCCATTTCCGATGTTTCTCGCCAAATACGTAATGTTTAGGAATATTAGAATACGCTAGATGTTTCATCTTCTTGATTGAGTTTGAACCATACTATACATGGTTGCATCCCTTGTAGTATGTTATGTTCGTTGAAATATACGTCTTGTTCATTAGGAAGATGAACAGGAAGTCTAAAAACTACATGAGACTGCTCATTGATGCCAAATAATCATCAAGCTGCTTCTGGAACACTTACATATCGCGAATCGATGAATGTTTTAATTTCATCATAATTCAGAACATTATCTTGTATTACCACATTTGCACAATCATGTTTGAAAACATATTTCACATTCTTAACAGAGGCACAACTTTCACCATGCAAACTTCAATAGTTTCCTCTTGAAACTTGGGTGAATTCATTTTTGCAACCCCGCATGGACCATGCACCATGTGTTTGGTTATAATAGCATAAAGTCTCGGGTTGATTTCAATATCAGGAATTTCCCACAAATGAATTTATCAATGTCTTCATTATCCTTTGGTTTATGCTCTGTTTTAAGGATAAGTAGAATATGAGCGTGTGGTAGTCCACTCTTCTGAAACTCAATAACATGAATTTGCAACTATTGTACCCAAAATATGTTTTTTCCACTAACGGGATGGACGGGATGGACTACGTCCTTCCTATATCATCCATTCTCAGGAATTTCTGGCCATTTAAGTTTGCATGTCATAGTTATAAAAAAGTCAGGTTTTCCGTAATTTCTTACTATCGCCGTTGCAGCTTGATAGTTTTGTTGCATATTCCTAGGACTACCTTGAACCGAAGAAGGCAAACTCGAGCTTCCAAAGCTTGGTTTTGCAAATGATCCATGAAATCCGTGTATTTTTCAACGCGTAACTTATTTTGATTCTGTTTTAAGTAATTAAGTCGATTTGCTTCAGTCTTAACATACGCATCAACAAAATACTGTTGTATTAATTTACCCGCAAAAAGAAATTGATTAATTTTATTTTTTATTTTTTTTATTCAGACGTGGTACCGATCAGACGTGTTTTTGATTTCGGTGCAATCGTAATTTAATTTAATTTAATTTAATTATATTTAATAGTTTCTGTGTTTTTGTGTTTAACTCTGAATCTATAAATAATCAGTGTATAATAAGTAGTTTTATTGTTTTAGTTGTAATGGATAAGAACTGTTTTGAATGTGGTTGTGCTACAAAAGAACTGTACTTTTGTTGTGTTGCTTGTGATAAATCAATTGATTTTAAGTGTTCTGGCATCAAAAGCAAAACTACCTTCGAATTAATTTGCCAACTAAAAAATCTTCGTTATATTTGTGACGATTGTGTTTCCAAAACAAAAAGCTTAAACCTGATATCATAATTGGTACCGGTAGTAATATAACATTTATTGAAGCTATTCCACCACGTAAATGGATTTTTGTGTCGAGACTTAAACCTACCATTACTGACAGTGAATTCACTGAGTTTGTGAAAAATAACCTTCAAATTTCGGATGCTACTTGTGTACGGATCAATAAAGATTCGCAGAATGGAGTAGGAGCGCCTTATATTTCGTATAAAATAAGTGTACCACTTGAATCCTTTGAGATTATTATGAATGCTGATTTATGGCCGGAACATGTACTTATCAAGGAATTCAACTTCAATCAAAATAGAAGAAATTTTCGGAGAGGTCGACGGCTCCCTCAACGAGTGCCTTAAGCACAAACATATCAACACCTAATAGTATTGATTTAAGAAACAATTTAATACTATATATTTTCAAAATGTTCGCGGTATTGCCTCTAAATCCGCTGAGTTCTATCGCCTTGTCGTCGCTTCTATGTATCCCGTTTACGTGATTGTAGAGACCAATTTAAATCCGAATATATATAGTTCTGAGTATTTTCCGACAGACTATATTGTATACAGGTGGGACCGCTCGGCAATATCTAGGGTCAAATCAAGTGGAGGAGGTGTATTGATGGCAGTTCATTCATCTATTGTAAGTGTGGCAGTTGACAGTGATCCAACAATTGAACTTTTATGGGAGGTCTTCATCTGAAGTTTATACGACATATACAAACTGTTTGTATAATATAATTTATAAACTCAACTTAGTTGACAACGTGCTGATAGTTGGCGGTTTCAACTTGCCAAAGGTTGAATGGCTGATAGATGACGACGTAAACTGCGTCATTCCGTACAGTGTTAAGTCGGAGGCTGAATCAATATGTATTGATTCCATTTTGTCATTTGGTCTCGTTCAGATAAATAACGTTTCTAACTATAATGGTAAATTTCTGGACTTGTTTTTTGCTAACTCTGCCAATCTATTTATGATAAAGTTGGCACCAGTTCCGTATACCATCAACGATGTCAACCATAAATCTATGGAAATCAATTTAAACGTATCAGAGTTTTTGGTGTGTGACGTGCAAATTTCCTATGACATTTTATTCATTGGCTTCGATAGGTTTGTACCGGTTTCTAATAAAAAAGTTAATCCTAATAATCCTCCGTGGTTTAACAACGATCTAATAAACCTACGTAATCGTAAGAAAAAATTATATCGGAGATGGAAGTTATCCGGAAAAGCTGACGATAGATTAGCGTTTTTAATTTTATCGAAACATTTTGACGATTTGCATTACAAGTATATTTCTTATAAAAATTTTATTATTAAGGCTCAAAATAATATGACTGCAAATCCAAAATCATTTTGGAATTTCGTTGACTCCAAAAGGAAAATTTTTGGATTTCCATCAACTATGCGGTTCAATGATGTTACTAGTAATAATTCTGGGGATATTGCTAACTTATTTGCTTCATTTTTTCAAAATATATATAGTCGGACTGATATTGATAATAACAAATATGTTACTGCAGAAGGTAGTTGTACCAACTCTTGTTTGTACACACCTCACATATCTCCAGAGGATATCGTTAAATCCCTCCATTTGTTATAGGATGGATGTGGCCCAGATGGTATTTCTTCATACTTTCTTAAAAATCAACGTCAATTTTATTTAATGATTCACTTTTAAAAGGTGTTTTTCCGGTTGCCTGGAAATCGTCTCATATTGTACCGATATTTAAATCTGGTAATAGGACTGATGTTTCTAACTACAGGGGTATTTCGTTATTGTCAGCCATTCCTAAATTGTTTGAGTTAATTGTGTGTGATTATATGTTTTTTGGACTAAAGTCGTTTATTGTAGATGAGCAACATGGTTTTTCCGTGGGCGTTCTACTGTGTCAAATTTAGTGGAGTTTACGAAACATGCCACGGAGGTGATTGAGAGTAATGCTCAACTGGATGTCACTTACACCGACTTCAGTAAGGCGTTTGACTCAATCAATCACTTTATTGTTTTCCAAAAATTAAAATCCTTCGGAATTAATGATAATTTAATCAAATGGCTTGAGTCGTACCTCACTGGGCGGGTAAAATCTGTAGCAATTAACAACAGTTTTTCTAAACCACTTTATGTTTAGTCTGGAGTACCTCAGGGCTCACATCTTGGTCCACTTATTTTCATATTATTTGTAAATGATATCACTAAATGCATAAAATTTTCCCGATGTCTAATATATGCTGACGACCTAAAAATATTTTCTCTTATTCGTAGTCTATTTGATGCAGTTAAATTACAAATTTTTATGCATATACCATAAAACTGGGGAGTTTGACCGCCGATTACCTTGGTGGGAAAATGTTAGGAATCTACCTTCATATGTAGATAGATGTAAATCTTTGGGAATTGAGCCACCTCGTCGTCAGCATGCTGGAGCTATTTTTATTTCCAATTTACTTAACGGTAATATTTTGAGTGCGTACTTGTTAATGAACCTAAAATTGTATGCTCCTATTAAAAACCTACGTACTCGCACACTCTTGAAAATTGATTTTCACCGAACGGATTATGGAAGTGACGAGCCTTTGAATTCTATGTCGAAACTTTATAACGAACTTTGCATATTTTGCGAATTTAACCAGAGCACCCTGTATTTTATAGAGCTATAATCAAAAAATCTGAGCTTTTATAAGGGAATTAGAAACGAGGAAAAAACGAAACTTTTCATAGTAAAACACACAAAACATATGGGAAATCACTTTTTCTCCTAAGACAAATTTTTAAATGAAAACGTTACAAATTCTTAATTATGATTTCTGAAATATTTTCATAAATGTTTGAATTTCAACATATACGAATATCGTTTAAGTAAATCATTTTCATTTTCTTGTAATAATTAATTTATTTAAACCAAAATATTAAAAATATGTCATAACAACAGCATTCTGGTCAAATTGAAATAAAAGCTTACTACGATTCGTTTGGTCATTTAAGTCAATACACATTACATAGATGGCAGTGATGGCCGTAAAAATTTGGAAAAATTGTACCAAAAATTACCATCTGGGGAAATTTCCAGCTCAAAAATTGTAGGAAAAGCAAAACAAATTCACAAAATATAGGAACATGTGATAATTTGGCCATTATAACTTTTTTTTCGTATTTTTCTGTAACCATTTTAGACATCTTTACGTACACTAGTAAAACTAAAGATAAATTTAGCAAGTATTATTTTAATTTGTCAGAGCCAACTTTAATGTATTTTTCAAAATAAAAGTTCAAAAAAATATATTTTAGAAATAATTTAATTTTAATATTTCTGCTATTAATATTTACTTAGTACCAATATGGCCTTTTTGTATATTGTTCTTAAAGATATGTAGAACACTTTTATATAAACATTTTATAATATTTTTGCTTTTTTCATTGAAAAACTTGAAGCTAAAAAACACCATTTTTACTATGGATTCCTATGGAAATCAGTGAAAAGTTATACCACTGAAAAAGCTTCTAAAATATACGTCATTAAGATTATGGCTCTATACTCTAGAAGGCTCTGATTTAACATGACGAAAGTGGAAATCAGACAATCATTGAAAAAAAATTATTTCAGTTGAATAATGTATTTGTGCTTTTAATAATTTAATTTTTTGAGAAAATTGTATTTTTTGTTATTATTAGTCAAAATTGTACTGGAGCTTATGGTTCCGAATAAATTTTTCTTTTTTTTTTAAATAAATAAAAAATTCATTTCGTATAGAAAATCGGTACCCATAGTATTGCATTTGGGTTACACGGATTCTAGGGTTTGTAGAGATTGGTTTTATTCACAGTTGGGCGTGTAAATTACACAATGTAATTTACATAGTTTTTTACATGTAAAAAACATGTATTTTACATGAGCCGTTTTATACATTATTTACATGTATAAAATGTATAAAACAAATTACTAACGCCATCTCTTATTAAATTTATTTACTTATTTACTATACGAGTTTTTATTTTATATTAACTGTGTACAGTTAAATATTTGCCGTCTTAAGGGGTAACCAGCGAATCAGTAAGAATCGTTACAGAATTTGACGAAAATATTTCCTTACAGAATATTTGACATATCAGCCACCGAATCCGTAATAACTGACAAATACAGTATTAAAATTGTAATGTGAATAGCAAAATTATTATTTTTAAGAAAAGTGTGCCGTGAAAATGTTGGTGTATTCTGACATTTCCTTCAGTTTGCGCGATAATTTTCGCTCTCTTAAGTGACAGCCGAACTGAACGAACAGTTCTTAAAGATTCGCTGGTCAGTAACATGCACTTTCTGTATATCGCATTCTTACTTAAAGTTGTTACTGACTCGCTGGTTCACCCATTACTTTGGTCACTGGAATAGTTATTGGTATAAAAATGAAAATGCAAATTATGCTCAAAATAAAAACCGAAAATAATTTTCTTTTTACTTTTATCAATTGACATTAAAGATTAAATAAAAAAACCAAACAAAAATTTCAAAATTATTACTAGAATAATTCAATACAAACAAAAACTTGGTTTGAAACTATTCATTCCGGAATGAAAATACATGGCATTGTTGTTGTAAAATGCTCAAAGTAAGACGGCAATTGTTTGCCGTCTTACTTTGAGCATTTTACAACAACAATGCCATGTATTTTCATTCCGGAATGAATAGTTTCAAACCAAGTTTTTGTTTGTATTGAATTATTCTAGTAATAATTTTGAAATTTTTGTTTGGTTTTTTTATTTAATCTTTAATGTCAATTGATAAAAGTAAAAAGAAAATTATTTTCGGTTTTTATTTTGAGCATAATTTGCATTTTCATTTTTATACCAATAACTATTCCAGTGACCAAAGTAAGACGGCAGTTGTTGTAAAATGCTCAAAGTAAGACGGCAATTGTATTTGTGACAAATCAAGACGTCAAAAAATTCGTCGCTTTTCTCAATTGGAATATACAATTAAATTTGTACATTGGTATTGCGTAAAGAGCTTGAAAATATATTGCATCAAGAGACTATTATTTATTGGAATTTAGTGTGGATTACCAATCGGATAATTGTGAATACACATTTGCCACATTTGTGTTTATCAAAGCCGGTGAGTAATGATTTGACCTAGGTTGGAGTGGCTGCTTATGCTCCATTGTGATAATGATTTGACGTAGGTATAATAAAAAATATGTTGGTTTATAATTTTTTTTATTGTTTTCTAGGAAAAGGGTAAAAGCGATCCTTTAAGTGGGCACCGCATAATAAAGATAGATTGTTTGTGCGATAATGTATCATAAAATGCAAAATATTTGCTCAGAAGAAAAGTGGGAAAGTTTTTTAAAAGCTATTCGAGGTAATTTGCCGGTAATATTCCGGGTGACCGGTTCGAGAGCAAGCTCTTCTAGATATTACCAAGCAGGAATTCTTTGATGATTATATTAACGGGGCTAAAGAATTACAAAATGATGATCAAGAATTCGAAAACCCTATATGTGCCTTCCTTGGTACCCAAATGGATTGGCTTGGCAGCTGGAGCTGACACGAAAGGATATCTGACGTTCCGAATCATTATTTAGATTACATAACTTTTTAATTTCCGACACCACAAGGTATTTTGCCATTTCCACACCACAAGGTATTGGATATGTGTGCCGCTCCAGGATCAAAAACCGCCGATATGGAAAAAATGGAATGCGCTCAAGCATTGAATTTACATGGAATTCAATATCGAGTAGCTAAACGTGGCGCTGAATTACTTGCGGTAGGTGGTAGATTGGTGTATTCAACATGTTCATTGTATCCAATCGTAAATGAGGCAGTCATTTATCGCTTGGTGAAAGAATCTGAGGGGGCATTAGAAATTGTTGATGCTTCTGAACTTGCTCCCGTATCGAAATATCACAAGGAGATGACAAAATGGATGATCACACATTTGTGTTCACCAAAGCTGGTGAGTAATGATTTGACCTAGGTATAATAAAAAATATGATGGTATATAATTTTTTTTTTTTTTTTTTTTTTTCTAGGAAAAGGGTACAAGCAATCCTTTAATTGGGCACCGCATAATAAAGATAGATTGTTTGTGGGATAATGTGAGACTAAATTCTGCTGCTGGCCCACTAATGTATATGTTATGGCGACAAAATCAACCAACTACTTAGTCCGCTAATTAAAGCTCTTTTGACTGATCAAACTACCTTAATCGAAAGTATGTAAAATAATTAATTAACATTTAATTGGATTCTATCTTATTTTTTTTTTTTTGCAGTACAATCCAACACATAATATCAGCAATCAAATTAAATGATTTAATTACACCGGTTAGGCGTTTAGCTACCGAACGACATAAACTATTAAAACATCGTGGTGTCAATCGTACCCATTCAATTTATCGTGATATATTATTTTTAGCATTAACAACAATTGGACGCGATAATATCGATATGTCATTTTTCCATCGGGAATACTCAACAGTTTTTGACAAATTAACAGAACAAGAATGTAATACATACTATAAAAGTAAAGATTTTCCTCCATCCCTGAGCGCAATATGTTGTCCGGCATATTTTAAACCATTAAGTTTACCTGGACATGGTAATGTGAATAGTTTTAAAAGAAGAGTATAATTAATTATGTTGAAGAACACTTTATAATTTCATTTATTATTTTATAAATAAATCGATTTTTTTTTATTTTGATTTAAAGGTTTAATATTTTTTGTATGTATTTTATATCAGTTTTTTAAAATAACGAAAATATATAATTTAGGTGTAATGAAGATCGTTAATCTTTTAAAAATTATTGTTAATATATTTTTTGTATACAAATCCAATTTTGTTATTCATTAATAAAATGTTTAAGGTTTGGGTACTAATTATGTTATATAAAGAATTGCAATATCGTTTTGAAATTTAAAGTTTCAAAAACTAATTCATATAATAGCAATAGTTTTTTTTTTGTTTGTAACAAATTAGAAATTAAAATAATTTGATTTATATTAATAAATTGTGTTAACTCGAATACGTTTTTATGTGTAACATAATGTTTGGCCAGACTTACAAAATAAAAAAATCGCCATTTTATTTTATATGTAACTTTAATTTGTTATTAACAATTTTTTTTGTGTTTTAATTAATTGTCACATAACAAAATTTAATTCTTTATGATTCCAGAAAAGTCATAGTGTCAAGGCTAAAAAACAAATAAAATTTAAAAAATTATTATATTTGGTTTTACTAACACTAAAACAATTTGGCTGAAATGCGGTTTCCTCTTTCTACATTAACTTGTAGTCAAAAATAATAATACATCAGCTGATTTTGTTTTCATTTTCATTATGTTGATCAAATTATTAACGGATTGGGTTTTTCATCCAAATGGATGTTAAACAATATAAACAAAATTGTAATGTTTCGTATATCGTTTTCACATTTTCTGTTTGTTGTTAATTTACAATATTATTAACTGTGGTTATCTAAAATATGTTTAGCAACAAGACAGGGGTAACCTTGAACGTGGTGATTATTCACTTAAGCCACGCATTTCCAAACACTAAAGTCAAATAAACAAATAACGGATATTACATACTTACATACATATATATAATCCGTTCTCCTCAAGTCGGTAAAAACACATTCATAACAGATAACTGCGAATAATTATTCTCTAACTTTTTTAATTCTAGAAATAGCAAAGAAACAAAGAATGTTTTGAGGTAAATCCTGAAAAATGATAAAATTTGTATAAAGAAATCAAAAACCACAAATTATAATCAAATCTATTATCCGTTTTATTATTGTATTTTTTTCTTGCACATAGCCATAGTACAACACATCAGGATGCATTTAAAAAGTATAATAAATAACATCCAAATAGAAAAGGTGATTGACCTTTTGAAAAAACCAAACACGTGATCGCATCAACAAAATCATTATTTCGGAAAAAAATATATTCCAATTTTTTTTTGTTTTACTGATACAGGAGATTTCAAATATAAAATATGTATGTGTATGTGTATATGTAGGTGCAATATACAATAGGTATATAGGTTAAAAACTTCTGCATGTACTTTAAAAAAAAGAATTTATAAATTTGAACAAAAACAATTGAGCGATAATGAGAGAGCGAGCAAAGTTAAGCTCGTAAACAATTTTTTACAATTTGTCAAAAAATTAGTTTAGCGCCAAAAATGAATATGTACACACACAATAAATATTTGTTTGGTTTGCCCTAAATAAGTGCATTCACAAATTAATTCAATTTGTTCTTCTCTGTTCTCTCTCTGTCCTTTTCAATTTCTACAGAAAATGAGGGAAAATAGCAATAGCGGCCAAGATAACTACTTAGGCTTAAATTGTAATTTAACATTTTCTGTTTTTGTACATAAATATTATTTTTAAGGCATCTACAATACATCTACAATTATGAATTATTTCAAAACCAAGTTTTATAGGTAATATGTAATGATCAAAATAATGGGATAGGTCATAGTCATAAGCGAATCATGCGTCCGAATATTTTGTTTATTTTATTTGTCAACTTTTGAAAACAGTTTTAAAAAACACTTACACGTGTACCGAATTTCAATATTATAACGTAACTCGTTCCGATTATACGGCTGTTTATGTATTCCCGTAGTGCTTGGTATAAGAAAATATACGTTTCTTCTACAACTTGCCGTGTTTCTTAACCGATTGAAGTGAAATTTAGTATGCAAGTTTATATTGGCCCACAAATAGCGTGTACCGAATTTCAATAATATAACATATCTCGTTCCGATTATACGGCTGTTTATATATTCCCATAGCGCTTGGTATAAGAAAATATACGTTTCTTCTACAACTTGCCGTGTTTCTTAACCGATTGAAGTGAAATTTAGTATGCAAGTTTATATTGGCCCACAAATAGCGTGTATCGAATTTCAATATTATAACGTATCTCGTTCCGATTATACGGCTGTTTATATATTCCCATAGCGCTTGGTATAAGAAAATATACGTTTCTTCTACAACTTGCCGTGTTTCTTAACCGATTGAAGTGAAATTTAGTATGCAAGTTTATATTGGCCCACAAATAGCGTGTACCGAATTTCAATATTATAACGTATCTCGTTCCGATTATACGGCTGTTTATATATTCCCATAGCGCTTGGTATAAGAAAATATACGTTTCTTCTACAACTTGGCGTGTTTCTTAACCGATTGAAGTGAAATTTAGTATGCAAGTTTATATTGGCCCACAAATAGCGTGTACCGAATTTCAATATTATAACGTATCTCGTTCCGATTATACGGCTGTTTATATATTGTCATAGCGCTTGGTATAAGAAAATATACGTTTCTTCTACAACTTGCCGTGTATCTTAACCGATTGAAGTGAAATTTAGTATGCAAGTTTATATTGGCCCAAAAATAGCGTGTACCAAATTTCAATATTATAACGTATCTCGTTCCGATTATACGGCGGTTTATATATTCCCATAGCGCTTGGTATAAGAAAATATACGTTTCTTCTACAACTTGCCGTGTTTCTTAACCGATTGAAGTGAAATTTAGTATGCAAGTTTATATTAGCCCAAAAATAGCGTGTACCGAATTTATGTAATGATCAAAATATTGGGATAGGTCATAGTCATAAGCGAATCATGTGTCCGAATATTTTGTTTATTTTATTTGTCAAGGTTGTTTATTTTATTTGTCAACAACGTATTGATGGACAGAAATGTTAGGTATAACTACATTTTCAGCATGACTCTTGTTAATCACGGCGAGGACTATAATAACAATATTTGAACGCGGTGACCTCTCGCTTGCTAAACATATTTTACCTAACAACAGTTAATAATATTGTAAATCAACAACAAATGGAAAACGATATACGAAACATTACAATTTTCTTTATGTTGGTATCAACACAATAGAAATGTAAACAAAATCAGCTGATGTATTATTATTTTGACTGCAAGAAAGCGTAGAAAGACGAAACCATTTCAACCATATGATTTTACTGTTAGTACATTAAAAACCAAATATGTACATAAAGAAACTGTTTATCCCTTTCTAAATGCACTGTTTAAGTGCAACCCGTCTTTGTTCTTCACAGGATAACAAAAATATAAAATTTATTTGGATTTTTTGATTTGTGAAGATCAAGTTCAAGTCGAAATAAAACACAATATGTACTACTAAAGTAGAAGCATCTACAATACCAAAAACAAATAGATAGTATGCAGAGAACAACATTAATGTGAAACGTTGCCAGTTTAAATATACATAGTACATATTTTTCATTTGGTTATTTGATTTTAGTGTTTGAAAAATTGAAAATGCATTTCTTAATCGAATAATCACAAGGCCAAACTAGCAGTTTGTATTTTTGGAGTCGATGAATGCCATTTATATTTATTGTTTTTAAGGTAAATGTTTGGAAACCCCTAGCTGAATTTTACATCCAACTGGGTATATGAGAAAGACAATTTTTAAAAAATATAAATTTGAACTTAAAATTTGTTTGTAATAAGTCATTAAACAAAATAGTTTTTTATGAAAATATTTTGTTGTAATAACCCAAACAACATTTTAAATAAATGTCAAATTAGCGGCGTCTATGTGGGTGCAAAAAATCATAAATACGAAGAGAAGCGAAGTCAGGCGTAGAGCGCAACTTACTTTGGTCACAAGAATAGTTATTGGTATAAAAATGAAAATGCAAATTATGCTCAAAATAAAAACCGAAAATAATTTTCTTTTTACTTTTATCAATTGACATTAAAGATTAAATAAAAAAACCAAACAAAAATTTCAAAATTATTACTAGAATAATTCAATACAAACAAAAACTTGGTTTGAAACTATTCATTCCAGAATGAAAATACACGGCATTGTTGTTGTAAAATTCCCAAAGTAAGACTACATATGTGTTTGGGGTATTACTTTGAGAATTTTACAGCAACAATGCCGTGTATTTTCATTCCGGAATGAATTTCCTGCTATAATTGCGGTCTTACTTTGGTAACAGGAATAGTAATTGGTATAAAAATAAAAATGCAAATTATGCTCAAAATAAAAACCAAATTATTTTTTTTTATCAGTTGGCCTTAAAAATTAAATAAAATAACAGTAAAATGTTTCAAAATTATTGCTAGAATAATTCTATACATACTAACAAAAACTTGGTTTGAAAATATTCACTTCGCAATGACGAAATACACGGCATTGTTGTTGTAAAATTCCCAAAGTAAATAAGACTACATTGTAGTCTTATTTTGGGAATTTTACAACAACAATGCCGTGTATTTTCATTCCGGAATGACTATAGTTTCAAACAAAGTTCTCGTTGGTATAGAATTATTCTAGCAATAATTTTGAAAATTTTTATTGTTTTTTATTTAATTTTTAATGTTAATTGATAAAAATAAAAAGAAATTTTTTTTCCTTTTTTATTTGTACTATAATTTGCATTTTTATTTTTATACCAATAACTATTCCAGTGATCAAAGTGACGACACATATGTATAACTATGCTCATGAATGGCGTATTTAATAATTAGAAATCAATGTATAGGGATTTTGGTTTTACTAATAAGTTAATTGGTATTCGATGGTATAATTGGTATAATAAACTATTATACAAAACAACTTCGGATTTATATGCCTAATTGGCTAGTCGAGTTGAGTTTAATCTAGGTTGAACAGTTCAATGTTTGACTACATTTATGTTGTTTTCGATTGACCAAAAAATACTAAACTCATACTGGCTTTACAGCGTAGCAAATACCACCGTAGATACCATAATAGCAAAATAGTATAATACTATTTTACTATCTACCATAGTCGGTTTCTCACCGCCAAAAATATACATAAAATCAGAAAATTAATGTCGAATTCTTTTGTGATGTGAAAAGTACATGAAACCAAAATTTATACAGTTTTGTGTTTGTATTGGTAATAAAATATTTGACGTTTAAAAAATTTCGAATCGATTTTTGTAGGGTTTAGTCGAATGCTTTATTCAACAATTAAAATTAACAGAACAATCGTTTTACGATTCAAAACCGAGGCGCAAGAAACTATTGCCGTCTTACTTTGGTCACAAGAATATTTATTGGTATACAAATGAAAATGCAAATTATACTCAAAATAAAAACCGAAAATAATTTTATTTTAATTTTTATCAATTGACATTAAAAATTAAATAAAAAACAAAAATAAAATTTCAAAATTATTACTAGAATAATTCTATACCAACAAAAACTTGGTTTGAAACTATTCATTCCGGAATGAAAATACACGGGATTGTTGTTGTAAAATTCCCAAAGTAAGACTACACTTGTTCTGTTAATTTGTCAAAAACTGTTGAGTATTCCCGATGGAAAAATGACATATCGATATTATCGCGTCCAATTGTTGTTAATGCTAAAAATAATATAAATTTCTTGATTGGCCAATTTTTTGACGTCTTGAATTGGCACATAAAATAAAAACACGTATAGTTAATAAATTTGATAAGAGATGACGTTGTTAAATTTTACAATTTGTTTTTTACATAACAATTCTCGAAAATCAAAAAATATGGCAATAAATATTTATTTACATTTACATAGCCAAATTAAATGGAAAAATTTAGGCATAAATTGTTGGTATTAAATAAATGTAATTATGTAATAAACTAATTTTCGCACATACAATATTTTAAAAATGGACGAAAAACGTACTACAACAGCGCCATTAATATCATGTAGGCGAAATAATAATAATAATTAATTTGTTTTTATCAATAAAAATCTATCTATGTATTTTAATATCGTCTAAAAGGTTCACACTCTTAAATAGTTTTAATATTTATCAAAAATGTCGCTAGATGACATTACCTAGTTTTATCGAATAGTCGAATTTGTTAATATTATCAAACAGGTGGCACTGCAATATTGTCATGTAAAAAACAAATTTAAATGTAAAAAACTAGAGTCTAACTAAAATCTAAAAAGAGTAACTTATATTTCATTTTATATTTCAATAAAGGTTTTAATTGTTACAGTTATGATTTTTATTAACTTTATACTTTAATTTTTCAGTTAATAACTTATTATTGTTTGATATTTTTAAAAAGTATTAGTTTTTTACATATAATTTACATTTTTATGTAATTTACACAGTTTTTTACATTTTTTACATGTAAAATGTAAAAAATGGTTTTTTACACGAATTTGCCCAACTGTGGTTTTATTATGTTATGAATTGCCAAAAGATTATAGGATAGCCGAACGTCAATGCTGCAACTTTGATGTCTAAATAGAAACAGGAATGGGTAGGATTTAGGATCTAAAACACTGATTCTCTCTGTTTGGCGAGAATTTGGATTGGTGCTTTTACAGTGTATCGCTAATTCATTTACACTTGGACCATTATAACGTCTTTCATCTAAATTACGACCTTGCTGTATTGCCATTACAACTGTTGTGTGCTCAGTACAGCAGTACTATTCAATTCTGCATCTCTTATACATTCTTGTTCAACTTCAAATAACATCTTATATGCTTCAGCAAACGGGTTATTGTCAGCCATATACCGACTTAATACTACCATCAAATCAGGATTGCACTTGTTATTCAAATTTTCTTTGGTCATTTGGTAAGTAGGAATGAAGTTGTATAGGAATTGGATCTAGTTTAACTTTCGCTTTTAGACAACAACGAGTTAATTTTTTTTAGAGGGCTGTTCTACTTTTAAGTGTTATGGTTGCCAATATACGATATACGTTTCAACAACGCATTAAAATTATTAAAATTCACTACAAAAATGGTAGAAAATTTTGCAGTCAGTCGTGAAGCACCTTCTCGGCCGGCAATAGTGAAACTTGTGGAAAAATTTGAGCTGTTGGGACAAGTTAGTGATGTGAAGAATCGAAACCGTGTGTATCGCTCAAGAACAACTGAGAATATTGCTGCTGTAGCCCGTAGTGTTGAAGAAAATCTAGGTTTGTCGATTCCTCGTCGATCTTTGAAATTAGACATTCCACAAACGACATTACACCGTATTTTGTATAAAGACTTAGGTCTTAAGGCTTTTAAGGTTCAGTAGTTAACATAAAAACTCAAGCCGGTCGATCACCATAAACGTCGTATCTTCGCTGATTGGGTCCTTCAAATGCATCAAAATGATCCGGAGTTTCATTGAAAAATCATCTTCAGTGATAAGGCTCATTTTCACCTCGGAAGCTACGTTAATAAGCAGAATTGTCGCATTTAAGGCTCAGAAAATCCAAGAATGATTGTTGAAAAGCCTCTCCATCCTCAACGTGTCACCGTTTGGTGCGGTTTTTGGGCTGGCGGTGTGATTGGACCTTACTTTTTCGAAAATGAGGCTGGTGCAACTGTGACGGTAAATGGATTGCGCTACCGAGCTATGGTTAATGACTTTTTATGGCCGAAATTGTTTGTGGACGACGTTTATTTTCAGCAAGACGGCGCTACGTGCCACACAAGCAACGGAACAACCGCAATTTTCCAAGAAAAGTTTCCTGACCGTGTTATTTCTCGAAGAGGTGATCACAATTGGCCACCGAGATCTTGTGATTTAACACCTTTAGACTTTTTAAAAGGAAGAAAGATAAGGTCTCTGCCAATGCTCCACAATCGATTCAAGACCTTAAAGATGGAATTCGTGAAGTTATCGAGGGGACATACAGCCGCAAATGTGCGAATTGGTCATGGAAAATTTCATGAAAAGGATATGGTGCTGCAAGCGTAGCCGTGCCGAACATTTGTTTAATATCGTTTTCAAATGTTAATGGCATACCTTCCTCTTTACAAAAATACTCGTATTTTTAAATATCAAAATGAAACCTTATATTGGAAAACCCTTTATTTCCTTGAAATGGTAAAGTAAGAATGGAATAATTATTATTTTTACCCTATAACCCGGAAGGCATTTAAAACTCATTTTTGTAATCTAAATGCTGTCCTAGTTCGTGAACGAAGCTTCTACGGCAAAAATGGTTTTAGTTTTCGAAATCAGCGTAAAAAACTGAGTAAGTATGCCAAATTCCATTAAAATCGTATCAAAATTATTTTGACAACTAGTTTTCTATGGAAATGTTTTGCGTAGTCCTTTATTTGAAAATAATCGTAGAAATTTAACCTCACTTTTATTTGAATTCACATTTTTATCGTTTTTTTTTTTTACTTTTGGTTAGTGCTTTGTAGTTTACAATTATTGTGATATCAGCTGAATGTATTTGTTTTATTAAACTAATTGTTTTTAATTGATAATTTTTAATTTTTATAAAATTAAGCACATGGACTTTTCATGATGTGTGCTTTCTGTTAAGTGTCACCAAAACGACGTTTGAGCTTTGTTACTTCCGCTCGTGCTACAAACTCTATTGAAATAAAATCAATAAATATTGTAAATAATAAAATTCACAAACAACACATTTATTAAAAACCAATTAAACAAACACAATTATGTTTATACGAGTATAATTTGCAGGTGAATTCATGCCGTAATTACTATTTAGAAGAAAAAATAGAAAATTATAACTCAATTTATTTTCTAACTGCACGATCACGTAAAACATTATTCATAACAAGCTAATTTGCTAACAGAAAAAAAAAATCATTCAATGAAGCACGATATTAAAAATTGGTAAGATTAATCTTAGATGGTGTGTGCACTCATCCGACCAGAACCAAAGGTTCTGAATTGTGATAAATTAATTTTAATAATATTTATTTACACTTTTACTTATTAATGAAACATTTATAGTTGAGATGACGACGATCAAGATCGTTTAGATAAAAAAAATTATAAAGATCGCAAAGTAAAGAAAAATGTTAATCGATTTCTGTTGCACCCAAGTTCCCATCGATCTCAAAATACATAAAATTTTATGCCCCCAATTGTTTATGGTTTAGCTGAAATTACAAAAACAAAAACGAAAACCATTGATAATCAATTTCCAAACACTAATTCAATCGTTATTTTGTTTTAAATAAAAATGCGCTTCAAATTTGTATGCAAACCTAATTTTTTTTTTTTATACAAGAACTTAACAAACTATTTATTAGTAACGACTAAATAACAATAAAACAAAAACTATTAACTATTTAAATATTTTGTGTCTATCACTCAGTCTTTATAATTTGGCTTTGTGATCAGTCGCGTCGAGTATTGAATTGGCCATTTCTTATTAATTTTTGCACTACTGCCACGACCGTCATTTCCAAAAGCCGCCGAATAATCCGCATTCGTATATCCCAGCTCAAAATTATCCGAGTCGTAGACAAATTTTGGATTTTTTTTCGTACTCGGTTTTATGTAATGAGATATTGTGCTATACGTTTCTAACTCGCTGGGCATTGACAGCGGCCATGTTGTATCGTGCGGTGTTTCCAATTTTATATCATTCGATTTATATTTTTTACTTAGCAAACCGTTCCATTGTAATGCAACGCCATCATCATTGTCTTCATCGTTCATCAACGATGAACTTTGAAAACTTGTGTGCAGTGGCTGTTGTCCTGGCGACGGCGCTGTATAATATGGTGTAGTTTTTGTTTCGTCGTAGTCATTTTCAGGTTCCTCCATTAAATCGTCATGCGTATCACTGTTAAAACTGTATTCGGTTATAGGTTCATCCTCGTTCACCGAATACAATGGAATCGATGGCCGAAAACTTTCTTCACTATATTTCAATGGTGCCGATTTCATTGGTTTATAACCACCGCCAAAATGATATTCCGTACTGTAAATGGGGGATACTTTTTTCGGTTTATACGTTGGAATTTTGTAGTGTGAATGTGATGAGTGAGACGAATGAATGGGCGCATTCTCAAAATGAAAATGTGAATTTGTTTTTGATTTTGATTTATGCGAATGATGATGATGATGATAGTGGTGGACTTTTTTTTGTTTCGGCGATGGTGGTGGATGAAAATGATGTTTCACGATAGTTTGAACGTGCGTATGTTTTTTATAAATTTCCGGTATATGCAATTTAATATGAACACTGTAAAATACACATAACTTTAGTCTATATAATAGGTAGGTATATATAGAAAATAATATTTAACTCACTGTTCACCAGATCGACCATCCGTACACACTGAGTTTATAATAAATACTAATAAAAATAAATTTAAAATCCAAAAATATGTTCCGTCCAGTAACATTATTTTGTTCGGGGGCAAATCACAAACAAATAATAACACGCGCGCACCAAAAAAAAATTAATCCTTATACCTGAACAGTTTGATTAGAAATGACATTGTCTTAATGATTACAAATGATTTTTATAATCAACATCTCAATCTTAAAGATCAAAAGTAACAAAAAAAAAAAGAAAACAAAATCTCTTACAACTTTTCAATCTTACGTCTTTATCTTTACCCCAATGCATATCTCAAGTTGCAAAATCATTTGTACGCAGAAAGAAAATCGGTTGTTTTTGTTGTTATCTTTTAGAATTTTATCTTAATTTTGCTGCCATTGGACGAAAAATAAAAGAGAAAATTACTGAAAATTAACAATTTTATGATTGTGTTGGACAGTGAGAATTTTTTTATTTTTGGTTGATTATAAGAAAATTTATTGAAGCGAAATTTTATTATTCACCTCTTAGTCTTGCCTCTTGGTGATTAAATCGTTTCGATATCATGTGAATTAAGTGAGAGTAATCAACTAGCCAGTTACTTGATTTCCTGAATAGCGCTGTGAAATAGTTAGTGGTAGTCAAATTGATGGTGATATTCTCTGTTAATACTAATGTGATAAACCGAAAAGCTTCATAAATTTGCGACTTCATTTAGATATTATCACAACTAAAAAATAAAAATGCTACGTCATAAATTTAATTCTCGCATTCTAACATTTGATTTTTTTGGTCGTTAGAAGTCTATTCGATTTCTTACCTTAGAGTAATTGTAAGACCAATTTGAAAGTAGTTGCTCCAGTTATCTGCTTCTTTATTCATCAATTTATATGTTACATATATGGTATGTACCTACAAGTATGACTACTCACACTCTCCTACAAGTACATTGTAACGAACAATAAATGACATCAAGCTAACAAAAAATACCATAAATAAATAACCAATCAATTTTTTTTATATACTTACGGTTTAGAAAAATCATAGTTCTTTGCTAATTGGCCATATTCTAGAACTTCATATTAAATGCGAGTGAAATATTTTCTATGTCAATCATAAATACGGGGTGGGAACGGGGGCTTAAGTAATTGGTCTACAAATATCCCAAATGTCATCCTCACCTGCACGTGGTGCACTCTGCTAGATAACTAACGAGGCTCTGGCGGCCGAGACACGGCGGTATAACCGACTATCGAGAATTTAGTATATGATGTTCCCAAACCAGACCCACTACCAACTCGTACTGGTCAGAGTGGTAGATGCTTTATGACCAGTAAAATAAACAATGAATAAAACTTGTTCAGGAAATTGTACCCCAGGTGGTAACCCAGCTTATCAGCTGGCAAATCCACCCTCTAACGAGGCTGGCTCAAAGAATACCGGGGTGAGCCAATCATATTTTAACAGCCCTTCTGGGCAATCCAACCCATTTAAACATCAATCCAAGGTGGGTAGATCACCACCACCAATAGCGAACATCTTAGAAAAGGATAACGCCGAACTGCGCAATAAGATTTACGAAATAGAAAAGTTAACGTTAAATCTAAACAAAGATCTCAAAAACTTACAGCGAGAAAACAAGGAGTTAAAAGATGCTCTAAATGCAGTAATGTCTGAGAAAAAAACCACTAAGTTAAACGATACCAATGATCATATAGAGGTTATGTATGAAACAGATGAGGAGGAACTCAATAGAGAAACGGGATGGATTCTAAACCGTACCAAAAAAATAAGAAACGTAAGATAAGTAAATCACCACAGATTTCACCCGAATGAATCGAAACAATCAGTTGAGCAGCTTCCAACCGGAAGTAGGCAAGTGCAACAGGAGGATAAAGCTCAGGTTCCGCCGGAACAGAAATTATCAAGTAATGAACTCCCAACCGGAAGTGAGAATGTACAACTGGAGAAAAAAGTCCCACGGCCACCTCCAGTAATAATATCTAATTGCAATAATTATCAGAGTATTAGAAACATCATGGACAACAATCATATAAAATTTCAAGCTACAGCGTTAAATAGTGGTGATATCAAAATAAATGTCACAGACGGTGATAGCTATAGAAAGTTAACAGGAGCTCTTAATGAAGAAAAGACAACATGGTATTCCTACGAAGATAAGCAGACAAGGCAAACCAAAGTCACTGCTAAGAAGCTACACGCTTCATGCAAACCAGAAGTGATTAAAGAGTATCTTTTGGAGAAAAAATACAAAATTAAAGAAGTTACACAGCTGTTAAACAGAGGTAACAAAACACCTCTTCCATTACATATATGTTGTCTTTTGAAAGAACAAAAGACATTAAAAATATTCATGCAATCAACGAAATACTCCATATGAAAGTGCAAATAGAAGCAGTTAAAAAATCTAAACTGATCCCCCAGTGCAAAAAGTGCCAAGTCTACGGACAAACTTTTGTAATAAGGAGCCCAGATGCGTGAAATGTATAGGAAAACACCGTACGGCTGAATGTACGAAACCAAAAGACACCCCACCAAAATGTGTCAACTGTGGAGAGGCGCACCCAGCCAACTATAGAGGTTGTATTGTAATAAAAGAGCTGCAAAAAATTCGCAACAAAACAAGGGAAACTTCAATAAGTACCAGGCCAGAAATTAACTCAGCCTCAATAAGAATATTTCCAAATTTAAGGACATACCAAACATTAAACCAGCTATCAAGAACTAATCCAAATGTAACATTGTCTGATGTACTATCTACTGGAAGTTCGAAAAGACAACATAGTCCATATAAAAATCCGTGGCTAAGAAGTTCACTCATCACTCAAGTTCATCCTAATAATAATGCACGAGGGGGCAGTGCCGTGTTTATAAAAAAAGATATTAAATACCATCTGCAACAAAAACTTGAATGTGATGAAATACAAGCAATTAGCGTTAGCATTAATACCCGTAACCACAAGTTAGTGGTATCCGCAATATATTGCCCACCTAGAAATAACATCAAAGAGAATGCTTATACTCAGTTCTTCAAGCAGCTCGGTGAAAAATTCGTAATCGGGGGTGGCTTCAACGCTAAACATACTGACTGGGGATCAAGACTAACCACAACTAAAGGGAAAGAGCTTCATCAAGCAATAATTAAATACAACTTATTGGCACGGTTGATTATATAAAAGTGCAGTGACCACTCCTCTATTTTAATGTTAATAAATGATACAATAATTACTAATGATAAACAGCCACTGTTAACAAAAAAATATACTGATTTGAAAAAGTTCAGGAATGAACTAAACAATAGCATCATTTTAAACACACAACTTTCATCATAAGAAACATTAGAACAGGAGGTGGAGAAGCTTGACAAAGACATACAGGTAGCGGCGTGGAAAAGTACTAATACAACAAACAAAAAAATAGCTGGCAAATGCTATCCAATGGAAATTAAATTACTAGTTTGTAACGGAGCGACTTAGGACCAACTAAGGTGCGACTGGTGCACTAACTTAGATGGTTGATTTTCGCTCAATTAACAGAATTTTCTCAGTAGCTCTACGCATCGGTGACCAGCAGCACGTTTGCCGGCTAGGTTTAGAAGGTGGGCGTAGTTCTTGTCACCAGCCACTGAGATCAAGATGTGCTGCTTCATATATAGATTACTCACACTAACGACCAATGAGACTCAAATAAGGAGCGAACTACGTTGGAACTAGAAAATACTAGGTACCATATCGCGGAGTGAATTATAATTCGACATGGAATTTACGACTAATAAACAAAACAAGTAGATAAATTATTTAACAAACTAAAGTAAGGAAATATGTCCAATCACAACCATCTTTTTATAGTGTGGTCGGGATTTCCGACCTAGTGCTCACCTACCTCCCTTTTCGGCAATACCTAGCACTTAAATTTGGTACGCCCCATTTTTCGGTGTAATATGTCAGTCCATGCTACTCCAACAGCTACTCACTCATGATTCATCAACCGATGTTCCATTAGAGCAACAACGTAAACGGAACGATAACAAAAATATGCGACAGGAACTGAGATGATGCTACCATAACGCGGGATTATATAACAAAAAAAATAAAACATGTGGTTTCTTGGCAATACAACATAATTATTGGTATAAATGGTCAAAAATAATATTAATGAATATATATGTATATAGGTAATAAGTATGTACAAATGTTGTTTATAATTTATAAATTAAATATGATTGTATAATTATAAATAAAAATATGATAATAATTATTGCTTAATATATGCATATATGTACCTGAATTTAGGGATCCGCGGACCATATGTTAATTAACTAGGATTTGCAAGAATGTACATGCAAACATTTCCCTTTTTTTTATATAATAGCTTATAAATATGAAAGATTAATATATTTAAGAATAACAATAAAATAATATAATTTGAATTATTAGGTATAAATATATATATAATGTATATGTATAAAAAAATATAATGTTTAACAAAAACTTATCTGGATTTACGATGGGATTTTATGATTCGATGGTGATGAAAAGCAGAAATTCCGTTTGAATCACTTTTTGCTCAAGGTTGAATTGCATTTTACGGCATCGCGATTTCGAATGTATGGATGAATTTTCACCATAAAACCGATCTTCTTTGCGTGTTTATTGATGTCAAATAATTTCCAATAAAATATAGAATTAATTGAAATGTCGCGGAAATACACGCTGTGCGACAGATTTTGGGTGCACACTGTTACTGTTTACACCGGTAACGTGGCTCTATCAAGAAAAATGATATCAAAAGAAAACAAGTCTTTATAAACAAAATATAGTAGAGCCCATATTGCACCATCATAAAAATTAGTACTTAGATAAATAGAATACCTTGAATTTTTATATTCCTGCGACAATTAGATAATAAATCATGTACGATGCACATAAACTAGCACTTAATCACACACAGAATAATCTATTACTTGGCCAATCTCACTTATTTATATATAAATTATACAATATGTACTTGTTATATAGTACAGGTAATTTTAAAATGCCACTAATATGGTAGCTGTATATTATCAACTGTGTCAAATAATATAATAATCACTATGGTGCACTGTATCTTTCACCTTGCTTGACCAACAGAATAGAATCGAATGACCGATTGTATTTTTTTTTTATTTATTTGGACTGATCATTGCACCTATACTTGTCGTCGTTATGAGAGGGAAAAGAAATATAATTAAAACGGTAGTCATCATCACCATCAAATCATTATACAGGGTAGATATACCAATAATTGCATTCTTGCCCGTAGAACCAAATTGGAGCAGACAAGACAACAAGACATCACCGAATTCAGATTTCGATGCGTTTATGGTTCCACCATCCCGAATACAATACTAGTCATGACCACAAAAAAAAATCAACCATACTTATACGTCATTACTCATAACTGGAACATCACCAATGTTACAAGTTATGGAGAAGAGAAGTACTCGAAGGGAATGGCAACGTACACGAGACCCAACCGTCAAAAATAGGTTAAATAATTTAACATAACGAATACGTAGCGAAATATGGGAATTTAAAAATAAATCAATAAATTCATACCTACAATCTCTCACCTATGATAAAGATAGTGATTATTCATTGTGGAAAGCAATCAAATATTTGAAAAGGCCAGTTATGCATATACCACCAATAAGAACAAATAATGGTCACCTAGCTAAAAGCAAATAAGAAAAAGCAGAAAAATTCGCGGATCATCTCGAGCGTACCTTTCAGCCAAATTTAACAACACTTAACCAACAGGATATATTGTTCGAAAACCAAATAACTATCCTGAGACAGGAAATTCCATTAACTAACGCTAAAGAAGTAAAACAAGTAATAAAGAACCATGTAGTATTTAAAAAATCACCAGGATATGACCTGATAACTAGAGAGATTCTAAAACAACTACCTAATAAAGCTGCTAAAAAAATATCGGACATAATTAATGCTTCCTTCAGACTCCGTTATATCCTTCTATCTTGGAAATTTGCGGAAGTGATAATGATACCTAAGCCAGGTAAGCCACCAAGTGAACTGGCCTCGTACAAGCCAATACCACTTGTTCCAACTATGTCAAAACTGTACAGAAGTTGTAAAATCAGAAGCTCCTCCATCCCATCAGTTTGGATTTAGAGAGGAACACTCCACAATCGACCAAGTCCATAGAATAACAGATTTAACCCTTTCAATAATGAATTAAGGATATGGTAGGCAGATTTTTTAAGTAATATTTTTTATAGTACTTAGAAGCAAAATAACCTAGAAATTATGGAAAAAACAAATTAAAGTTCTCAGGATAGGTTTTTCCTAATGTACATACAGATGTACAAATGAAACGAAAGGTGGTTTTTTTAACAATGAAAAAAAATATATTTCAGAGTTGTATTGAATATAAAATAAAAATTAAAATTGTTTACATTAATTCAACAAGGAACAATTCAATAATCACATACAAAAACAATATTACTATAATAACAAAAAATAAAAATTCATTCTTAGTTTAAATTAAACTTTGGCCTTCAGTCTTTAAATTTTTAATAAATGTTTAATTTTTTTAATGAAATCTTAAAAAACAATTGCGGTCTTTTATTAAACAGAGATGTATAGCACATTTACCACAAAAAACATGCGTTCGAAATCCACAACCATCGTTCTTACATCTCGTTGCCTCTTTATTGTGGCTAAATTCCGGGAAATGATCAATACAGTCATACCTAACATCTGTTATGGGGCGTACTTCGCATTGGGTTCTTGGAGAATTTGTTTGGTATTGATTATTTGTTATATCGGCTGAAGGGCGTCCTCTTTTCCTTGAACTATGAAATGAATTCATTAATACTTGTGCTACCTGCAATCTGAAATTCAGCAAATCTATAATGTGTTTTTCTGGTATGTTTTGTTTTCGCATTTCGGTTTTGTATTCTGCCCAGCTGGCGCATATATCAAAATCCATAAAATGTGTCAAAACGCGTAATGGCCACTTTTTTGACCTTATGGAGACTCTATAATATTGGATAAGTTGATCTAAAAGGTCAACCCCGCCCATACACTCATTATATGAGCGAACAATTTCGGGCTGTGGAACATCAACATAACGTTTGATGGATTTATCCCATCTTTTAATTGTTTCCATTTCTCCTTTTTCCATAAAATTGGACGCCAGATGCACCGGTTTTATTTCACAATGGCAATATTGCCACCCTTACTTACACATGGCTCTGTATATCCCCGATTTTGCTTTTTAAATTGGCAATCATCCGAAAACATTGGTTTGTAAAAACGACTGATGCGAGCAGTCCCTATAGCGTTTATATCTCTGTTTTTCAAAATTTCTAATAAGTTATAGGAAGTAAAATAATTGTCGAAATAAAGTGTATATCCCGGCTCCTTAATTCGCTGAGTTAGATGAAGAACAACTGATGCTCCAAAGCCAAATTTTCGTAGATAATCGAAGATTTCTGTGCTTGATCCTTGGTACATAACAAAATCGAAAGGTTGGCCGGATTTACCACAAAGAACAAACAATTTCAACCCCCAGGGTGTTGGTTTACTCTTCATGTATTGTTTTGCGATGAATTTACCTTTAAATACAATCATCTGCTCATCAATGCAAAGGTTTTCCTCCAGTGGAATTTGTAAATATCTCGCTCTTACGGTATTTAATATCGGCCGAACCTTATAAAACACATCTTTGTTGGATTTTGGAATATCTAAATTATTCACCACATGAAAATTTGTTCTTAATTGCCAGAATCGATCTCTGGTCATTGATCGCATGACTTGGTCAAGCCCAATTAGCCGGCTCCAGTACATTCGAATTTGCGGAAATTTTGTACATCCAATAAATACATGAATGCCGATGAATCTTCTCATTTCGTTAATGTCGGTTGATTTAAAATTTGACCATTTTGTAGTGCACAAATATTTGTGAACTCTACCATTGTCTCAAGCAGCTGATCGGTAAAGCATTTGTTAAAATATTGCGCCGGAGTTTCTTCAATAGGTGGAACATCTGGTTGTGGATGGTATTGTACTTCCGATCTTAAAAAATTTGTTTGTTTCCATTTTATTTTTGATCGGTCAGTTAAATTCCGGAATGAATTTTCTGCGGTTTGCATTTGGTCGATGATTTCAAAATTTATATTATTTGAAATTGTAAAATTTCCCTCGCTTGTTACATCAGCGATAACTGTTGCAATAATTGGTTCGCTTAACTCTTCGCTGAAAGCATGACTGTCTTCCGCAGCTTGCTCAACTTCGATTCTGGATTTTTTTGTCTTATTTATGTTTGAACCACTTTCTGGAATATCTTCATAGTCCCAAAAACCAGTTGGCCCATCATCTTCGTCGATTTCATCTAAATCACTTTCATTCAAAGCAGTCAACCATTCGTCTTGGGTGATGTACTTGCAAGCCATTTGCAGAGCTAAAAGCCAAATTATTTGATTTAATAAAAAATAATAATTATAACAAAAAAAAATGTACAAAACGTTACGCTTCTCCGTTTTTTTTTTATTTCTTTGACTCTCTATGTACATACTGATGTACTGTACATGGAGATGTACATGACCGTAAGATCGATTTATACATGTACATGTACACATAATTTAGCTTAAAATATCGTAGTTAATTCGTAATAAATCATTATTTTTAATTTGTAACATATATATTCGGACGTTAACAGTATAAACAAATAATATTTAACTTACCTGGGACGTTTGCAAAAACTATAAAACTAACTTTAAACTGAACAAGTTTCCCGAACTGACGTTGACGTTGTGCACACCTTCACAATTTTTTTAATACTAACCTCATTTGTATATTTATTGTAATTTTTTTTTAATGCATTTGTGAGAGTAGGATAAAACAATAGAAAAAAACATAAATGAGCGAAGCAAAACAAAAATTGAATTGACTATGGCTCTCTAAAGTCAATGTACATACTGATGTACAAGAGGATTGAAAGGGTTAATAGAAAAATCCTTAGAGGAAAAAAAAATTTGCTCAGTCATATTTCTTGACATAGCGTAGGCGTTTGACAAAGTCTGGCTTATTTAAATTGGAGAAAACTCTGCCATTTGAGTATTGCGAGCTGCTAAAGTCATACCTGAAAAGGAGATATTTTAGAGTTAAACAGGAAGGAGTTTACTCCAGCATTAAAGAAGCTAAAGCGGGAGTCCCGCAGGGGAGTGTCTTAGGGCCTTTCCTTTTCGTATTGTTTACTAGCGACATACCGCAGACGAGCAATACAACTACCGCCACGTTTGCAGATGACACTGCAATTCTAGCTGTTGGTGACACAATCGGTGAAGTCACATTCAAACTACAAATAGCCGTAAATAATATACAAGATTGGCTAGCTAAGTGGAGAATTAAAGTGAATGAGTCGAAGTCTACTCACATTAACTTCACTAATAGATCAATTGAACCATTACCTGTAACTCTCAATAATATCCCTGTACCACATGCCAATCAAGCAAAATATCTTGGTATGAACCTTGATGCAAAGTTAAAGTGGAAAGTACACGTGAAAAAGAAAGCAGAAGAGCTTCGGCTAAAATATAGAAAAATGTACTGGTTAATTAGAAGAAACTCTCAGTTATCCATTCATAATAAACTTGTGCTTTATAAACAAGTACTCAAGCCGGTCTGGACATATGGTATTCAACTATGAGGATGCTCCAAAATCAGCAATCAACAGATAGTTCAACGAGTTCAAAATAAAGTTCTCAGAGGAATTGTAAATGCCCCTTGGTACACTCGTAATAGTGACCTTCATAGAGATCTCAGAATAGACACAGTCGCAAGTGAAATAAAGAAATGTGCATAAAAACACCAGGAGCGGCTCCATCATCATCCTAACATCGAAGCTGCTAGACTACTTCATCAAGAGGGTATAATAAGAAGACTCAAAAGATTAAAACCTTTTGAGTTACCTGAATATTCCGCACAATGCAACATCAACCAAAACAACACTTTATGGAAAGAACACATATGAGTACTTTATTATTATATTGTCAGAGTCAAAGGCTGTTAGACAAAAATGACTAGTTACTTTGTAAAAAATTTTATTGTTATCATAAATAAAATATTAAAAAGAAAATCCTAAATACAAAAACAATGTTTAGGAATAGTTTAAGTAAAATTTCATACGCCGGAGGACGGCTGCGAAAATAATCATAAATCATTCCTGAAATAAAACCGCTTTGTTTGTATTTATGAGATACAAGCTTTAATAGAGATCGTATAATCATTTAGGCGTAATATAGTTTAATAAATTTTTGAATTAATTTATATTCAAATTAAATGCAACTCCCGATTTTTTCAGGTAAACATCCCACTACATTTTTTCCTGTAACTTTCACAGACTAGTACTAACAAATTTTTTCAGATTTTTGTCGTTACTGGAATTGCCAAAATTGGCCCCGATTCAATTTTTATATAATGTATTATGTACTTTTATAAAGGGATCACTATCTCTCAATGATTCGTCATCATTAGGCTTAGGATACTTAGGTAAAAAAATATTTTTTTTGGAAAATCCAAACCAAAAATTTGTTGGATAGTTATTCATTTTAGAACAAATACAAGCGAATGGGCTCATTATGTTACCAAGTATTTTTAAATATTTTGGCATAATCACATATTTTTACATATTTCCACTTATTTCACGTTTTGCCATATATTTTACGGTTTATTCGAAATATTTTTAATTTTCCTTCAAGAATAACGTAATTCAACATTCATAGCTTAAAATTTGATAAAACCAAATATTATAAGCCAAATTTTAAATTTAGGCCAACAAATATTTTTTTTAGAGGTTAAAAATGTTTTACTTTGGCCTAAACTCAGCTAAGTTAGAAAATAAATTAAGAACAAAATAAACGTCAAATTAAAATACATATCTCAATAGTTTACTGCACATTATTTGACGATCCGGACTTCTTCTAGAAAAGCAGATTTTCTGATTGTTCTTTTTAGTCGTTAACGTATGTGCAAGAATTCAAACATGAATTTTAGTAAAATATTGAGAACATCTAGAACATCTCGTGTTTAATATGAATCAAAAGCTAATCGTAGTTTTCAGCAGAAACTTTGCTATAAATAGACTTTGAATTCCAATCTTTCAATAAAAATTCTAACAAGGGCTTGACTAAATATTGAGTTGATTTAAAAAACTTCCAGTATTAAATCCACAAATTTTGAGTGAAATTTAAAATAGAAATTAAGAAAATGTTTCTGGATTAAACTACAATTTGCATGGAATTTAAATAGTACAAATTGTTGTACAGTATTACTTGGGTTAAAAATTGATTTGGAAATTTAAATTAGAAGTTGATTAGGACATTCTACTTGGTTTTGAGAAAAAATTTGAGTGTAAATTTGGTGTTCTAAACTAGATTTAAACATAATTTGAATTGCAATTAGGTAAGAATTGAGTTGCAACGGAGAAAAGAAAGAACCAACAAAATTTCCTTAGAATTTAGAGTGAAATTTGAATTGGGAAATTAAATTTAAAAAAATGGTTTTGACATTCTAAACCAAAAAAAATCTTTGGTGAAATTTTATGTAGAAATTGGTGGTTTGGCGTCTGTTGGAGGAGGGGGGACCAAAATTTGATTAATCTACCAGCTCCGCAACCTTCCAGTAGAGTGCGCATCACTTGAGCTGTCCTGGCCATGTAGTAGGCAGCTGCGTGATGGGTACAATTGTGTAAGGGGTAACTTGTTGGCAATTTGCAAGTGTACGTGCTGCCTCCTCGTGGTAACTACTGGTAACTAAGGCTATTTGGCACATTTTAGGCTATTTTGCACAGGCTAAAGTACGGCGCTAAAGGAGAAAACCTTGACAAAAAACCCTAATCTAAGGTGGAACAGCATATGCCGATGGATGAATGGCTGATAAGTTAATCAGTCCAAAATATGCGGACTCTGGATGCCAGGCACCCTCCAGTTTAATTTAGCCTTCCTGTAGTAAAGCTGGGTGACCTACAGGCGGTTACAATTCCTAGAAACTCGTAAAATCAAACGGAAGCCGGGGCAGGGGTAGGAATATACGGGAGTGGGAGAGCCCTCTCAAAGTCCTTCGGTTCCAATGCTACCGTCTTTCTAGCGGAACTACATGCTCTAGTAAACATCTAGGAGGGAGAGCAATAAGCCCAGTTAGTATGTATCACGTACCGGCTGGCAGTATTATCAAGTTCATTAAGCACCTAAATATTAACTGGATGGATATTTAAGCAGGGTCCAGCATGTTATGGGTGACGAATAAGTTTTTTTTACGTAAGTTTTACTATCAAGTTCAGTAGGGTGGGTATCCGTGACGAAGAGGTTATTTATTAAATAATGATGATCATTGTGTTTGGCGATGAATTTCCTGATGGATGTGATTCATAGCAATAATTTATATTGGGATTTTTTTTTAGAATGTGTATTGCATTTTTATTGTTATGAACCATAAAATGGTCAAAATTTTCACAGAATTTTGCAGCTGATATATTTTTTTTTTGTATATATGTACTATATTTTGTATGTATACATTACACGTATATAAAGGGAAATTGGTTAGCGGTATAAAAAAAAAGAAGAAGAAATTACTTGAGTGGCTTCATTTCACTTGAGGCAACCGA
The DNA here is from genome assembly GCA_958295665.1 of Tipula vernalis. NCBI lineage: Eukaryota > Metazoa > Arthropoda > Insecta > Diptera > Tipulidae > Tipula > Tipula vernalis. The sequence goes on along the minus strand of OY282558.1, from coordinate 194,021,377 downwards.
CGGGTTATGTATATAATATGCGAATATGTATATAGTCACAAAACAAGTCAAGTCTTAGTTAAGACTCAACATTACACCGAAAATAAATATCATTGTTTTTTTATGTGGATTTCAATTAAAAAAAAAAAAAAAAAATCCTCAAAATCTACGCATATTTGATGCTCAAATTTTAAGGCAAAATTCCTTTTGGTAAGTTATACTGCAATTCTTATAAATTTAATGCTAGTGAACTAACATCCACACTTTGTCTTTGGTGAATAGGAGAATTATTAACGGGCATACGCTAGCGGGAAAAAAAATTTGTTTGTAGCGGCAAAGTCCAGGCTAGGTTACAGTCCGTTACAGCTATGGTTGCCAGAATTTTTTTTTGTCAAAAGAAGTACATTTCTTGGAAAAAAAATAACCACAGATAGGATGGTACAAAGATTCTAAAACTCTTCGAATAAAAGCCATTTTATTTCCAAAATTGCAAAAAAAAAAAAAATATTTTACTTATTTCAATGTATTTTCAACATACGTTACAACATATTCAAGTAAATCAATTTAAAATAAAAAGTATAGCAAATATCACAAATTCATTTCTATCACGTAAAATCATAATTTATATACAAAAATTCATTAATTAAAATTGATTAAATTACCAATTAATTAAAATAAAGCTTTCAAATTTCACGTCGAACTACTTTCTTATTTAAGGTACTTGTCGCTGGATTTAATTTTTTTTAATAAATCTGGTTTCTGGCTCACATATTTGAAAAATTCTTTGCATGTTATGTTAAAATTTTGTTTAATTAATATTTCTGCTTCTATATTTTCCACCGTCAGGCGGTTTCTTTCTTTTCTCCAGGCCTGAAACATTAGGCTAAATATTCTCTCACTCATTGCGTTGGAATGTGGAATTGCAAATATACAATCGATCCCTAGCCGGTACAAGAGACAACCATCTCGTTGGAATATGACAAAGCATTTCAGAGTATTCCACATCACAAAATTTATAAAACTCCAATAATGTCTGTTTTCGTTTAGTGTGACAACTAAATTCGTTAAAAATTTTGGGGATGTTAACTTCAAAATCATATTTAATATGCGTGGATGCTTTTTTCACAGAACTGTTTAGCATATGGCAGAGACAGCCCATTTGAATTATATCGCAGTTAATTTTTTGAAGTTCGACAAAAATATTTTGCTTGTGCCCGAAGTTTACGTGTTCATTATCCCCACAAAAACAGATAATATTTTTAGGATTTAAACCTGCGACTTCTAATTTTGAAATCAAACACGAAGCTATTTGATTTGAAGTTTCAGATGGACTATCGAATAAATATAGCAACTTTGATTGAATGCCGGCATCTTTTAAAAAATAACGAACTACGAGGGAAAACATTTTTATGTTTACTTTGTTCGATGCATCAGTTGCAACTGAGTAAGGGAGGTTGTTCTTTAAAATATCTAAAATAGTTATATTTTGGGCTTCGTTTCCTAGCACGTGTCTTATTATTTTTAAACACTTCGTTCGTCCGCAGGAAAAATCTGATGCAATTTTCGAATCAGAAAATATCGTACCAAGTCATGTGCTAGTGCAATTTGCAGAATTTAAGCTTTGGGCGTGTTGAACTGTGTGAAACACAAAAGTATCTTCTGCGGCAGCTGTCTTTAAATTTGCTGCAGTGAGGGTCGACGACGATTGAAAAAACGTATCTAGATTTTTATTATTTGAGCACTGTTTCGTATTTCGTTTGCGCTTTTCCGTATTCATATGTTTTTTTATACTTGAAATTCCCGCTCGCTCGATACTGAATTACAACAACAAACACATTTTGCCATATAGACTCCTTTTCCCGCCACCACCCACGGATATTGTTGGCTCCAAATTTTATTAAATTGGTTTTTACCTCTTAGCTTTCGTTTAACTTGATTTGTGGAATATTTTGATATTTCCTCTACAGTGTTGTATTCATCGGATGAGTTGTTACTTGTATTTTTGCATGCCATTGTTCATTTCTAAAATAAAATAATTACAGTTAGAATAATTTATCCTTTAAAAATTGAAGAAAAAATATATTTACACTAAAAAACAGATTTTACGGTTTATTTGGAATCTTTTCAAACACTCTCTGGAAATATGAGTACGGAAATATTTGAATTTGTATATACAATGCTCGCATATTCAAATTTTTTTATGAAGATTGATTTAATAACCAAAAGAAGATTTGTGTACTTTTTTACAAATTCTAGAAAAATAGTACACTTGAAATTTGATAACAATACAGAAGTACTGTACTTCCAAAAGAAGTACAACTGGCATCCCTAGTTACAGCAGATTAAATCCACTAAATAAAAAAATGGGGATTCCCGAATTTATCTCTTTTGGATTCTAACGCTATTGTTTTTTCTGTACTGAAAGGTAGATGATCACTAATCAAATGACTAAAAATTTGTTTTCTAGTTGGCTTTGGAAATGTTCCTTTTTTTATTTTTCATTTAAAGACGGTAAAAAAAAATTCGTTTTTATTGTTACACGTGAATAAATCCAGTTCATTTTCCTTTCTTTTGTTTAGTTTTATTAAAATAAAAAATATTAAAAATTAAATTAGTGTTGTAAATTGTTTTTTAAAAAAATGGGAAAAAACAAAAGCCTAAAAGCTGTTGAAAAGGGAAAAATTGATGCTTGCGATTCATAGCCAAAAAACTAGGCCGAAGTCACACTGTTGTGCTAAATTATTTAAGAAATCCTGAAAACTATGGAAAAAATATGAAAGGGTGTTCTGTTTCGAAATTAAAACCGGTAGATAAGCGTAAAATAATTCGTATTGCCTCCAATTCTGCTCTATCTGCTCGCAGAATCAAGGAGAAAGCCGATGTTAATGTCTGTGTACAAACCGTTCGTCGCGTTTAGTCTCACCCGTTATGGTGTTCTTTTGATATGAGTATCGCTTACCAGTCCAAATTTTTAAGTGTATGGATGTGGAGCCATTTTTGGACTACTTTTCTAGCACTTTGCAGCCCAGGAGAGCTAGTTTGTTCAACTTTATAGCCAAAAACTTGGTACTTTTTGTTAATGAGTGAATTGAAATCCTCTTAAGATAAGGTCTAGTTTTGGTTTTCTTTTCAAAATATGAACACATATTTTTCATTTTAATCACACATGTTACCACATATTCTGCAATTTTAGTTGCATGTTTTTGATTTTTTAGAACCTAAAAATCCTAAGCCTAGTCATGATTGAGAATATTATGACAGTTCGTAGACGAATCATAAATGATAAATCTTATGCTAAAAATGCGTGTAACATAATTATATAATAATATTTTATGCCAACAAAACGATTTAATTAAATTTAAAAAATATTTATGATTCATATTCTGCGATTTGTGCTCCTGATGGGTTCGAAAGCCATTTTTTTTTAAATGATAATATTAATTATTCTGTGATTCTTCTCGGCCAACAATTATATACAAAATTGTTTATCTCAAGATCTGATAACGTACACTCCAATAATAAATCAATTTATTACAGTAGAGTGAAAATAATTTACGGCTTCCGATTTTGTTTGGAAATTTTGTAAGATTTTCATTGCCGGAAGCACATAACAAATTGATCAAAATCATTTTTTTTTTATTTGGATAATTGAAATATGTAAGTGTTGCAGCTCAAACAAAATATTAAATTATTGCATCTTAGATTTAATGTAAACGATTGTAATTTCACAGAACAGAAGTACCTACAGACGTATCCTAAAGGCAACTTACTACATTATTATTATATAAAGGTGTAGTGTGTTATTTAGTCTTTTTTATAAAATCGCTAACAAAACAACCTGATTATGGTGTTCACCAAGGCGTTAAGATTTATATATACATAATTGACGAGAAATATTCTGTTTAATCTTAAACGAAAAAAATGTTGATGTTAATTGCTTTAAGCTAAGTGTTTTGCAACAAAGTGAAAATATATTCATTGAATTGGAATGAACAAGACATTACAAACAAATAATTATTGTTGTAATAACAATTAGATTTAGTGCGTTGACGGAAATCACTTTTGACTTGTTTTGATAGTTGTAAAATACGTTTGAACGATTATAGAAATTGCATAAATTTTTAGCTTTAAAATTATTTGTTTGGTTTTAAATTAAAAAGTAGCTAGCTCAGTGAAAAAGAAACCCAATATATTTAAACCTGGCCTTTCAATAATCAGTATTCCACATTACCCAAGAGCTTTTGCTAGTAGTGCTCTCCGAAAAGATAATAATTCGGTTCGGTGTATGATTTTGTGCCCACAAAAGTAGAAGTTTCATTGTTTGGTTGCTTGCTTTGCGAAATATTGCGTTTTGATTTTGTTGCGTAGCCTACAAAATATGATATTTATTTTTGACAGTATTGTGAACTAATCAAAAGTGTTGTAGTCGAAATTAGAAAGTTATTAAGTAATAAGTGATAGTTTTAAGTGGGGTGAACCCTCTTTTTTCATATTGATTACTAAAAATATTAAAAACTATTGTGTGTGTATAGTGAGTTTAACGGAATTGGGGCCCTTTATAGTACCTAAAACTGTTGACCTTGCAAAAAGTATAATTAATTCGATAGATTTTACGGAATCCGGCGACTCACGTGCTAAAAATGTACAAATCTGAAAAGTAACGCTATATCAATTAAAACGTAAAAATACCGGACGGAACAACTCATTAAAAAAACAATTCGCAAGTAGCGAATATAATCAACAAACAAAACACTATGAATACACCTGAGTTAAATATTATTCACACAAATCCGTAACGAAGCATCGATTGATAAGGAAAACCCTTATTACGGTCAATATTCAATAAAATCTATAAGGTAACCCTACAGATTTTTACCTTTAATGAAACAAAATATCTGTGATGAAAATGATGATGAGATGAACAGTAATGTAAATCATGACAATTTTTCAATTGTTTCGCCAATTAATGGTTTCGATTTCGAAAATTGCTAAACATACACTTAACTATAAATGATATCAAAGATTTTGTTAAACAACGCATAAACGCTAATAAGCCCAGAGTGTTTCTTCAATCTAAGGAATCATTTGTAAAAGCTGAAAAATTAATGAATAAAGTTGCAGCACCTAATTACTCTTATGCTAAAGACTGAAAAACCCAAAACAGTGTTATTAAAGTGTTATCAAACAAAGATGTTGAATTTATATTTCAACAGGTTAGATCTCTTGAAAAAGAACACCTGGAAGTAATCAGAGTGGTTGAAGAAAAATAAAACAGCCTCCCTAATATACTTCGTAAAAATATCGAGTAACAGTCATATATCTAAGAATGTCAATATTACAATAGATATTTGAGTTATCATCGAGTAATGTGGGAAAAAATTACAAATAACGACGTTAAGCGTAAGCAACCGTCATTTGCAACATCGCTGCGTTAAATGCAAATCAGAACAAAATCCAGTGCAATGTAAAATGCCGACAAATCGGCAGAAGCTCGCTAAACACTGTAAAGAGAAACATTCAACATATGTATATAAGCTGATTTCAAAAAATATGCTGATACGATGTAGCATGAATATTTATGTATGAATTATTTTGGTATGTTCTTGCGAGTAGCTGCGGATTTGTTTCAATGTAAACCTTGACTTTGCTCGCAATTCATGATCTTGAGAGAGCAACGTTAAGTTAGCCATGCGCGTACACAGCTTTCTTTAAATTAATTCCAACACGATCAAAGGACTGAAAGGAAGACTAGTTTCCAATGGTGCCAGATCAATTTGAGGGATCAGTACACTTTCTCCTTTATTGCACTTCGAATTTATTTTGCCCTTTACGAAATTCTGGGCGGGTTCTTCGATGATTAATCGGGTGCTTTTACACGATCCCTTCTTCGGGTTGAGGTTTCTCAGAAGCATAATAATTGCACCTTTATTTCAGAAGAAGTAGGCAGCTTACCAGATAGAGTTTGATCGTCGAGAAATTCAGTAGATAAATTAAGAGTGCCATTGGGATTTTCAGTCACGATGGAATTAGCGCTGTGGAAAATATGCCCTTCACCGGCTACATGTCAATGATTTTTCCATTCATTTCGAGTGTTTGAGCATTTGGCTATTTTTGATAAACCCTCAACGGATATCTGCTGAATGTTGTCAAAAACGCTGGTTATTAAATCTTGAGTTGTGATCATTCCACTTGGAATTTGAATGACGTCTTCTTCAAAAATTCCTGGTATTTGAGGCAAACTTCCAGATCCTACATCCAATAGCCATTAGTTGTGCTCAGCCTGTCCTTGCCTACGCATATTGATGGTATAAGAGCCAATTGATCGAATATTTGCCACAATGGGCTAGATTTAATACAACGCTCGATGATTTTTGTGCGCGTTCCTTTTGGTACTATTACCAATATTTGACGACTTTATGTCATTTATAATAAGGTTGACAGTGTTGAAGCCAATTCATATTTAAAATATGACTGCAACTATTGCGGATTTTTGTCGATGCACACAATTCAATGGAATAACTGCAGCGAGCTATATCTCTGGACCATAAACTCTACGTTTTTCGTTTCGGTTGCTGAACAGAACGGTTGCTCATCTGAGCTAGAAATACTCAATAAAGGCTGTGTTATTGATTTAAGTCTGCGTTCGTTGCCTATTGACTTAATTTTAAATTGGAGGGTGACAAATGATATTCTCACTTCTGACCACAGGTACATCTCTTTTAACATCAACATTAAAAGACCACCTCTTAAACCATATCGTAATCGTAAATTAACCATTTGGGATCTATTCTGCCTCGAACTTATTTCCTTAATTCATCCTGCTACGGATATTCGCTCGGTTTAGGACATTGAGTTGCAAGCTTCCAAGTTGACAAAAGCTTTCTCGACAGTTTTTGAAAATTCGTGTCCACTTATTACCAAAAAAAAAAAAAGATTGGGAATAGACTTTTGGTGCTCTGCTCTTAAAAAACAAAGGAAACATACTACGATTGTTTCTTAATAACTCAAAAGAAGTATAAAAATGCTTCAGATCCGCTCTCTGTGAGCATGGACAAACTTCTCTGAGGAAATGAATAGTCTTTCTGCAGTCGCTAGACTTAATAGAGCGTTGGCTAAAAATGGTACTTGTAGATTTGATGCTCTTCGTCTATTGAATGGCAGGTTTACTTCTTCGAAAAAAGAAGCGTACGAGTTGCTTCTTTCTGTCTATTTTCCGGAGTGTGTTCCGGAGTTAACTCTGATTTTGCTCACTCTCTAACAATAAGACTTGCAATGAAACTACCGAAGTTCTTCGTTCGAGTATTTTCTCCTTTAAACCGTACAAATCAGGTGGTCCTGATAGGATATTTCCGGCTGAATTGCAACATGGTTTTCCTACTATTAAGCACCACCTGCTCCACCTTTTCAAAGCGTGCGTTACTTTTACCATTGTTCCTCATGTTTGGTTCAAGAGCTACGCTGTTTTTTTATCGAAGGCTGGCAAATCAGATTACACTGATCCCAGAGCATTTCGGCCCATCAGTCTGTCCTCAACATTTCTTAAAGCTTTTGAAAGGATTTTTGACAGATTTATTAGAGATCAATATTTATCTAGTTCCCCACTCAGTAACATGCAATATCCTCTAGGTTAGTCCTGCAGAATGCCTTATGTATTGTGGAGTTGTGGTGTGGTCAATAGGATTTACACGTCAATCCTTCTAAAACAGATTTGGTTATATTTACCAAGCATCGAAATATTGATGATCTAACAGTGCCCTTTCTTTTCGGGAGGCCGACTAAAAGATTCGACCACGTTAAGCATTTAGGTGTCTTCTTGAACATTAAACATTCCTGGAAATTTCATCTTGAGTATAAACTTCGAAAATCGACTGCCACCGTATGGTAATTACAGGAGCTATGGCCCCAACTCTCCTTCATGCCATGGAACCAATTCTATTCTTTCCACAGCTACATTCTTTCATTCTTAGCACAGCTTGTTCTGCTGCGTTTAGGCTAAGGAGCAAAGGGATATGGAACATTTTTGGTTCAGCCGTGGTTCATAGAATAATTTTAAATGATTACTCTTCATTATTACCAGAAATTGATATTTCTGGACCGACTGAGAGATCGGTGATCTTCGAGAGATCAATCGATAATCTTCTAGAATGTACTGCTCTAAGTTTGATCTGAATTTTTCAGGCTACCTGGGTTGGTACTGCACAGTTTTTCAAGCAGAAGCAATTACGCAAATAAGCTCTTACGCTCTGTTTAATTGAGGCATTGAATCTCGCTGTTACAAATCAAAACTTTGTTTTCTGTACAGACAGCTTATCTGTGCTGAATTCGCTGGGTAATCCCGTTGGGTAATCACTCGAGTGCAGTTGTCCTACTGTCAACGGAGTTAGGTTGCAATTGTTTGACTCTAGGTATATTGCGGAAGATCAGCTGTCTTCCTTACCTTGGATTAAATTACTTGAGTTTGTAGCACGCGTTCGCGATTTAGGATAGAATCACTGATTTGCACTCGAAGCGAGTGGGGCTAACATCAAATTTAAAAAAATTGGTTTAAGCCAAGCAATCTGAATATATTTTATCTACCCTTATTAAACCGGCATCATCAACAAATAGACTTAGATTTTTCAGTTTGCTGCGACTGGACACAGGCCATTTGATTGTTATCCTCTTAGATCATCAGCGATGATCCCGTTTTATGCATAACTGCCTTGATTTTTCTAATTCCTCAGAAGTTGAGAATGTAAAGCATATTTTCTCATTTCTCTTTGATGTTTATGAATCAATTCATGTATCCTACCACTTTGATTAACTTTGTGTAGCTGAAAAATTTAATTATCAAAGTACTAAATAGATTATCATTTTCTACCGAAGATATTTAAAGTTATTTGAAATAATTGACTAGTTTTTCCTCGGACTTCTTCACTTGTAGTTATTGGGTTGAGTTGTGACGGCCAAGCTGGTTCAGGAAAGTTTATCCACCTCTGTCTATTCCACCACAAAGGTGCATCTAATAGTGATGACGGTGGGACGCCTCGCGTTGCCAAATCTCCGGGGTTTTCAATTGATGTTACATGGCTCCATCTTTCTCGAGGTATTAGTGATAAAATCTCAAACGTTCTATTACCAGTTTCTAACACCAGTTCATTTCTAAATTTATTCCATCTGTCTGATATTTGTGATGTTACCATCTGTCTGATATTTGTAATAAAATATTAGTTATAATTATTGAAGGGGCTAACCATCCCAGCGAATCAAAGATTCCACCTATTTCTGAGAGCATTCTGCGTTTTGTGACTTCTTGAGCTGGCTTACACCTTAAACCCAAAACTATCAGAAACTTCATTCCACTGTATTCCTAAGAGTTTTATTGTTTCTGGATTTGATGAATTGGTTTAAACTTCTCTTATATCATGTTCGATTACGCCATTTGAGACCCAATTTCTTAATGAAAACCCGCCATACAGTAATACGGACAGTAATAATATATAGTAGCTCGCTGACAGTATCCGCGCCATTGAAGAGCTCATTCACATAAAAATCCATTGTAATTAATTTGGCAATTGTCGGATTCTTTTCTCAAAAATCATGTCTAAGCTGATTTAAGCACCTTGTGGCTAAAAAGGGCGCAGAAGCAGTCAACAGTAGCAAATTCATAATGTTGCACAGCTTTATTTGGATGATCGCGCCAAACAATACGCTGGTATTTTCGATCTTCACTATCCACTAAACCCTAACAGTTTCCCACAGTGTTGGTTGAATGGTAGGCCCTGCCATCAACATATTACTCAATGACACCCCACTGGAGTTACGAGATGACCCATCGGTAACGATACGAACCTTAATAGTGGGGCTGCTTGTTTTCACCATACGGTGTGATTAGGCAAATAAAAGCCATTTCAATTTTCAAGGTGTGACCTTACCTTCTGCATGTGCCCCAATTGTTCATATTCCTGCAAAAATTGGCTCGACTCATCATAGCTTCCCTTGTCTTCATCGGTAGTCTTACAATAAATCGTACATCACTGTTTCTTTTAAAGATGTCTTGGAACTGGGGCTCAATCTGGGTTTCTTCGCCTAGACTAAACACATCGGTTGGCATAATCCCTCTTCCATCGCTAGAGAACAAAGTAAGGGCCGTAATACCTTTTTGTCATTATGTTAGCAGTTGCAAGTCCACTTACTACCACGCTAGAAGCTGTCCTTCTTAGGTGAAGTTTTCTTACCATTGTTGCTTTGCACTTATATAACTTCCCAAAACCATCTCTTATATAAAACCAATGCTGTGGGGAACATAACTCTCACATTAGCTGTCTCCTCAGGGATAACATTAGGTTCAGCATCAAGTTTAGTATTGAACAATTTGAATTCGGTATTATTTTTGTTGGCATCAAGTTGCTGCTCTCTTCAGAATTTCTGGGTATGCCCTCAGTTAGATGTAGTAGAGTGTTGTGTTTTCTTTTCCAATGCTTACATCGGTGTCTTGAACGACACTGATAACCAATATGATACGACTGCATAGCAAGAACAAGCTGCAAGCTGTAGGAACAATAACAGTTGAATAAATAATGCTCAGCGGAACAACTGGTACAACTGATACTACTCGAATCTTCTCTACTAATTTGTAAGCTCAGCCTTCTTGGTTTTCTACTAGATGATCTTGTGTCACTAAGGATTGGCTTGGATCGTTCCAATGTGAAACTTCGGTTGGTTATTATTATTATTATTGAAGGGCAATGTGGGCGATAAGCCATCATGCCCTGTGACCTAAAAGATTTATTGTGCTGGACCCTGCTTAATTATCCGTCCAGTCAATATTCAGGCTCTTAATGAATCTGATAATAATACCGGCCGGTACAAGATACATATTATCTAGGCTCATTGTTCTTCCTCCTAGATGTTGCAGTATTTGCTGGAAAATGGCTAGGCATTGGCACAGAACATAGGCCCATCTTCTTAAGGTGATGCCTTAAGGGGACATGACCTGTGAGGAAGCCAGTAAGCAGCCTTAACACAGGTTTTCTAAGTTCAAGACACTCCTTAACCCTGACAGGCGAAGGTCATATACATTTTTTCGCCTGTCGCAAACCTTGAATTCTGCGCTAGTAGGAGGACTTTTAAACATCCTCTCAGCGTTTTACCGCTGCTCTAAGGTGTCCCTTAGTGATGCCGCAGAAGGGTTCTGGTTCAATAAATAGAGAAGCAAAACCCTCGCGGGCGAGGCCATCAGCTGCCTCGTTTCCTTCGATTCCAGTATGACCTGGTACCTACATAAGTGCTACCTTATTTGAGCCTGCCAGATGTTTAATAACCTTCAGACATCCCATGCTACCCTTGACTTAACGGTCAACGTAAGACCTAAGCGCCTTTAAGGCCGATTGGCTATCTGATACAATATAAATCTTTGCATCGTTTAGGCCTTTTGTTATGCCTATCCTAGCGCAAAGTTCTATAGCATGCACTTCTGCTTGAGAAACGGTAGCATTGATACCCAAAGACTTCGAGAGGATAGTGCCACTCCCTTGTATTCCTATCCCCGCCCTATCTTCCATTTTTGATCCATCTGTAAACCGTACCATGGACCCTCGCTCAAATGATGGTCCACCTGCCCTCCACACATTCCGGTCAGGTAACCTAACACAGAATGGTTTGTGGAAGTCCAGTTTAGCTGGCATACAGTAGGAAGGCATTCCTATGGTAGTGTCTGTCTGAAATTCCTTAAGGATTTCCAGATGACCCACCATATTGCCTGGTTTGATATTTCCTTCCGCCTGCATTTTCAGGGCCATAAATGCAGCATCCTTTTTAACATGCAGGTGTAACGGTGTCAGTCCTAGAAGTGATTCCATCGCAGCGGTAGGACATGTTTTTATTGAGCCCGTAACACCGATGCATGCTGTACGCTTAAGCTTATACAATTAAGTTTGAGTTGCCTGATCGTAAGAAATGACCAATAGATCATTTTTGGTTGTAGTCTCCAAGTATGCCCATATGTTGCTTCCAGTTCAGCTTTTAATTTAGGATAACCCCTAGATATTTAACCTCGCTGGAAAAAGGAACAGTAGTAGTATTTAGCGAGGGAGCTGTGCGCGAGCTTTTTCCTCCTCGTAAAAGGAACAATAACAGTTTTGTTTGGATTGACACTGAGTCCTTCCTGATAACACCACTGCCATATTATATTGAGAAATGACCTCATCAAACTTGCCTCTGATTATCATAGCCACATCATCCGCATAGACCTGGACATCAAACCCATGGCTACTCAGAAGGACCAGTAGCCTGTCAATAGCCAATGACCATAAAAAAGGAGATAGTACGCCCCCTTGGGGAGAGCCCTCTACAGCCCTGATGGTTACTGAATCGCTACCTAGTCTGGCTGTAATCTCACGATGTTCCAGCATGGAACGGATCCACCTAATTGTAGAAAGCGGAACCTTTTTTCCATTGCTGCCCTCTCCTTCGATCCATAGGAGGTATTATAAAATTTCCACAAAGCCACAAAGGGTCATTTCTTTATATGTCACCGCATTTTCAATCCTCGTAACTAGACCGCTAAGGGCCATCACAGTGGATTTACCAGTTTGATAGGCAAACTGGTCCCGATGCAGCGGATTTTAGCAAGGACCTCGCTTCTTATTTGATAGCCCAGGATTTTGTCCATCGTCTTCAATAGAAACGATGTGAGGTTAATTGGCGGATATGCCTTGGCCTGGGTGTCTGAACGACCTCCCCCCTTTGGTATAAAGACCACATTAACCTTCCTCCACAGTTTCGGAATATAATTAAAAGCATAACTTGCCCGAAACATCTGGATCAAGCTGGTGAGTATTTCCTCAATATCTTTTGGAAGTAAAGCTGGAGAGATACCATCCCCTCTAGCGGATTTGAAAGGTTTGAAAGACCCAATAGCCCATCGCACCTTGCTGGGTGTGCAAATTTTCCCAGATAGACTTCAGATCCTACTGATAGGCGCTCTTGGGCTCCTACCACTACTGAATACGGAAAGTGGGTCTCTAACAGTACATTTAAGGTTTCCTTCCGGTTTTCAGTGAACATCCCATCTTGCTTCTGGAGAAGTTCTAAACCACTTGAATGATCACTGGAAAAGACTTTCTGGAGACGAGCTGCTCAAACTTCAGTTGGTTAGGAAATCTATCAATCGTTCAATCGTTGGAAATGTTCCGCCACCAATTTCCAGAGCTCAGGTCTGGCGAGTTTTATCATCACAGCGCTCTAATAACATATAGATGAGCCAAACATCCCTTCGCTGTGCATCTCCGCCCAATGACTTTAGAGCATGCAAAATCTCATCCGTAACATCAGTCAGCACGCGCAACTGCCGAGGATCACCCTTTGAATGAGGTTGTGCGAAAAACTTATCCAATAATGTGTACTCTTACATATTTTCTCCCAAGTAGCTTTATAGTTAGCACTGGTTATTGGTATATTGGTTATGAATGACGCAGCTTCTCTTAAATATTTAAATTTATGCACATCTGAAATTGGAGTTTTATGTATCGATACCTCGTATGGTACCTTAAAGGTGCGAAACTGTGATAAATCGCCCAAAAATGGTGGAATGTTTATTCTGGGTAGCTTGACCTCGTCCCTTATTTTTTGATTGAAACTGATATTGTGCAGTTCTTCCACTAGGTAATTCCTTTTGATGTTCCGTTTGACCATCAAAATACCGTCGCTCAAAGTATCTCAACTCAGAAGGTGAACCATGTGCTTCAATGTCGCCTTCAAGGTCAGAAAAAGGTGTTGAGTATTTTTTCTAAATATTTTAGACGTATATTTAAATCGTCGGTCTTCATTGCTCCTACCGATCCTTCCATACGCGTTAACGCAGCCTTTGCTAGACCACGTCGACGCACCAAATCTGCCAACTCTTTAGCCATTTTGTAACTGATTCTTGGTCTTTGATTTGATCTTGTATTAAAAAGTAGTATTGTCTGTCTTATACACTGGTTCTACCAAATCACTAATATATATTTTATATTTTTACAACCATTTATTTAAAAAGCTGACACGGATTTGAATCTGAAATATGTATCACTTGATGTATTACTAAATAAAATATTTAACTTAACATATTTGTTGTTTACTCGTGGACTAATATCACTAACATAATGATTTTATATATTAAAACTCAATATTTTGGTTCTGTCACTTTCTTTAACGTGATATTTATTTTATTTGAAATTGAAATTAAGATCGTTTCGAGCGTTACTCTTTTATCAAATTTCTAATAAACACTAACTAAAATTATGCTAAAAACTGCTTTTATACCCTATTTTTGGTGCCTACGTGCCTTGTGAATCTTCTTACCCTCTTATTTTATTTTTTCTTCTTCAAGAGAGAAGAATTTGCTGACCGTCTGGTATATGTGGGTGTGTATGTGCAAAATGATATTAATTACGGATTTACAATGAGGTTGTAAATTTTGTTGCGGCCAATTTTTCCGTTTAATAAAAATGGGTTATATCGTTCCTTGTATATTTCCAGTTCTTCTAATCTGTTCATTAGTTATCCTTTTCGTATTCTGTGTAATTATGTTTTTCTGTAGCCAAGTATTGTGCATATTTCGAGTCGATTTTTGGTTTTCTGATTTCTTTTATATGTTCTTAGAACCTGACTTCAAAACTTCTGCCAGTTTGTCCTATGTAGAATTTACGGCAGTCATTACATGTATTCTTATAGATTCCGGTGTCTATTGGTTTATTTATGTTACGTTGTTTGAGTCGATTCCCTAATTTGTTGTTTATTTTAAATGGCATCGTGTATCCATGTTTTTCAAAAACCTTCGTTATATTCTTGTTGATGTTATTATTGTACTCTGTAGTGATGTATTTCTCTGTTTGTTCATTTTGCTTGTTTAACGCGGTCATCATGCTCTGTTGTTTCTTCCAAATGTACCTATTGTTCATTTTGTCAATTAAGTTCGTGTTATAACCTTTTTTATTGCTATGTGTTTAATGATTTTCTGTTCTTCCATAGAAAAAAACAATTATTGATAAGATTGTTCATCGGAATCGTTTTTAGTCTATTTATTAAAAAGTTGAACGTTGCCATTTTATGTTGGTATGGGTGTAGGTATATTTTGAATGTATGCTTGTTCTTAATAATTGCTATTGTCAAGTCTAAAAAATTAATGGCTTTGTTCGTCTCTGATTCTAGAGTAAATTTTATATTCGGATGCTTGTTGTTTATGTTTTTGTGAAGATTACTAAGCTGTCTCATTGTGCCGTTAAATAGTATTAGAATATCGTCCACGTATTTGTGACAGTACCTGATTATTTGGTTTTTGTTGTTCGATTCTGTTAATTTATGCTGATTTTCAAAGTGGTTCATCTATATGTTAGCTAATGTTCCTGATAGAGGATTCCCCATTGGAAGTCCATCAGTCTGTGAATAGAATTTGTTATTGTGTTGAAAATAGTTGTGTTCTGTGACTGATTAAAAGAGTGGTGAAAAGATTTTAATTCAATATTTATTTTGGATTATTATATTTTTGTCACAAAGATTTGTATTATATTGTAATCACACAAAAAATAATATTAGTTTTGGTTATATGACCCTTTTCTGTTGATGTGTCCAAGTATGTTGACGTAGATGAATGGCTAGAAATAAAAAAACAATTATTCATCCGATATGTTCGTACTATTTTGTTATACATTATATACTTACCTGTTGAGTTATGCTGAATTTATTTAAATTTAATTGAATTCTATACTTACCATTTTATTATTAAGTTGACAGTTCATTGATATTGTGATATCAATTGTTAGGTTTTACTGTATTTCTTTTTTTTTTTCTTCAAAGATTTGATTATGAAGTTGAAGTAGCATAATTCAACAGGTAAAAAAATAGTACGAACGTATCGAATGAATAATTGTTTTTATTTCTAGGCATTCATCTACTTCAACACGAGCCTTAAAAAGTCCGCTGATCAGCAAACATTTCAGGAATAGGAGGATCCTATTAAAATGATTTACAACCGTTAAAATAAGTATTTTCCCAACAAATATACATAAGTATATTCAATCAGCATTTCATCCCGTTTTGTCACATGTTAATCTTTAACCCGTTGTTACATTAATTAACTAAAACTCCAATAAATTAAATTTCCGTATAATTGGTTAATTCCAGAAAATTGAACATCAATAAAACTCATAAGTGTATCTATATGTATCAAATTACAAATCACCACAACATAAAAAACACTTTGTTGATTCATTGATTTTATTGGCCATTAAAGTGAAATTTATCATACGATGACCACATAATAGCCATTAATTTATCTTGCAGTAACAACAAAACCAACAACAGGTTAAATAACCATCATTAATAAAATTACAAATTGCGTGCTTATAATTCCTCTTCCCTAATCAAACTAATTTCGGTTTTAATTAATTTTTGCAATTTACCATATAATAAGCGCAAATGCAATTGGTCTAAATACAAAAATAATTGGATGCATTTCACAAGAAAACTAAAATCAGTTTACTTTCATTACAATTGCATAAAATTTATTTACATACAGAGAGTACATAATTTGCATTACAACTCGATAATTATACGTTTCGTGTAATTGCATGGAACTTTTAGAATTGGTATTCATAAATAAGTCATCTTCTATTGTTTGAGGTCCATATATATATATATATATATATATATATATATATATATATATATATATATATATATATATATATATATATATATATATATATATATATATATATATATATATATATATATATATATATATATATATATATATAGAGAGAGAGAAGAGACCTTAAGATTTTTTTTTTTGTTTAATTCTTACTGAATGAATTGCTATATCAATTTCACCTTTCTTTTCACAACAATGGATCGGATTTCTATTTATTTCTATTTAAATTTTTTCTTGTTTCTAATTTGAATATCGCAATATTGAATTTCAAAACTATTTTAATTTACAATTAAATAATTTGGATCAGTGATTCTGGAACCCTCATCATGAAATCGTATTAATATTGTGTATGGACATGCACAATGTGTAATGTAGGCAAGTTATGATTGATTGCGATGCATGCACGTCATGGTGCGACGTCTGAGTTTGTAACAAGTCAAATATCTCACGATTTTGACTTATTATTTCATTAACTACTTTGGGTTACATGCATATATCCATAAGTATGTATGATGTTAAAAAACAAAAAAAATTCTTCAATTCTTTTTAATGAATTAAAGTTTTGGTTTTGTTGTCTTCAGATTTTTTTTGTTTTTTTGTTTTATAAATAGTCTGTAAGAGATTATATAACAACAGCTTATCTTCTTCTTATGAAATTAAAAAATATGATCGCATGTCAGACATCAAGAATTTATTTCAATCAAGAATATGTTAATGTAGGTCATGTTGAAATAATAAATTGAAATTAATAAAAAATATTTTTGGTTGTTGGGCTTTTCGGTACATTACATGTTGAAGAAAAGTGTCTTTTTTCATTCATTTTCGATCCATTAATTGGAAGATGGATCGAGTTAAGATATTATGAAGGACTAAGCAAAACAAAATGTATGAGAGAATCAGGTTTATTATTTAGGGTACCAGGAAATTTTTAATTTTTCGAATTGTAATTGATTTTAAGAGATAATAAAATATTATTTTGTAGTAAAGTGAATGGGATGGGTTGGTTATGTTTGATGTTAGCCGAATTTATATTTAATATCAATTAATTGCATATCTTTACTGATATTATAGATAATTATAAGAAAATTGTTCTTATAGAGGAAGTAAAATTTTATTCTATAAGAAAGAATAAGCATCATTCGGAACTTTATCGAAACCTCTTAAATAAAATTTCGGTTTAACAATTAAATTGACTTAAAAAGGTATAAAGGTTTTAGAGAATGGAATAATTTTATTGAAAAGGTAACCAGTCGACATTGCAAAAGTCTAACAGCAAAATATCTGGGTTATTGTTCGGACAAAAACATTTACATTATTCATGTCACATAATGCCGTAAACATTTATTAGTTCGTACATGCAATTGCTACGGAATTGACCATATTTTATAATGGCGCTACATCGCATGAAGATATTTGGCCGCCTCAACAATATTGCTCAAAATAGTTCGATCCACCGCAAGAGAACGTGATACGGTAACTGAGTGTGTTTAGGTCTATTTCAACGTAGGTTTCCGATGATGACGATTTTATCGAGATAATTTCTGATGTCGTGGTTCATTCGCATTCTGTATATGGCCCTCCTCTTTAATGGGACCTATAGAATAATTCTGTTGATTTTACGCTCAGTTACAGTAATTATCTAGAGTTTTGTGCTGTTTGTGTCCAAAACTCGCAACCAAAGGTAATAAATGGTCTTATGAGCACTTTGTAGATGTCCAGTTTTATTTTGCGCGATTTATTAGGAGACTTAAATATTTTGATGAAATGTTCACCGAAACTGTAGTATTATAGCAAATTTATTTCATATAAAATAAAACACAGTGAAATATGTTCGAAAATTAAACTTAAAAATGAAACGTATTGACTATTCTAAGCCCATATTTTTCGTGCAGAAGGAATGTTTGTCGTTGCTCACGGGCTTTGTCAAATTATCCGCAATCATTTGATTGGTATTCTTGTATTGGAGTTGAATATATTTGATTTAGTGCCATATTGATGACATCTCTTTGATTATCGCGATAAATTTTGATTTCCTGCTGTTCTTTGTCAAGTGTTATCTCATTAGCTGCCAAATGTAAATAGCTTCCTAAGTCGCCGCTGCGATTGCAATTTATTCAGCCTCAGCACTTGAGAGCGCGACCAGTGGTTACCAGTATATTTACTTGCCAAGAAATTGTACAATTTTGTAGTTGGAATATATGCCCAGCATCACAAAAAGCCATGTAGATCCAAATTATTATCATCTGCATGAAAAATGCGTTTGTAATCGGTAGTTTTCTTCAGATATCTAATGATTGAATCGACTGACAGTACCAATCGCATACGAAATATTTGGACATGTGCTTTGCGACAAATGCTTCTTGATAAGGCCCATTTTTCATATCAGCCATTTCATCATTTGTTTGTTCATCTGCCGGTGAATTTATTTGACATTTGGAAGTTTCAAGCATCGCTTCAGTGTATTTCTGTTGATCCAAACCCACCCTTCTATCACGAGTGACGCGCATGTCCATACAACTGCTGGCTTGTCCTAAATCTTTCCTACTGAAATGCTTCGTAAAATTGGCCTTAACTTGATTTTTCCATGCATTGTTATTCGTAAAAATCAACAAGTCATCCACATAAACGGCATCATATACCATATTGTTTTTCTCACGACGAACATAAATGCACGCATCAGTTTCACACCTTTTGTACCCAGAGTTGATCATTACATTGTTCAGTTTAATGTTCCACAGACGACTTGCGTGCCTTAATCCGTAAATTGCTTTTATTAGAAAGCATTCACGGCCACTGCCGTCATCAAAACTTTGCCGCTGACAAGGTCTAAGTCGTATCTGGAAGCCAATTCCATCAAGATTCGAATAGAACAATAGCGAACTACTGGCGAAAATTTTTCTTCATAATCGATGCTTTTTGACTACAGCCCTTTGCAACTAGCCTTTTGACTTGAATTCGTTTGAACTTTAAAGACCCATTTCGAATTCATGTTTTTTCTGTAATTCGGTAACTCAACCAGTTCCCATGTGCGATTGTCCATTAAGGATCCTCATTTAATTGCGTTCTTCCAAAGTTGATGATTTTCACCCGCCATCGCTTCATCAGCCGTAGACGGTTTGTGTAGTCGAATCATTGTTTGTTGCTCCTGATTTAGCAACCACATACGCATCATGTTGATGTTAAACTTCAGTGTCATCTACTTCACCGTCATCTATATCATGAAAAGAAGATAGATTAATTTTCAAATTTTAAGAACATTACATCTCTACTGTTGTTCGCTCTGTTGGTGCCTGAATCATATATTCGATAACCTTTGGTATATGCGATAAAAATTAGCTCACGCGAAAATTGGCTCAGAAAAATTCTCAAGCGGCTTAAATTCAACCTTGATCCAGTCCAAATTTCGATCGAAGTTTGTTCTCCAAAAACACGAGAGACATCAGAACGACTTTTCAAATACGTTGCGGTACCAAATGCTTCAGCCCAAAACTTCTTCGGAAGATCTGTATCTTGTAATAAGCACCATGTACGTTCAGTCAAAGTACGAATCGTTCTCTCTGCGTGTCCATTTTGTTGTGGTGTATTCGGTGTTGACGTTTGCCTTTCGATACCACTTGACTTTAAGAACTTTTCAAACTGTTGATTACAAAATTCAGATCCATTGTCTGACCAGAACTTTTTGACTCGCTTTCCAGTTTGATACTCGACATATCTTTTGAATTTACATTTCAGGAAAAGAGTAAATTGGTAGCAGAGCGTAGTTTTGTGAATGCAAACCATGTGTCAAAAATCATACTAAAAAGCGAGTCAAGAAGTTCTCGTTAGACAACTAAGCTTTGCTTACCTTTGCAGCATGTAACAAACACATGCTCCCCAATGTACAATACATTATTTCATACCATTTAATCGATACAGGCCATCGGTCATAGCCATCGCCACCAGGTTGCGTTTTTTGTCTCGAATATTTGCACAACCTGAAAAGAAATATTTATCATCTTTACCCTTTTTTCAATACATTCGGGATTTGTTGGGTTTTGTAATGCAGGTATAGCCAAAAATGCTTGCACCTTTTATTTTGCGCTAGTCCTTTTTGTTGCTATTCAGAAATGCATTTCCATTATTTGTAAACTGTATTACTTGCGACAATTTAGTTTTGATTGCGTCACTGCTTAATTTCGTTTCAGTGTTATCATGCGCCATCACCATCGGCGCATACTGTTTAGTTAAACCGCACATCAAAAATAGCGCCAACCATTCGTCATTAATTGCAAAACCAATTGCAATTAATCGATGAGCCGCCATAATCCATTGAATCACAATCTTTAAGTTTGGTGTATGTCGCGCACGGCCTTTATATTCGAACGTCGTTTTCAGTTTTTCTCATACTTCATTGCCTTTTGTTGCACCTTCTACGTGAACGTAGTTACATGGATCTATGCTCAAAATAATAGCCGTTCAAGCCTTTTTATTTTATTATCATCCGTTTCAGTTTCAAGGATAGCTTCCCAATGATCAATATACTCTATGTATTAGAGAGAGATAGAGATTGAACTTAGATGTTTGAACTCATTCACCTTCTCATATTGTGGGTCTCCTGAAATAAAGTTTTCTCGCGGCTGCCTTCTCGTGGTGACCATGTATTTATCCTTTGCTTCGCTGATCTAAAGGCCAGTTTGTTGGGCTGCTAATTCCAACGGAAAGGGGACCTCTCTCTGCGAGATGATATTGCGACCCAGAATGCAAATATGGTCAGCGTTTGCTAATAGCTGGTGAATGACGAATTCGAATAAAAGGTTAAAGAAAGTTTGAGCTATGGGGTCTCCTTGTTGCACTCCAGATGTTGTCTCGAAGGCAACCGAATGGAGCCATCCAGTAAAAGCTAGCACATAGAAACCAATTTTAACAAAATGCCCAGGTAGGACAAGACGTTCCATAACGTATCCCTGTTAATGCTGTCGTACGCCTGTTGGAAGTCTACGAATAGAATGTGCACAGGGATAGTGATAAACACTTCTCCAACACCATCCTCAGAGTAAAAGTTTGATCGGCCGTTGATCTATTTGGACGGA
The DNA here is from genome assembly GCA_958295665.1 of Tipula vernalis. Lineage (NCBI taxonomy): Eukaryota > Metazoa > Arthropoda > Insecta > Diptera > Tipulidae > Tipula > Tipula vernalis. The sequence continues at coordinate 193,999,657 of OY282558.1, read as the reverse complement.
AACCATATTGATAATCACCCAAGATCCTCTCGCTACACCTTGGTCAAAATATTTGGAGTACAGGTGTTACCACTATTGTGTTGTCCATTACAAAAATAAAATTGTTTCGTTAATTTTAATTAAGATTAAACACCAAAATGTAATAATCCATAAATTTAGCCTTGATGGTTAAATGTGTTTGCTGAAACAACCACTTCTTAATTTACACATTTTGCAGTACACAGCTTAGTAAATTACAGATCGTCCACCATTTTTAATAACCCATTATAAATGAAAATGAAACTTAACTTTAATAGATATAAAAAACTTTGCATTCAAGGAAGGGTATTCAACCAACTTAATTTACTTTCCACACTACTAACTGCATTTTTACTGATTTATATACAAAATTGATACATCTGTGGCTGTGCGCTTGGTAAAGGCATTAACATAATGTTGTGGTGCTGCAAACTATATTATCAAGAAATTCAACAAACTTTAAATTACTGATGATCATATATTATAATTACGTTCACTAATAACTATACAAACCAACATAACAAGAAATACGGTTTAAGACGGTCGATCAAGCATATAATTTTATTTTAAAGTGAAAATAATGTAGATGATCATCTCAAATTCATAATAATCTTATATCCCATTTTAATCTAATTGCACTTTGTATATCTTCAATCTACATGTTGTTATGATTCAATTTCAGTCGTATAGAGTCTATCTAACAAACTATCATGATTATCAGTTTCGTATCTAACGACATACCATTAAACATTTTTTTTCTACTGCAACCGTCGTGCAGTTTTCCTCTACCTTGTATGGTGCAATTATTGCGATCATTGTCAATGCGAAGTTCGAAATAATTGGATGAAATACTAACAATGTAAACGGGCAAGCAAACTAATTTATATGTTCCGGTGTTTTGAGTTCGTTTAAGTTTTATTGTACAAACTTTTAATTTCATTATGTTGATCAATTAAATAGTCAATTAAAAGTGTATTCAGCGGAAATGCCTAGTCGGTCATTTTGTGAGGCGGTTTCCTGTTTGTGAAGAATTTAAATTATGGTGATTTTTCGAGGTCCACATAAAATATTTCATGACCCAATGTTTGGATTATACAGTTTAACCATTGTGAGGAAGGACTTTAAATAGAGAGAAATTTTGTATGGCTAAAATATGCAAGGAAAAATAATTTCTGTTTTGTTTGGAGATTTTAGTTGTGAAGTTATGAAAGGAATATATAAATTTTAATTGCCTCTTTCTATTTCTCATGTTTCCTATACCCATAATATTATAAATGAGCACAATGGAAAATACACAAAGGAGTGCAAATTGAAAGGCGGTGCTTAATATTTTATTGTTTCTTCTTTAAATAGGTAACAAACAAAAAATCGAACGCAAATGCTGGAACAATACCAACAAAAATGTTCAAACCATTAACAAAATTTGAATACCTTAAAAAATTCTAAAAAAAGAAATTTGAAAACAATAATATTTTGTAAATAATGATTTTGGAAAAACCTACAAAAATGTCTACACAAGCCAACTAGTACAAACACTTATGATATAAAAAAGTACACTATATTTGTAAATATACACAATCTGAACAAATCTGTTTTTGTTGTTGTTTAAATATTATATGAAAAAAAAAACAATACATAAACAAATATAGAGTAGAGTAGTGTCGAGTGGTGTTGCATGAAAATATTAAAATGCTTCCCGAGTAACCATACGTCACAAAAACACCATAAAATTGCCACAAAAAATGGTGAGTGGTCGACCAGAAAGTGGAATAATTTGTCACAAAATTGTTATGATGTGGTGGATGGGGTTGACGCTGATTGTGAAATAAAAACGAACATTTTGTGAATTAGATTTGTGGGTGTTTTGGGGAACATTTTGTGAATTTTTTGCGAAAAATTTTCTCAACAATTGGTTATTCTTTTTGTGACCTTAAAGTGACAAATTTAGAAATGTTTTATTCGTAATTTTGCGAGTTAAATTGTCACTTTTTTGTGATTTTAAATCGACAAATTTGTTAGTATTTTGTTCGTTATTTTAGAAATTAAATTGTTACTTTTTTGCGACCATTTAGATTGAAAATTTATCACGAATAAATAAAAATAAATATTCTTTCTGTCATTTCATTTTTTTTTTTCATTTATTATAAATCCAACAATTAAGATAACATAAATTTAATAAAATGTTAAATAATATCGACACACATACTAAATATGAATTCGAGTTTAAAATATTATAAAATAGATTATTTTAAAAAATGATAAACTTAAATTTAGCTTAATAAGCCTTTCGGCTTTTAAATTTACTGAACCTTTCTCTTCCTCTTTGTAAATAATTTTTTATTTCAGCTTCTGCGGTTGTGTCTTCAAAATCGCTTCTTATATCTTTGACGGCGTCTGTAAAATAAATTTTTTTTTACCGAGAATAATTTGTTTAAAATTTGTCGCAGACAATTTAATTTTGTTATTTTTCCCCGTATAATTAATTTTTTGCTGTATCTCCAAAGAGAAAAATTTGTTTATAACCCGACGTGTTGCTTTTTTGATACTTTCTCCCCCACACGTTACGAGTTTTCGAGTCTGTAAATAAAACAAATCATCTCAAATTAATATTATTAAATTAAAATTAGAAAGCGACTAAAAAATACCAATGATTTTGCGTATTGGGCGTCTTCGCAAGATTGGTCTATTTCATTAAATGTATCCTGACTGTTTATTGGGATGAGAATAACGGGTTCAAGGCTGTTGCTGGATTCATCCGACCGTAACAATAGATCATAACTAACCTTTTGCTGCGTTCTGATCAATTCCAGATTTAATCCATCTGTGAATATATAAACAATATAAAAACAAACATATTAACATATTGTACATAATTAAATTTATTAGATAATGTTACTTATTTCTCTCATAAACATTTCCTGCATTTTCTTCATTTCTTTGGTCATTTCGTTAGATGGTTCGGACTGGACTTCCGTACCGAACATTTGGGTCATTATACATATCTGAAATAAGATGGTTTTAAAATATTTTTGAAAATTAAATAATTCCCTTAAAACTTACTTGATTGGTCTATATTTTCTTTTCCATAATTTTTTGTTTAAGTGGATGTATTTACCTAACTGCTGGTAAATATCTGAAGATGAAGACATTTTTGATCTGAAATGGAATATTATTAATTAATATACTTTAGTTTAAAATGGGAATAATGGAAATGTGTTCTTCATAAATTACCCCAATACATTTTCTAATCTCATTTGTAATTTTCAACAACTCGATTTTGCTTTCGTTTTTATGGTTCCAAATAAATTTTAGCAAAGTAGTTTCGCAATCTTCTTCCAATAATGAATAGATGGGGATGGGGTTAAACAAATAAAATCCAACTGCTATTATATCATTTTCAGTATCGTAAAAAAAAAATTTTATAACAAAACAATCATTGGTGTTAATCATTATGATGTTATCTTTGTCGTTAACTTTTGAGGTATACCTTGATAAGACACATTTTTTATAAAACGAAGTTTGTCTTTCAATTAATTGATTTCCTGACCATTTTTTCATATAAACCTGTTTGAGTCTCCAGTTTTGCACGTTCACAGTATTGTAACTCAACAAAACGGTTTTCCAATTGTTGTAACGGATTTTTATAGGACCTTATTAATTTTTTTAATTTATTTAAATTATTCTCAAAAGGAAAAGCACTGTATGTTTCCAAAGGTCCAAGTCTTTGAACATCAGTCGTCAAATGAATTAACAAATGCATATTATATACAATGAAATTTGCCCCATAAAGCACTGCTGCATGTTGTACAAATTTACGCAACAAATTATCAGCATAATCTATTCGTTCGAACGATGAATTTTTTGATAAAATAAGAATTGCCATATGTAACAATAAAAAATTATTGTAGAGATCTGGATCCAAAATTCCTTGTAGAATGACGGGACCTGTATAAATTAGGAACATTCGTAATTCTGTTGCTTTCCATAATTTATAGTGTTTTATGCTCCTAGGTTTTCGAGCAAAATCTCGAGGCAATTGATGTGATATTTTATTTATTCTTGCATCGATTTCAGTAATTTTCTGTGAATTTAATTTTACAAATTGAAATTCTGGCGCCTCTGATTCATCGAATTCACGGGTTGGTGGTAATTGAGTTAAAGAAACGGTATTTCGAAATTTGATTTTATCTCCGTCAACCCAAAATTTAATCAGCTTTTTCATCACTCCCAGATATAATATGTGCATCGGATCTATAATAAAATCATGCACCATATCAATCGGAAGCTGCTCTAATATTGATCTTTCTTCCTTATGATGCTCTATTTGGTTTCGTTGTCGGAAACTTTCATCTGATCTCAGTTCACCATCCATCTCATCAAAATACAATCTTCTCTTGTATTTTACTTTGGTGGTACATCGTGGGCACTCGTAATAGCCGTTGAAGTTTTTGATGTATGTAATTTCTGCCTTAGCCGGTGCATCACACACAAAACCAAGGATTTTTATCGACATTTTATTGTTATTTAATATCAAACCATTAACAATTAGATCATGTATTTCATCCGTAAATTCTCACTCAAAATGAGTGGGGTTTCTGCGGGCCATGGTATATACCAGCAACAAATATATAATTATTTATTTCAACCACTTTTATTTGAATGGGCCAAATACAATCAGTGGAACTATTTGCTACAGCGAGCCCATCAATATTAATTAATAGACTTAGCTCTTGTACAGGATCTAAAAGTTCTAACTGACGTATAATAGGCTCTTTAATGCCTTGATATATAAATTTTCCGGGTTCTACATCCGTAAATGTTGGCGCTGTCCTTGGTGTTTGTAAAAGTGTTCTGGAATCAAGAGACAAATCTAAACCAAAATTTGACAATATTTTAAGCAAAGCCGTTAACGATTTACTCGAAATATTTTCTCGAAGAGCCCAACCTCTTAGTTCATCGCTTAAATTTTTATTTTTGTTATTGTCAAATAACGGTTCTATTGTGCTTCTAGGTGATAAAGATTCTAAAGTTATTGTTCGAGAAGAAGAGATATTTGTTGAACAGCTTACTGTATATTCCGGAGACGTAAGGTATTCATCTATTATCTGTTGGTGTTCCAGTATATTAACAGAATCTGTTTGAATTTGCTCAGGGTTACAATGTTGAGCACTTCTTATTGTTTGTTGAATGGTTTTCTTAAACTTTTCTTTCAACAATTTAGGTCTATAGTATATTGTCGAGACGCATCTCTCAATTTTTTCCCCATTCTACATTATTCATGCCGTTTTGAGGTTCAGAAATATAAAAATATAAAATATAAGCCATCGATATGTAGAATATTTTTTTATTCTACTTACAAAATACACTTATGTGCAAAAGTTTACATACAGGAAGCTTTTGTTTACTAATCATAAAATTTTCCAGTACCAAAAATTTAGAACACAAATTTTTCGTTGTTTTAAAACTAGTATTATATAATTTTAGGGTTGGGTACGTAAACCCGTATTCCAAAATCCCGTATTCCAAAATCCCGTATCCCAAAATCCCGTTTCTAAAATCCCGTTTCTAAAATCTCGTATTCCAAAATCCCGTATGCCAAAATCCCGTTTCTAAAATCCCGTTTCTAAAATCCCGTAATCCAAAATCCCGTATTAACCATGAGACATAGGCTTAGATTAGGTTAAAAATCGCGGCGATTTTTAACCTAATCTAAGCCTATGTCTCATGGTTAATACGGGATTTTGGATTACGGGATAATAAATACGAATAAAATAATAATATTTTATGAATACACTCCATTTTATGGAGTGTGTGTGTATGTGTATGTGTGTGTGTGTGGCTGTGTGTGGCTGTAGCTGTGTGTGTGTGTGTGTGTGTGTGTGTGTGTGTGTGTGTGTATGTGTGTGTTTGTGTGTGTGTTTGTGTGGCTGTGTCTGCGTGTCTGTGTGTGTGTGTGTGTGTGTGTGTGTGTGTGTGTGTGTGTGTGTGTGTGTGTGTGTGTGTGTGTGTGTGTGTGTGTGTGTGTGTGTGTGTGTGTGTGTTTGTGTGTGTCGATATGGGTAGAATATACATTTAAATGGCTCGCTCGTAATCAGATTATTCAAAAAATTGGCATTTTCTGTCGCTAGCAAAATCAATCTATTGGCATGGTTCTTGCACTGAGTATGATGACATTATAAAATTTTATAAAATTTTGTATTATCTGCAAAAAAAATAAAATAAAAAAATTTAAAAATACAAAAATTATAAGTACATATTTCAAATCAGTCAGTCCAAGTTGGCCCACCCTGTACATTGAGATTTGAGAATTATATAATTTGATTATTTGTTTTTTAGTTACAGTGTTAAATTTTTTTTTATGAAATCTAAGTAGGTTCAAGTTGTTGCAAATGTTTGGAAATGGATATCAACTGTTCTCGTTTTATTTGTAAAATTGCATTTGTCCGAATAAGATTCAAATTTTCTTGAAGGTACGTATGATAATAATAATTTTAGTTTTTATCTTTTAATATTGCTTTTATATGGGTAGAATATGAACATTTCACTCACCTCAACCAATAAAGGAAAACATAAGTTGATTATTGATGGGTATTCTTACAATGTGAATAGAAAGACCGAAAGCACCTACAATTGGGAATGCAGCAAAAGAAAAAGTCATCATTGCAAAGGTCGGGTAGTGACTCAATTACTAGAAGGAAATCATACAATTTCGAAACCCCCTTCATTGCACTCACATGAGCCATCGGCATATGCGAGAGATGTATGCGGAGCTAACACTGCCGTTAAATGTCGAGCTAAAGATTCGGAACTTCCGCCATCACTTATAATCAGAGAATCTATTATGGAAACTTTGAGCACCTCACGAGTATATTTGCCAAATAAACTGGCACAAAAAAAAAAAATTCATCGTGTACGTTCGAGTAACATAAAGGAGCCAGATGACCTTAACAATATTAATATTCCGGAAAATTTGCGCTACTTAGAAGGTGAATTATTTGTTTTATGTGAAGCTGAATTTGAAGGAGATAAAATTATTATACTTGGAACATCTTCCTCATTGAAGCTCCTTTCACAAGCCACTTGCTGGATTATGGATGGCACATTTGACGTGGTGCCATCGATAATGAGGCAACTATTTTCAATTCATGGCAATATTGAAGGAGAAATAGTGCCCTTAGTTTTTTGCTTGATGAGCAAAAAATCTGTGAAAGCGTATGACCAATTATTCTTCAACCTTCGAAAGATTGGTTTAGAGTACAACATTAATTTGAATCCAAAAAAAATCATCTCCGACTTTGAGAAAGCTATATTTTCGTCAGCCAAAGCATTCTTCCCTCAAGCTACGTTTTCCGGATGCTTGTTTCATTTTGGCCAAATCATCTGGCGCAAGATACAAAAAGAGAGATTGGCGAAGAAATATGGAAATTCGGAATCGTTTGCCATACAAATTCGAATGCTTAAAAGCTTGGCATTCGTACCACCAAAAGACGTGCATAGTTATTACTCAATATTATACGAAGCGTTAGACGATGATAATGCGAGAAATATTGCAACATGGTTCAAACAAAATTACATTTGTGAGTCATCCAAATCGAAAAGAGGGTCCCAATATAAGCCTGAATTTTGGTCTGTTGTCGACTACGGAAATGGCGCCGAGTGCTTCCCACGCACTCAAAACTGCGTTGAAGCTTGGCATCGTCGCCTTAAAATTGTTGTTGGTAAGCGGCATGCTGGACTGTATAAAATTATACAAGATTTGTCAAAAGAATTGATTTTGGCAAAGACTCTTATTGAAAAAGTAAAATCTGGGGAAAAATTACCGAAAAATAAAAAAAGAATTCAAAGGAATAAACAAATAAAAAGAGTGATCAAAAAAAGAAATACCCTTGGAAAATTAGAATACCTTCAGCGTATTGCGCATAGCGTAATGCTTAACTGAGTTTTTAAATAATAATTATTAAAATAAATAAATTTGAATGATTAGCCTTACGAAATGACTTTTTTTTAAATCATAAAACAGAGTTTTTATTACACGATTTTCTAATTACGGGATTTTATAGAATACGGGATTTTAGAATACGGGATTTTATAACTATGGGATTTTGGAATACGGGATTTTGGAATGCGGGATTTTGAAATACGGGATTTTGGAATACGGGATTAAATGTATTTACGGGATTTTGTACTTACGGGATTTTGTCATACGGGATTTTAGGCCTCTCCCATAATTTTACATACAGAGGTATATAATGTCGCGTGATTTTCGTACACGTCCGAAGAAATGAGAAAATTAATAATGAAGCTAAGAGCTGAGGGAAATTCGCTACAACAAATTGCCAAGACTGTAAGTAAAAGTCGTTCTACTATTCAAACGATAATACGAAACCTTAACATCAATGGTTCCGTGGCTGCAAAACCTCGTACTGGGAGACCTAGGAAATTTAATAATGTTGAAACTAGAAACATTATGCGCAAACTAAAATTTCGGCAAATAAAATTTTAAAAGAAGTAAATGTTAGCACTGGGAAAACTTGTCATCGTCATAATGTTTCATTTACGTGAATGTTTTATTCTTGTAGTTTTTAATATCGTGAAACAACAACAAAAACTAAATTTTTGATTTAATTTTTGCAAACTGAACGTTTTGTATTTCATCGTTTTTTGAAATTTATGATTTGATAAATATTTTACGAATAAATATTTCGAATAAATCTAATTAAAACATAATATCTAAATATTATTAGTGAAACAATTTTATTTGCGTGCAATAAATAATTCCAAAATACGTTAAATCGTTTCTAATGTCAAAATAAATTTCGATGTCGATATAAATCGATAAGTTTTGAATTCACAATCAAAAAAAAAAATCAAAAATACTACCGCAGACATATTTTGATTGTTTTTTGCACTACAGTGGCTTTAACAATTTGCGAGATATACATTGCATTGGTAGAAAACTTGGCTAATGTCGATGATTAATTTTGTATGGAGTTGGTGTGTTTCTGTCGTCAAAAAACAACAAAAACTACTGAAAGCGACAAAACAACAGAATTCACAACGAAAAAAACAATCATGTAAATCCTAGGTAAAGCGCTTTACCCACTGAAAAACGAAAAGAAAAATCGGATTTAGTTTTTTCAATATAATTCCAAAAGTATTGCTTTATTTTCCTTAAAATCTTCTGATTCTTGACCGAATGTATCAAACAATCCTATTTTCAATTTAAAAAATTCCAAAAAAATTTAATTAGCGGAAAAATGAAAATTTAATTTTTTTGGTCAGAAAAAAATTATTTAGAACCGAAAAAATTAAATTCCCATTTTCTCAGCCAATTAAATAAGTTTTTAAATTTGTTTAAATTGAAAATAGTATTGTATGGTACATTCGGTCAAGAACCAGAAGAGTTTAGCGAAAACAAAGCAATAATTTTGGAATTACATACAGTGGGTAACATTAATATTCGGTTTTTTTGTTTAGCTGCTTTAAGTACTAATAAAAACGTTAAAATCAATAGAAAATTAAATTTAGTGATGCCAAACTAAAGTTCTTTATTTCAGCTAAAAATTGATGTACAAATTAATGATTTTTTTTAGGGTATTACAACAAAAAAATTAAAAATAAAAAATAAAACACAAATTCATGCAACATTAATATTCGGTTTTTTTGTTAAATGATATAAAATGTCCCTCTGGCAACTCCAAATATACACAAATTATATAAAAAGGGAATTCCCCGTATAGAAATAACATAGACAAAGGATAATGAACAAAACATATTAGTTGACTGTCAATCATTGAGGTGTGAACGAAAATGCCGCGCAATGGAAAAAATTCTTCATTGGAGGAACGTAAACTAGTTCTTAAACTGTATTCAATGGGCAACAAATACAAAAAAATTGGTGAATTACTAAATATGAAGCCTAGTACTGTAGGAGATATCGTGAGAAGGTTTAAAAACGAGGGAAGATTGGCTTCAATAAAGCAAAATGGACAGCCTAAAAAATTGACGCTTCGAGAGGAGCAAGGGATTGTAAGAAAAATCAAAGTAAATCCCCGATTAATTGCTCCTGTTCTAGCTGCCGAACTTTTCGCAGAGCATGCTAAAACTGTATCGGCACAAACAGTTCGTCGAACCATCAAAAACCAAGGGTACAATGGCCGAGTAGCTAGAAAGAAGCCTCTTATAAATATGAGAAATCGGAAAATACGATTGGATTTTGCATTAGAGCATATCAAGAAGGATCAAACCTGGTGGAATGATGTCATATTTCTTGACGAAAGCAAATATAACTTATTTGGAAGTGATGGAAGAGTAATGGTGTGGCGCAAACCAAATACAGAGCTAAGTCATCAACACTTAACACCAACTGTAAAACACGGAGGTGGTAATGTTATGGTGTGGGGCTGCATTTCATCCAAAGGGATTGGAAATTTGGTTTTTATAGATGGGATTATGAACCAGGACCCTTACCTAAAAATATTAAAGGACAACTTAAAACAATCCGCTGACAAAATGGGTATTTCACACACTTTTAAACTTTATCAAGATAATGACCCTAAACATAAAGCCTATAAAGTGAGGTCATGGTTGCTGTATAATTGTCCCAAAGTAATAGAAACGCCACCCCAATCACCTGACATAAACCCAATAGAAAATTTATGGAGTGAATTGGACCGCCGTGTACGAAGAAACCCTGTTTCGTCAATTACGGAACTGAAAGCACGGCTTCAGGAAGAGTGGAACAAAATAACGAGCAAATATACATCAAAAATTATATCCAACATGCGAAAACGTTTAAGTGATGTCATAAAAAACAAAGGATATCACACAAAATATTAATTTGCAGAAAGTTTTTATTTTTAAATAATTTTATTTTTCATTTAACAAAAAAAAACCGAATATTAATGTTGCATGAATTTGTGTTTTATTTTTATTTTTAATTTTTTTGTTGTAATACCCTAAAAAAAATCATTAATTTGTACATCAATTTTTAGCTGAAATAAAGAACTTTAGTTTGGCATCACTAAATTTAATTTTCTATTGATTTTAACGTTTTTATTAGTACTTAAGCAGCTAAACAAAAAAAACCGAATATTAATGTTACCCACTGTATATCGATTTTTCTTTTCGTTTTTCAGTGGGTAAAGCGCTTTAGAAATACAATGGTACCCCGGTATACGACCTTAATTCGTTCCGTCGTATAACGAAGTAACCTTTCCCATAAGGCCATGTAAAAAGAATTAATCCGTTCCCATGTGAAAAATTTACCTTATAACTATGTTAATGGGTTCAAAAATAATTTAAACACTGTTATAGTTATTAATAGTGATAGACTAAATTAATAATGAAATTTTTTGTATATTTTTTATTTTAAACAAAAAGAAATTGAAAAAAAATTTCTGTTCATGCACACGCATTATGGTTTTATGATTAAAAATAAAAATAACCGAATTTTGCGTCGTATAAAAATAGGGCCGTGTACCGAATCTTGCGTCGTATACCGAGCAAACTTCCTCAGCCAAAAAGGTCGTATACCGAGTTTGTCGTATACCGGGGTGGTCGTAAACCGGGGTACCACTGTATTATAATTTATGAAATAAATATTTTTTTTTTAAAATGACTTAAAATTGATAGTTCATTCACTAAAGCAAAAAAAAATTACTGTATGTAAACTTTTGCACATAAGTGTACATAAAGTCTAAAATATTATAATCACAAGTAAATATGTATATATATTGAAAGACGGCATTGTTAAGATACCGGCAATGAGATTACATCCTGTGATGGGTTTTCCTTCTTTTTTAAATTGTGAATGTTTGTCATTCTTACGACCCCTAAATACTTGAATTTAATATCTGCAAATAATTTATTTAATTAATTTTTATTTTAAGAAAATACTCATCCCAAAAATGCAACATGAAACAATTTTTCATTATATAGGTACAGTCATACCAAATAAAAAAAATTAAATGTATTCATCTTTGTTTATACTAATCAGACACATAAAATTTTTAGCTAAGTTTACCATTTACAATTAGATTTTTGAAAGAAAGTTATAGGTTATCTTTTTAATACAATGATCACAACTTATAACAATAAAATAAAAATATTAAATTAAAATCAAATTGGGTTGCTTTTTTTTAAGTGGATTTACAATGGCCTACTCCAACAATAAAATTAAAACCTTAAATTAAAATCAAATTGGGTTGCTGTTTTTAAAGTGAATTTACAATGGCCTACTCCAACAATAAAGTTGAAATATTAAATTAAAATCAAATTGGGTTGCTGTTTTTAAAGTGGATTTACAATGGCCTACTCCAACATAAAATAAAAATAATAAATTAAAATCAAATTGGGTTGCTGTTTTTTAAGTGAATTAATAATGGCCTACTTAAACAATAAAGTTAAAATATTAAATTCAAATCAAATTGGCCGGTTGCTGTGTTTTAAATAGATTTACAATGGCCTACTCCAATAATAAAATAAAAATATTAAATTAAAATCAAATTGGGTTGCTGTTTTTTAAGTGGATTTACAATGCCCTACTCCAACAATAAAATTAAAATATTAAATTAAAATCAAATTGGGTTGCTGTTTTTAAAGTGGATTTGCAATGGCCTACTCCAACAATAAAGTTGAAATATTAAATTAAAATCAAATTGGGTTGCTGTTTTTAAAGTGGATTTACAATGGCCTACTCCAACAATAAAGTTGAAATATTAAATTAAAATCAAATTGGGTTGCTGTTTTTAAAGTGGATTTACAGTGGCCTACTCCAACAATAAAATAAAAATATTAAATTAAAATCAAATTGGGTTGCTTTTTTTTAATTGGATTTACAATGGCCTACTCCAACCATAAAATTAAAACATTAAATTAAAACCAAATTGGGTTGCTGTTTTTAAAGTAGATTAACAATGGTCTACTCCAACAATAAAATTAAAATGTTAAATTAAAATCAAATTGGGTTGCTGTTTTTTAAGTGGATTTACAATGGCCTACTCCAACAATAAAAATAAAACATTAAATGAAAATCAAATTGGGTTGCTGTTTTTAAAGTGGATTTACAATGGCCTACTCCAACAATAAAATTAAAATATTAAATTAAAATCAAATTGGGTTGCTGTATTTAAAGTGGATTTACAATGGCCTACTCCAACAATAAAATTAAAATATTAAATTAAAATCAAATTGGGTTGCTGTTTTTAAAGTGGATTTACAATGGCCTACTCCAACAATAAAATTAAAATATTAAATTCAAATCAAATTGGGTTGCTGTTTTTAAAGTGGATTTACAATGGCCTACTCCAACAATAAAATTAAAATATTAAATTAAAATCAAATTGGGTTGCTGTTTTTAAAGTGGATTTACAATGGCCTACTCCAACAATAAAATTAAAACATTTAATTAAAATCAAATTGGGTTGCTGTTTTTAAAGTGGATTTACAATGGCCTACTCCAACAATAAAATTAAAATGTTAAATTAAAATCAAATTGGGTTGCTGTTATTAAAGTGGATTTACAATGGCCTACTCCAACAATAAAATTAATATATTTAATTAAAATCAAAGTGGGTTGCTGTTTTTAAAGTGGATTTACAATGGCCTACTCCAACAATAAAATTAAAATGTTAAATTAAAATCAAATTGGGTTGCTGTTTTTAAAGTGGATTTACAATGGCCTACTCCAATAATAAAATTAAAATATTAAATTAAAATCAAATTGGGTTGCTGTTATTAAAGTGGATTTACAATGGCCTACTCCAACAATAAAATTAATATATTTAATTAAAATCAAAGTGGGTTGCTGTTTTTTAAGTGGATTTACAATGGCCTACTCCAACAATAAAATAAAAATATTAAATGAAAATCAAATTGGGTTGCTGTTTTTAAAGTGGATTTACAATGGCCTACTCCAACAATAAAATTAAAATGTTAAATTAAAATCAAATTGGGTTGCTGTTTTTAAAGTGGATTTACAATGGCCTACTCCAACAATAAAATTAAAACATTAAATTAAAATCAATATGGGTTGCTGTTTTTAAAGTGGATTTACAATGGCCTACTCCAACAATAAAGTTGAAATATTAAATTAAAATCAAATTGGGTTGCTGTTATTAAAGTGGATTTACAATGGCCTACTCCAACAATAAAGTTGAAATATTAAATTAAAATCAAATTGGGTTGCTTTTTTTTAAGTGGATTTACAATGGCCTACTCCAACAATAAAATAAAAATATTAAATTAAAATCAAATTGGGTTGCTGTTTTTAAAGTGGATTTACAATGGCCTACTCCCACAATAAAATTAAATTATTAAATTAAAATCAAATTGGGTTGCTGTTTTTAAAGTGGATTTACAATGGCCTAATCCAATAATAAAGTTAAAATATTAAATTAAAATCAAATTGGGTTGCTGTTTTTAAAGTGAATTTAAATGGCCTACTCCAACAAAAAAACTAAAATATTAAATTAAAATCAAATTATGTTGCAGTTTTTAAAGTGGATTTACAATATCCTCCTCCAACAGGCCATTGTAAATCCATCTTAAAAACGGCAACCCAATTTGATTTTAATTTAATATTTTAATTTTATTGTTGGAGTAAGCCATTGTAAATCCATTTTAAAAACAGCGACCCGTGCAACCAATTAAAATCAAATTGGGTTGCTGTTTTTAAAGTGGATTTACAATGGCCTACTCTAACAATAAAGTTAAAATATTAAATTAAAATCAAATTGGGTTGCTGTTTTTAAAGTGGATTTACAATGGTCTACTCCAACAATAAAATTAAAATAATAAATTAAAATCAAATTGAATTGCTGGTTTTAAAGTGGATTTACAATGGCCTACTCCAACAATAAAATTAAAATATTAAATTAAAATCAAGTTGGGTTGCTGTTTTTAAAGTGGATTTACAATGGTCTACTCCAACAATAAAATTAAAATATTAAATTAAAATCAAATTGGGTTGCTGTTTTTAAAGTGGATTTACAATGGTCTACTCCAACAATAAAATTAAAATATTAAATTAAAATCAAATTGGGTTGCTGTTTTTAAAGTGGATTTACAATGCCCTACTCCAATAATAAAATTAAAATATTAAATTAAAATCAAATTGGGTTGCTGTTTTTAAAGTGGATTTACAATGGTCTACTCTAACAATAAAGTTAAAATATTAAATTAAAATCAAATTGGGTTGCTGTTTTTAAAGTGGATTTACAATGGTCTACTCCAACAATAAAATTAAAATAATAAATTAAAATCAAATTGAATTGCTGGTTTTAAAGTGGATTTACAATGGCCTACTCCAACAATAAAATTAAAATATTAAATTAAAATCAAATTGGGTTGCTGTTTTTAAAGTGGATTTACAATGGCCTACTCCAACAATAAAATTAAAATATTAAATTAAAATCAAATTGGGTTGCTGTATTTAAAGTGGATTTACAATGGCCTACTCCAACAATAAAATTAAAATATTAAATTAAAATCAAATTGGGTTGCTGTTTTTAAAGTGGATTTACAATGGCCTACTCTAACAATAAAGTTAAAATATTAAATTAAAATCAAATTGGGTTGCTGTTTTTAAAGTGGATTTACAATGGTCTACTCCAACAATAAAATTAAAATAATAAATTAAAATCAAATTGAATTGCTGGTTTTAAAGTGGATTTACAATGGCCTACTCCAACAATAAAATTAAAATATTAAATTAAAATCAAATTGGGTTGCTGTTTTTAAAGTGGATTTACAATGGCCTACTCCAACAATAAAATTAAAATATTAAATTAAAATCAAATTGGGTTGCTGTTTTTAAAGTGGATTTACAATGGCCTACTCTAACAATAAAGTTAAAATATTAAATTAAAATCAAATTGGGTTGCTGTTTTTAAAGTGGATTTACAATGGTCTACTCCAACAATAAAATTAAAATAATAAATTAAAATCAAATTGAATTGCTGGTTTTAAAGTGGATTTACAATGGCCTACTCCAACAATAAAATTAAAATATTAAATTAAAATCAAATTGGGTTGCTGTTTTTAAAGTGGATTTACAATGGTCTACTCCAACAATAAAATTAAAATATTAAATTAAAATCAAATTGGGTTGCTGTTTTTAAAGTGGATTTACAATGCCCTACTCCAACAATAAAATTAAAATATTAAATTAAAATCAAATTGGGTTGCTGTTTTTAAAGTGGATTTACAATGCCCTACTCCAACAATAAAATTAAAATATTAAATTAAAATCAAATTGGGTTGCTGTTTTTAAAGTGGATTTACAATGGCCTGCCCCAACACTAAAATTAAAGTATTAAATTAAAATCAAATTGGGTTGCTGTTTTAAAGTGGATTTACAATGGCCTACTCCAACAATAAAATAAAAATATTAAATTAAAATCAAATTGGGTTGCTGTTTTTAAAGTGGATTTACAATGGCCTACTCCAACAATAAAATTAAAATATTAAATTCAAATCAAATTGGATTGCTGTTTTTAAAGTGGATTTACAATGGCCTACTCCAACAATAAAATTAAAATATTAAATTAAAATCAAATTGGGTTGCTGTTTTTAAAGTGGATTTACAATGGCCTACTCCAACAATAAAATTAAAATGTTAAATTAAAATCAAATTGGGTTGCTCTTTTTTAAGTGGATTTACAATGGCCTACTCCAACAATAAAATTAAAACATTAAATGAAAATCAAATTGGGTTGCTGTTTTTAAAGTGGATTTACAATGGCCTACTCCAACAATAAAATTAAAACATTAAATTAAAATCAAATTGGGTTGCTGTTTTTAAAGTGGATTTACAATGGCCTACTCCAACAATAAAGTTAAAATATTAAATTAAAATCAAATTGGGTTGCTGTTTTTAAAGTGGATTTACAATGGCCTACTCCAACAATAAAATTAAAATATTAAATTCAAATCAAATTGGGTTGCTGTTTTTAAAGTGGATTTACAATGGCCTACTCCAACAATAAAATTAAAATATTAAATTAAAATCAAATTGGGTTGCTGTTTTTAAAGTGGATTTACAATGGCCTACTCCAACAATAAAGTTAAAATATTAAATGAAAATCAAATTGGGTTGCTGTTTTTAAAGTGGATTTACAATGGCCTACTCCAACAATAAAATTAAAATATTAAATTAAAATAAAATTGGGTTGCTGTTTGTAAAGTGGATTTACAATGGCATACTCCAACAATAAAATTAAAATATTAAATTAAAATCAAATTGGGTTGCTGTTTGTAAAGTGGATTTACAATGGCCTACTCCAACAATAAAATTAAAATATTAAATTAAAATCAAATTGGGTTGCTGTTTTTAAAGTGGATTTACAATGGTCTACTCCAACAATAAAATTAAAATATTAAATTAAAATCAAATTGGGTTGCTGTTTTTAAAGTGGATTTACAATGGCCTGCCCCAACACTAAAATTAAAATATTAAATTAAAATCAAATTGGGTTGCTGTTTTAAAGTGGATTTACAATGGCCTACTCCAACAATAAAATTAAAATATTAAATTAAAATCAAATTGGGTTGCTGTTTTTAAAGTGGATTTACAATGGCCTACTCCAACAATAAAATTAAAATATTAAATTCAAATCAAATTGGGTTGCTGTTTTTAAAGTGGATTTACAATGGCCTACTCCAACAATAAAATTAAAATATTAAATTAAAATCAAATTGGGTTGCTGTTTTTAAAGTGGATTTACAATGGCCTACTCCAACAATAAAATTAAAACATTAAATTAAAATCAAATTGGGTTGCTGTTTTTAAAGTGGATTTACAATGGCCTACTCCAACAATAAAATTAAAACATTAAATTAAAATCAAATTGGGTTGCTGTTTTTAAAGTGGATTAACAATGGCCTACTCCAACAATAAAATTAAAATATTAAATTAAAATCAAATTGGGTTGCTGTTTTTAAAGTGGATTTACAATGGCCTACACCAACAATAAAATTAAAATATTAAATTAAAATCAAATTGGGTTGCTGTTTTGTAAGTGGATTTACAATGGCCTACTCCAACAATAAAATAAAAACATTAAATTAAAATCAAATTGGATTGCTGTTTTTAAAGTGGATTTACAATGGCCTACACCAACAATAAAGTTAAAATATTAAATTAAAATCAAATTGGGTTGCTGTTTTGTAAGTGGATTTACAATGGCCTACTCCAACAATAAAATTAAAATGTTAAATTAAAATCAAATTGGGTTGCTGTTTTTAAAGTGGATTTACAATGGCCTACTCCAACAATAAAATTAAAACATTAAATTAAAATAAAATTGGGTTGCTGTTTTTAAAGTGGATTTACAATGGCCTACACCAACAATAAAGTTAAAATATTAAATTAAAATCAAATTGGGTTGCTGTTTTTAAAGTGGATTTACAATGGCCTACTCCAACAATAAAATTAAATCATTAAATAAAAATCAACTTATTTTATGAATATGTAACATCATTTTTTATCGACACGACTTATAAGCAATTTAAAATATAAAGATTGTCTGACATTTGACATTCCAACCTGTACCGAGGGTGATACATTTAAAAACAGCGGCGAATATTGTTACTATAAGCATGCCCCATTAGATCGTATGTATTGTTGTCGGTTGATATAGTAAAATTTCATAGTAAGCGGTGGAAGAAAAAAAAATAAAACAAACAAATTATTGCAGTAGTAGTTTGTTTTTTTTATATCGTTTTGGTGTGTAAAATACAAATAAAAATGGCGGTTAATGAACGTGTGACAAACATTTTGGGAATGTATAAAAATTGTTGTTGTTTCTGAAATAAATGGAATCTTCTAATAAAAATAAATGGAGAAACTAAATGTAAATTTAGAAGATTAAAATTTGGTGTTTGATATCGAAGGATGTGTTATATGAGCGAGGGCTTGGTGGTGTTGGAAAATAAAATAAGTATGGAAAATAATATTTAAATTTCAAATAATTTCTTAATAATAATATTTAAACTTCAGCGTACCATCAAGTCTTAGCGGGTATTTCATTAATTTCAAAATAGTATAATTTCGTTATAGAAAACACGGAAATACAAAATATAGCAGAAAATCCAAATGTAGAAATCAGCCAACAACAAAATTTACTGAAGTCAGTGAACAGGCTCAATCAGGTGAATATTATCAAACAGTAATTTTTACTTACATTAGATCAATCTGACAATTAGAAGTTGCTGTCGTTTAATGTAAATTTTAAGAGGGTTCTCTCTTCCCATAAATTTTAATAATTTTTAAAGTTTGTGTATGATTCTGTCTTGCCGTAAATAGATATACATATATGTGTTATGGAATAAAGATAAAATTTCCCGGAAATTGATTGTATTAATAGTGGAATTATAAAATATGTATCAAAATTGTTAATTGAATGCCAATGTGTTGTAAATATACACTGATAAATTTTATTTTTATTATAATAGTGCTTAACGAAAACGCAATTAAGTGAACCGCAAACGAGACAAGTTTTTTGCTTAACATAACACTAAAAAAAATCAAAACAAGAAAAACTATGTACGTTTTTATGGCCGAAAAAATTAATAAAAAATTCAACTTAGCAATAACCGGCGCTCAAACGGAAAATAGGTATAAGTGTGTAATGAGGAGAAAGTAATTGATCACAACGGGACAAGTGGAAATTTTCGCATTGAGAAGGAGTACGACGAATCAATCCGGCGTATTATGTCTTTAGACGATTCACTGGAGCCAACCACGGTCTTATTTTCACGGGAAAATTCGGGAAAGAGCCACATTCCCGGAAATAAATAAGCCCACCCCTGTTCAAATTTCGAACACACGCTCAACTATGATTTATCCACAGATAATGATACATTAGAAACACCCAAAAAAAAAAGCATCAGTAAAAAAAAATAAACTAGCTGGTGAATTTTTAGAACTAGCACGAGTACGAGAAAAAAAATACGAATTTAGAGCACAAAATGAAGCAAACAAACAGAAAAGACATGAAGAGTTATTAAAAAAATTGGACGATTTAATTTCAAAAAAATAGTACAAATTTGTATTGTTATTTTAATTTTTCATTAATGTTTATAAATTTTTATATATGGTATGTATAAATAAATTCATTTTAGTTTGTAATATTCTATTTTACTTTGTTCCAGTTATTTATTTTCTTTTCAGTTCCTTTTATTGGTTAAGAGCAGCATCTTTTTTCATATGGTTTTTCTTTTGGAATGCTGAATTATTGGAATTACGCAGAGAAAAGGCAACAAACAAATATAAATATAAAACTTAATTAAATAACATTTAAAGTAAAATATATAAATTTAAAATTTTAAAAATAAAAGACAGGATAATTTAATTGCTAATAAATAATAAAAAAATAATTTAAAATATTTTATTATTTAATTTTATTATTGTATATTAAAACGGATCAACTTCCCATGTTGATAATCGATTCTAAAAAAAAAATAATACACAAATTTACCTGTGTTTGAGGGTTGGCTCGGGAAGTTTTTCCTTGATTCGTGAATCATAGACCCATTTCAAAATGGCATTTAATATCTCATAAACTAAAATCTAAAATTAAACAAACAAACGCTCACGAATAACAAAACTAAACAAATCAACCCACATATGGTATTCGTGATTCTTGTAAAAAAAAAAAAAACATAATATAAAAGTTTGACGTCTTCAAATATAAACACTCACAAAAAGGTAGAGAGTGAATGGAAGAGTGCGGCACAGTATACGCTACAAATGTATTTTCTATGAAGATGATAAGACAGCGTGATAAAAGGTTGATTGGGGGGAAATGAAGATGGCAGCTAAATCAATAAGGGAAACGCCGAAGAAGCTATAAAAAGGGGTGATGCAGACGATTCCAGAGAAAAAAAAGACCGAGAAACGGCGAACGGAGAGTCAAAGAAAAATCTTACGTGATAAGGTGGACAAAAAACTAAAAAATATAAAAAGAAAAACATTAAAAAATTGGGAAGCTTCAAATATGAAGGTGCGGTAATTCCCTATGGGATTTTAGTGTTTTGTTTTTGGTGTCTGAAAAGAAGAAGTGAGTGTTGTGAGGATTTGGCCAAAAGAAAAACGTCGCGAGTAGCCGAATGGATTATATTCAGGGCGAGGCCCTGCTTCAAAAATCCGTTGTGTCCATGGTGTTGTTTTTTTCTTTTTTGTTGTGTGTCAAAAATAATTTATAAGTGGCCTAACGGGACAATCAAGTAAAAGACGCATAGAAAAAGTTTAATTAAAAAAAAAACGAAACTCACAAAAAGAAATAACAAACATAAAATTAAAATAAGAAAAATAAGATCATAATTAATAACTAAGTGTAAGATAAGCGTATGAAAAACGAAGGAGCAGTAAAGAGAGCGGATTAGCAGAACTGAAGCAATACGCCCTATCGTAACAAGGATTGGTATTGGGTGGGCGAAACACGCCACTCACAGGTTAGTGCCATTTGTTTCCTTCCTTTTATAAGCGGCGTGTAACAAAGTCTTACCCCCAGACAGTCGCTTCCCATTATTACACCCAGCCCGAGAGTCTCTAGCCAACCTAAACGAAAACCAGTCGGAGCCGTGCGCGCAGGCTGGCGCCCAATTCGGAAAATATTTAGGTTTGCCTGCTAATGGTACAGAAGCGAAGGTGATATAATTTTTTTTTTAAAGGAAGAAAAGAAACAAGTGAACAGATTTGTAAATAGAAAAATAAAACGGTTTAATTAAATAAATAAAATAAAAACAAATTGTGGGATTTTAAGTCGCGTACGTCACAATAAATGTTAAAAATTTAATATACAGGGTGGGCCAAATAAATTTTTTTTTTTTAAATGCAATAAAACAAAAGTTCTCAATATTTTTCAAAATTTATTTTTTCATTGTAAAGAACAATCCTTCCGACTAATTATGGAATACTATTTCATTCATATGACTGTGTCGGCTGGCCTTGACGTACCCCATACGGTCGGTCAAATTTTTGAGCACATTTTCGATGGTATGCGGCATTATGTCTTCAATGGCAATGCGAATATTGTTCTTAAGAGCGTCAATCGTTGCTGGTTTATCGGCGTAACACTTATCTTTGACACTTATCTTTCTCCGAGGCGGCCAAATCACATTAGCATTTCGCGATAATTCGATCTTCGAAGACAGTGCGCAAAAGATCAATTGAAACGTGTGCTGTGTGGTACGGAGCGCCGTCTTGTTGAAACCAAATGTTGCCTTTGTCCTCCTCTTCAAGTGCCGGGAACAAAAAATCGTTTATCATGGCGCGGTAGCGCTCACCATTGACAGTATCGACGGCTCCTTGCTCATTTTCAAAGAAAAATGGCCCAATGATGCCACCGGACCAAAATCCGCACCAAACAGTCACTCGTTGAGGATGCATCGGCTTCTCTACGATCACGTGCGGGTTCTCCGTGCCCCAAATGCGACAATTCTGCTTGTTTACATAGCCGCCAAGATGGAAATGCGCCTCATCCGAAAAAATGATTTTTTTCCCAAGATTTTCGAAGTAATGTTTCAATATTTCCCAGCGTTGTTCAAGCGAATACACAACCATTTTCGTTCAGCGGAAGAATAAAACTAACTTTCTGTCAAATCAAAACTGACGTAACCCTTACCAAACTCAAAATAACCGCTAGTTCAAAAAAAAAAAAGTTAGATGGCCCACCCTATATGTATAAATAAAATAATTTTAATTTATAATCTAATTTACATTGTTTGTGTTATTTGGTTCCTTTATAGTTCTCCTAAATGTTTAAGAACAGCATCGGAAAGCAACCTTGAATTTTCGTAAGGTGTTACAATTGGCGATGTTTCTTGGGACATGTCGACATTTTCGTCTAATTCTCACAAATCGCATTGGTCGATACACATATTGCGTAAGACACAACAACCTATATAATAAATTTACAGATTTTATCTATACCAAAAAAGTCAAAACGTACTAATTGCCGTAAACGTTGCTTAAGGAGTCCAAATGAATTTTTAATTTTCTCCCGCGTTTGACAATGCTTTTTACTACACATTTTTTGTTTGTTTGTCCATAATCCTTGTAAGGAGTTAATAAAAATTCCCTTAGCGGATAAGCAGCGTCTCCTAATATGTGGTATTTATCGCCACATATTGTTGGAAGATCTTGCGATATATAAGAGAATTTAAAAATTCGAGCATCGTGCATCTTGCTTGGAGATCCAACACAAACGTCTATGAATTTTTTTTTCTGCGTCACATATCGCTTGAGTGTAGTGGATAACAAACCACGCCTATTAACATAAGTTGACGCTATTTTGTTTGTGGGTTTCCTAATATAAATGTAACACCCGTCGATGCATCCAATTACATTCTGGATTCTGGCCAGCTAAAAAATAAAAATAATTTTATATAAAAAGATGTATTTTTGAACGATTAATAAACTACCTGTGAAAATCCATGTGCTTTTTCAATTTTCTTTTCTTCGGTTACAGAAAACTACTAGGGGACCGAGCTTTGCTCGGTGAAAAGAAAGACAGTTTTTTAATCTCTTTCGCAAAACAACTTTAATTTTATTTTATTTTATACGGCTGAGACATAAAAATCGATGTTGCCGAGGTAACCGTCGTCACTGTCACTATCAAGACTTATAGAAGTTTCATCAGGAACATTCAATGCTTCTTTCCACACAACATTATACGTGCGACGTTCATTTTCAGGTGGTAGCAGAACTTTCAAGCTATTTTGTCGTTTAACACGGGAAAACGCTACGTACACATACAAGTTAACCTTTACTGGAGTCCAGCTTTTTCCCCAGTAATTATTTTTGCTTTAACTACGTTGTTACATAATTCGGTAACAATCAGGCGTGTTCCATTGCACATACTCTCCGAAATATCTAAATTACGCATTAGCATAATTATCGTATTTTTCATTAGTTTTAATTCATGGGGTGGCAAATCAGCAATTTCAATCGAATTAAGAAATTCTGGCGTGAATTCAATACCTCCTTCCTGTTTATCCTTCCCAGAATCATGACTTTTATACTATTTGTATTCTCCCAGGAGGCGATCGACGAAGTCAGCATTAATATTACAGACTTCTTTGTTCAGCGGCGCGAGAATAACACGTTCCTTCATTCCATCGTAATTTTGATTCGCAAGGCAATTTCCAAATACTTCTTCGATTAAATTACCACTGGAAATTATATCCTCAGGTAATTCGATTTCATTGAAGTAATTTTTTGGAAGATTTACATTTTCCAGTTTCAGGATATACTTTGCGAATGCTTCCTGTTCAGGATCGACACGCATATTTTTGTTTAACGAAAAATTTTTGAAATGCTTCCAGAGATGACTTTTTTTGATCGACAAATCAAGTGTTTCACTACGGTTGCTTCGGAGTTGAACAGGTAAGCACTGACGGAAATCAGCTCCAGCGACTAAAATTTTCCCTCCAAATGGCAAGTTTGGATTTGCAATAGACCGCAACAACTGATTCATATTTTGTACACCATACTTTGGTAACATCGGTGCCTCATCCATAAGGAAAACATCAACTTGAGCGAGTTCTGTAGAATTGATTGAACCAGGTTGAATGCTGGAAATTGAATCTGACGAAAGCGGAACTTTCAGACCAAATGCCTTGTGTGATGTTTGTCCAGCAAGCAATAGAGTTGATGCGATTCCAGTAAATGCCATACATTTTACTTTGCGATTTTGGCCACAAAGTAAGTGATACAAGGTCTTATACACGAAGCTTTTACCGGTACCGCCTGGTCCATCTATGAAAAAATATTTTGTTTCAACATAGCTAGAGTCATTGGCTACACGTAAAATACTGTCCACAATTTCAATCTGTTTTCCTTGCAGAAGCCGATACATGCGTTCTCCAGTAGCAGCTGACTCATCAGAATTTAGAACGTCCATGTTTTGGTCATCGTTCATACCATATCATTCCACCCAGAAACGAAAATTCCGACCTTCTGTTGCTGTCGTATTTAACTTGATGTTAATAAGCATGTTTGATTTCAGCATCCTCAGATCTATTATTTCGTCGTGCTTGCAGAATAAAATCTTCAGCCAACTGATTTTTGAATCTTTCCCAGAGACCTTTTGGATCTTCGGGACATCCAAAAATAAGAATCTGAACGAAGAGTATTCGTATTACCGAAGGGATTTTGGACAGTGCTGATTCTTCTAGACTATCTATCCACTGTTTATCTTCGAATGTCATTCACAGTAAGGAGATCATCAAAACTTGTTGCGTCCTTCACATGATAGAGAAGTACTCGCAAATGGAAGCATTCTGGTTGAGCAAGATAATTTACGTTGTGTATTCGACCAATGACACGCAATCGACGGATTCGCGGTTCCCATATACTCGTTTTTCCATCCCATTTAAAATGTTCGGGCATTTGCCAATAGTACTAGTAATTCTGGTTTGTTTGCATTTGCTTCAACGCCTGGTTACGTGGAAAATACGCTTAAAACATTGAACCTTTTTGTCCAATATCTGGCAGATCTTCTTGGGCTTGGGCAATATCTTGCATTCGATATTGACCACGTAAATGAATATTCAAGCGCTGAACGAAATGACTCTTTCGATATGGATTTCGTGGCCAAATAATCGCAAGCATGCTTCAGCTGGTGTAATGCAACGACCTTCCACATAGATGTCTGCTTCATTATAAATCAAACTCCGTTGATTTTCGACAACGTTTATTGAAGCGCAATCGTGTCCTTTGTAGATGTATTTATATAAATATTTTACCGGACCTATCCTGCCAACATATTCAACATTAATGTGACTGGAATTTTTTCAGCAAATAAGCATTATTAGGTTAGCATATTTAGGTCATAACGACGACGATACTTTGGTTTTTCATCATCCGCTAGAGATATTACTTCTTTGAATTGCATTGGAAAACCGAAGCGGCACTGCAATTTTCCAATTTTATTGACCATACATGTAGCATTTGGATTTAACTCCACTCCGCAATCATCCACTTTAACACTAATTCTCGCAATTCAGGATCGTCAGTGTTTGGAATTTTAGCTCTGAAATTAGACCATCAATTTCTTCCGGATTATGGATTCGATCTTCAGGATTCATGATCAACAGCAAATGCATATGTGGTAGTCCACGTTTTTGAAATTCGATTGTATACACATATGCGGCCACCTTTCCAAATATCGATTTTTTATCCAAATCATTGATAATTTCATCAAATTTTCGTTTCGCAATTCGAGCAACGAGATCGGAACGATCTTGAGCGGACTGCTGTATGATAACTCCATTATCAAATATAATACGCGCCGCTTCTTTAATTTCTGGCCAATCGGGATTACAATTCATGCTATACGTTGTTTTACAACCATTTCATTTGACGGGAAACTTTGATCTGCGTTAAGCGTAAGAACAACGCATACTTCATTACATGCAGGAGCATTGAACCGTCTATATTCTACACCATCTGCCACTGTAAAAATGAGCTGCACATTTGGAGGTTGTAGTCTCAGTGCAGCAGCACGTTGATTTATATCATCCTCCACTTCTCGCATCCTCATGTAACTTTGGTCATAAATGTTTTGTTCTCGCAATATTTCCTCTAACAGATCCATTAATTCACGACTGATTCCATAATTGTGCAAGGCGTTCGTCAACAGGGTCATCGGGGTCTAAAAAGTAAATTTGGCCATATAAAGGTGGTTCGAAATCACCTTGAGTGGTTTGTGTCGGATGTGCATGAAGATAAAGCGAAACATGAGTTTAAGTTTCGGATTCGTTTGTGGAACTCATTAGCGAACGGGTTACGTCGTAAAAAAAAGCAAACCAATTCATTTGGAAACTGTGGAGGTGGCAACACAATTCGACCATGCAAGCAGCAATCTCCAAACGAATCACCTTTAATTGCTACTCTTTCTTCGGGGAAATGGAGGGTTTTGCAGTTAATACATACAACGTTGAAGGGTCCCAATGATTTGTAATTAACGCTGGCGTAGTTTACGGCATCTTTGTAGGTTCGTACTGGATTCTGTGCCATAGCTCGCAGATTTCATTGTGCATCATTTTCGTTTACGATTCGTTGTGATACTCGTTGTCGCATGTCTTTTAACCGCTGATTTCGTTGTGCATCATTTTCGTTTGCGATTCGCTGTGAAGATCGGTTTCGGTCTTGTTCCAAGCGATAATTACGATCTTCGTCATTGTCGTTTGCGATACGATGCGCATTTATTCGTTGCATTTGATCAAGGTGTTCTTTGGGTTGAGATTCATTAAGTAGTATATCATAATTACCTCAGACATTTTTTCCATGCCTTTTGCTTTAGCTATTCGGATTGGTCTTGCCGCGATCCAGATTGTTGGACAAAAATTTCTTCGATTCGATTTTGTACATTGAGATTGAATTTGATATCATTCGTAACATTTGATTGTTCAGGTTGTTGTTCTTCCAGCGACGCATCATTTTGAACAATTGGGAATTTGCGTTTTTTGGGTCGTCCCCTAGGCATATTTCGAATTTGGTTTTTACCTTCGTTCAGGCAAAAAAAATAAAAAATAAATAAAATTTATTTTATTAATTTTGTTTGATTTTATTTATGTTTATTTTAGCACTTACGTATTTTAATTTGTAAAGTTTTCTTTATTTTAAATTTAAGTTTTTTATCACGATTTTTATTACTTGGCAAATTATTATTTATTTTTATTTCACAAAAGTTATTATTTTTGGTTTATGATACAATAATTTCCGATGAAAAACTAAATGTCAAATTTAGTGCAAGAAATATCTAGTCTTCTTGTTTTTTATAATAAAACTTTTATTTTAATATGACAGACCTTGATCTTCTTATATACAAGATTTTGACCAACTTTCGGAGACCAACAATTTTGAATCTGCGGCGAATAATTTTGATATAAGATGGGATTCAAACCTTTTTGCATATTTATACCGACAAATTATTCTATACTATCGACAATCAAATTAAATTGTAATGTGCTTTTTAAAATATTTAGCACAGACACTCATTTTCCAAAATTAAGGCCATAAACGAATTTTCCCAAGGTCGTGACCTTTCTAGATCGCTTTTTCACACCGGAAAATGGTGGTATGCCAATTTTCAGAAAAAATTTACAGATAAATAAATAAATATACATATGTATATACAATTATTGTTCGTTTAATAAGATAGATTTTATATAATTTGGAGAAATTTCAAACAAAAATCTATAACATATCCCATATGTCTGTGAGCCGATGATTTAGACATATTAAAGAGGTTGGAAACTCCACGGTAAGTTTCTTAATTACCGGCAAACCTTAAAATAAATTTATAAATAACTTTTCTAAATAATTTACAATTTAATGTAATAACACAAGACCGCCAAACCTTAAACTTCAGCTGATATTTCTTGCCGACCCCAGTACCTACTGTATAAATAAGAGCCTCCAGTATCGACCGTATTTTTTACTATAAGCTTAAAATAAGGTACTTTCAATTTTTTGTTTCCTATGAAACTTTATAGAAAAACGATTATTTTCATTTATAATTATAGTTTATTAGAATTATGAGCTTTTGTTTCGTTTTTATATGAAAATGTCCATCAAACATGTAATTTTATTTGATTGAAAAATCGAGCCATGAAAATGTTTATTTCTTAGGCCGTGCCCGAAAACCGTGTTAAATATTCACACGTAATAATTTTTGCCATAAAACACACTCATCCAAATTATTACAGTCGTTCCCTATGATACATTTTGACAGATCTATGTGAAATATTTTAGTAGTGAATGTGATTAGAATTTTTTATTACCCACAGCAACCATCAAGAGCAACAACGAACTTATTATTTTATATAATATTAATTAAAAAATATTATTTAATTATTCAAAATTTGATTATATTCAATTTATTAATTGTTTATGTCAGAAATGATGAATTGATCAACCATACGATTCCTATAATCTTATACATGTAAATATCTAAATATACTTAATCGCTGTTATTTCATCGCTGGTTCTAACATTTTGAATATGTTCATCCTCTTCAATTATGGGTATCATTTTCATGTTTAACTAAGGTCAAGCGGTACACGATCTCTTGTTTTTACCCAAAAATTGTGAAAAGTACAGCAAGATGCTACGATTTTAATCGATTTTTTTATTTTTGAGTTTATTTAAAAAAATCTGTGGGGAAATTATCACGTAAAAATTGTTATTGAATTCGGGCAGTAAAAATAAAAAATGTCTGCGAAGGGGAAAATTTCTCAAGTAAATGTCACAAATTAGTATTTATCACGGTATTATCACAGTATTCGGGCACGGCCTTAGTGAAAATAGTCTTCAAAAATAAAGTATTTTTGAACTTTAAAATGTTGTTGTTTTTGTAATATACGTCATAAACTCATATCTTGAAATTTATAAACATAACAATAATCATCTCTTTCATTGCCTCCATTCAAATTTGAATTCGAATATCTTTCTATTGTTATTTTGAATTTGCAAAGCATGCTAGATTGTTTTGATTTTTTTGTTTCCTGCACGCTCATTGTATTAATTTAATTGTTTCTGTTTGGCTCTTTTTGATTTATTTTATTGTTGAGCGGAGACGTGTTGTCTTTTTCCTTACCATTTGTCTTTTTCCTTACCAATTTTCTATTTTTAATATTTTAATAACTTTGGAAAATAGGGAAATTTGAGAACCTATATTTTAAATGAGTAACATTGATTTGTTTTCTAGCGATTTCAGAAAAAATTATTTAACAAGGTTTAGCTTTTTATTCATGGTTTGTCATCAGTCGAAATCGCGTCTTTTTCATACAAACAATAAGAAAATAAGTTATTTTTTAGTGTATCTATATCCCTTATTTTAAGTTCATTTTTCACATGGCGGCTCTATTTACATCAAGATGGTTCTGCCGACCCCACACTTTTTTGTTTTAAAATAATTTGAATTTCGCCCAAGTATAACAATTTGGTGTTGTCAAAACGTTGTGCCATCTAAAATTCACAGCAATTTAGTTATAATAACTTCTTAAAAAATAACCAAAAACGTCGATTTGTTGGCTTGTCGACGTAATAGCAGCAAAAATGGTAATCGTAGTTTGCTTGCCGATATGTTATAGCAACGTCAAACACCAAACTCGTAATAAATAGTAAATTACTTTTGAGACAGCAGTTTGATTTATTTAAAAATATAGGTTCCCAAACAGCTAAAAAAGTTATATTTGCAGTTTCGCTGTGCTTCACGTAAAATAGTTACACAAGAAAAATTAATGTTATAGCAGCAAACACCTAGTTAAGCGAATCGGTTGCCAAATAGCAAAACAGTCAGAAATAACTAAAGAGTTATTATTTTGAAAATTATTGTAACAATAAAAATTTGTTTCTAAATGATTAGTAAAAACCTATTTCTATAATTGCACCTACAATTTTAATGATGTCATTGTAATGGTTTTCTATACTTTAATAATAAATGTCACAAATATTTTATGAAATATTGACAGGAAAAATAAGACTTTGCTTGTGATTTTTAACCGTCAAAATACACGGGAAACAAATTTCATCGACCAGTTTGAAAAAGTAGGTCAGAAAAGAAAGACGCGACTTAAAAATATTTAATATTAATAATAAAATTAAAATCAAAAAAATTTTCGATCATTTTGGAAAATGTAAATAGCGTCTTATGATCAGATACTCCTCAAATATTATTACAGCTAAAGTGTCTTAATTAGCATTTTCAGTCGCTATAGCCTGATGAGATTGACTGGTAAAAACAATTAAATTTTTCGTTATTCTCACTCAGATCGAAACTGAAACTGGCAAAATTTCTCGATAATTTCTCCCTTCGTAAAAAATTATTATTTTGTGTTAAGCGTTTTAGCTGTTAGAATTTGCATGGAATATTATTTACTTTAACCCTCTAGCAGGCAATTTTTTCTGACTAGGAAAATTACGGTAGGGTAATTTTAATGTGAAAAAATCGAAAATTAGATCTAAAATTGTCTAAAATTAGGTCTAATATTATGAATATTCTATCTTTCTACTCTCTGATTTCTACGACAAGAAAAACAAGACACTAATAATATTTCTAGTACACTTGGACATTGTGACGCGACAATTAAATATTTGCCTGCCCAATTTTGTTCACATAAATATTTCACTGAAGTGTTTGAATTACGCAAATAAAAACCGTTAACACACATACACGTTTTTAACAGCAAATAATAATTGTCTATTTATTATTCATGTTTTCTGCGCTCCGTCTAAAAGCAGAAATACCTGTTAGAGGGTTAACAACATGGTTTTAGTTATAAATTTACACATAGTACACATTAAGATCCTGCGGTGTGTTAAGCAGATTTGCTGTATGTTAAACAATTTTGCTTTGAGTTAAGCAGTTTTTCCTTTACCAAACCAATTGCATATCAAGTTGGATTTCTGTAGTTTGTTATTCAACATTATTGTCAGATTAACGCGGTAATTACCTGAAACGATACATTTTATCTTTAATAATGGTAAGTGTTTGCTATGAAATCATTTTTTATAGTGATTTTAAGTTTATGTTATATTATAAGAGTATTATTTAATAGGTTTGTTATGATTATTAGGTTTTCTGTGTTTTCGAAACTGTAAACAA
Source organism: Tipula vernalis (assembly GCA_958295665.1). Lineage (NCBI taxonomy): Eukaryota > Metazoa > Arthropoda > Insecta > Diptera > Tipulidae > Tipula > Tipula vernalis. The sequence goes on along the minus strand of OY282558.1, from coordinate 193,968,020 downwards.
GAAGGAATGGTTTGTGTGTCCGGCGTGCTGGTTTGAAGGAGATGAAAATTATGGTATGGTTCATTATCCACCGGACACCAAAGAGTTCCTCAAACAAAAGGGTTACAGAGCAAAAAGCCGATAATTCATGGTGCTCAGAACCGGCATGCTTGCTCGCCAAATATTCGGAGTATCAGCTGGCAGTACAGGGTATGCAAAGGTTAGAAGAACGAGCCACTTCCGAAGAGCAAGTAAAGGAAATTCTTTTGTTAATTTTTGTTAATTTTTTAATGAATTTTTTTAAAATTAAAATATATCAAATATTCCTTCGGTGCAAGATGTAATCGATAGTCGCAAAAAAAGAATGGAAAAACCACCAAATATTACTGTTACGTTACACCGGAGCGCATCAACTGGTACTAGCCAATTGCAAGATGCCTCTTAAACAGAGCATTTGGCAAGACTAATCACTATTTTTAATTATTATAAATAATAAATTAATAAATATATAAAATTATAAATAATTATATAAATGTTTGTTCGCCATTATATTCGACTTATTTGATTTTATGTTATAAAGCACAAAACTAGACCGCACAACATATTGGATTTTTGTATCCGTAAATAATCATAGCCGAAAAACCCCTTTTCCACCTCCAAAATTACTTATAAATTTCTTTTAGACTTGTTTTCTAACTATTTTGTTGTTTTAACAGATTAAATGCAAATATGTTTGAAAATTACACAAAAAAATAAATAAAGTATTATAGCTGTCATATTTGTTTAGTTGACTACCACAGCAAAATTGCTTTTCTCCCGACTGTTTTGCTTTATGGCATATAACAAAATCCCTGCTGAAATGTCTTATATACCTACTTAAGCTTATTAGCTTTTTTTTCACTGCCACAACGTTTTAAAAACTTATTGAATATATATTTAAAATTTATAACTAATTTGTGTAATTTTTTTGATTTCATGACGTTGTAACAGCTTTGTTTTTCTGTCTACGACAATTTACCTATCAAATTGTTACTTGGGCGATATTGTTCAATCAAAATTTTGGCCGTTAAACTTGAAAAAACGGAAATTTTGTCTAAACTACAACAACATAATTAACGGTAGGTATAAACAGAAAATATTTCTTTCAAAACTTACTTCTAGTTCTGAATATTTATTGACAACATTTTCTACGAAATTTTGCACTCGGTGGCTATCTTCTCGACCAAACAGGATTTCAGCTAGCAAAATGTCTTTTAATAACTCCTCCATATTATACAAATATATATATATATTTACACAAATTATATGACACAAATTAATGATTTCAATTGAATAATGAATTCTAATGAAGAAAAAAATACAATCAAAACAATTTTTGTGATATTTCAAATAGCCGCCTTGTAACCGACGAAACAATTTAACGGCCAAATCCATCGCCTAAAATCAATATCTTCACGACAAATCACAAAATGTCTTAAATCAAGTAGCCGCCTAAAATCAAAATGTGATCACGACAAAAGCTGTGTTTCTTATTTCTGATCTAATCAATCTGATTGATCTGAGTACTAAAAAGTTGTTTCTTATTTCAAGTCAGATCGATCTGATCAATTTTTTTGCTGTTTCTTATTTTTTTTCAGATTGATTAGATTGATTTTTTTGATTTGTAAAAATATTCCGATTTCTCAGATTAGTTTTCGTTTAGCTAACTTCATGTAATTCAAATACATACATTACCGCATACAGAACTGTCTTCTCACCACTTATTTTTTTTTTTGCAAACGTTATTAAAATGGAAATAGAAGGAAATTTGAATTATTATGTGAACGAAGGTAAATCATTTTATTAAATTATGAAATAAATATTTTTTGATCTAAAAAATCTGAAACCTGTTTCTTATTTCAGATCGCCCAAATCGATCTGATTTCAGATTTCAAAATCCGCTCGATCTACGGATTTAAATAAGAAACACAGCCAAAATGTCATTGTCATATTCGTTGGTGTGTGTAAAAAGAGAGGTTACTCGACCAAAAAAGCTAGAGTAGCAAGAATTCCACTAGTGCAAAACTAGTACAAAAAATGTTTACCCTCAATGCATTTTTTTTTTTTTTTTTTTTTTTTTTTTCAATGGGACGGTTTTACATAGAGTACTATTTTTACCCTTCGTGTGAAAAATTTTCTACAATCGATTTCGACATTAGATAACATGAGGACTGCTTATAAAAGAGAATGAAAAAAGTATGACTAATATTTTATTGTTTAAATTTGTATTCATAAATAATTCCAAAATGTAATTTTGATTTAGGTCAGCAAATCAACAGGAGTAGGTTTGAATCAAGTATATATACCAGTGTTGAGGTATTTTGAGCTGCTTACATTCTTAGACATTAGAGATACACTCAATCGAAGTGGTATAGTAATAAAAATGAAAAATTTGTTGTACCAGTAATAGCTCAAAGGCTAATTCATATTTCAACATACATACACACAATAAACATTCATCTCGATAAATATAACCTTCCATAAACTACTGTAGAAAATAAAATGAATAGACCTAATTAAAATCAAATCAAATCAAAACATAACGTTAATAACTCAATTTTTTGATTTCTATTGACAGTAATATCCCAATTCCATTCAAATTATCTTCTCCTTGCAGGCAGGAAATGTCTTTCATTCATTATTCGTGGACTCTATTTACGGTTGCACAATACATAAACCAAAATAAATTCGTCTTTATTTTTGTTTTGAAACGTTTCTGGTAAAATGCCACAAAATGGATTTTCTATAGTAAATCAACTTAATCAATTTGTATTTAATCAAATTGGTTTTTTGTTATCCTGCGATTAATCTTAGTTCACATCTTCAATTAAGATCTATACATGAATTATTGTCCTCTTTTCTTATGTGCTCGTTATTTATGCTCTTGTAACCAAACAATATAGTATAACCTTTCTTAAGAATGCTCTGAAAGATGAATTATTAGATCATTACTTATTAGATAAAGGTACACAGGATTAATAGAATACAAACAAAATTAATAATCCTCATTAAACTTAAAGCGCATCAACGCGCTTACTAAACAATGAAAATTCCTTGCGTTTACTTAGATTATAATAGGTCAATGAACTTTCGGGCAAAGCGCAACGGATGCTGTAAATATAAAGTGAACATCCTTTCCCCGAGGGACAATCATATCGCTTCAAAATTATAGTGATCGCGTGTTTGAGTGTAGCATTTACCTATAAGATATGCTCTTTGACGATCTTATAATTGTTATTTCCTTATGGAATTAATAATACAGATGAGATTTTTTTTTTTTTTTGTCTAAATCAATTAAATTATTCAAAAATATTTATAATGATTTCTTTTTAAAAGTTTTACATTAATATACATACAACAAATATTTTCTTTTATCTCTTTCATAAGATGATTCGTAGTTTTATGTGTACTACACTCGTATAAAGATAACTTGAATTCAGGTGGCTATCCACCACATTATACTAAATTTTATATTAAGACGGTGCGTTAACATCATCATCATCATCATCGTCATCTTTGTTCTTTCATGTTTTGGTTTGTTGTTTAATAAATTTTTGTTCTTTCACCTATTATTGAATTTGCTTTTAATGGATTCTCAGTTGCCGGTATACTCGATGAATATTTATGTGGTGTTGGTGTTTTGTCACCTAATACACTGAAATGAAAGCCAAAATAGATTGTTAGTCTTTCGAATTTGGAAAATAAAATAAGAAATTATATTTGAACAAAGTGCCGCCACCAATGAGCCGCCTGTAATGAGCAATTCGCTGTTTGCGAAATTCAGATACCCAAGCTCAATATACTAAATTTTACATATTATATAAAATATTAACTGAAAAACTAGTGTCTGAGAGAAAATCCTTCCGAAACAAAGCGCGCGTATTTCTCAAATTATATAGATTTGAATATAATACTACACGTGAATTATAAATACTAAATGGTAGTTTTAAATATGAAATATAGTGACTTCAGGCGAAGGTTAGCTCCACCTTTATTCTTTGCGAACGGGGTATATGGGTGTGCCAGAGTTGTTGGTTAGTTGCAAAATAATTGTTTTCATATAAACGTCAATTTGGTCGGCAGACGGGAAGTGCTATGCATCATGTTAAAATAACAAATCAAAGAACAACAGGAGAAGTCAAAGCCAAAAGGATTCAAATTTCAGATGCAATACATGAATCTCGAAGTCGATTAGCAGACATTCAAATTATGACTTCATTTTATCGTGAAATAGCAATAGTATTAAAGTTAGCCGAAAGTTACCAGCTAACATATCTCAGCCGAAACACGTATTATATAAAATGGAAAATTTTCAAAACAACCTATAAACTATTTACATATGTATAGTAATTTTAGGGGCTGAATACAAGCTAATTTTGGATTGTCACTGCTTACGATACAAACTCATGTTAAATTTCATAAGAGTAGCATAATATAAAAATATATTTCAACTCCCAAATCAGTCCCGAAATAAACCTCTTAAGTCAATCTCCAGCTTAACCTCCAACTCAATTTACAACTCAACCTCTATCTCAATCGCAACACAATCCTAAACTCAATCACCAAATAAGGGCCAACCCATAGCCATCAATTAATTAACCCTTAATCCACTTTCAAATCAACCCTTAACCTAACTCCAAATCAATCTTTAAATAATTTTTCCCAACCGAATAACTCACACCCGAATGCAAGCTAACTAAATCCTAATTCTATGTCAACTCAACTTAGGTCGAGCCAAGTCTCAACCCTCTGCTCAACGCTACACTTATTTTCCAACCCAATCCCAAAATTAATTCTATTCGAAAGCTACATGGGTATATGGACTCAACTCAATCGAACTTCTCTTTCTGAAACCCTACTCACCACCATACTGGCATAGGTTCTGTCATACCATTATTCCAATATACCATTATACCATCATTACACTATACCATTAAACCATCATTAATCGTACCGTTGTATCATAGTGATGTCGAACCATCCCACCATAATGGCATGATGTATATCTTACCATCAATCCACCACACCTTCATACCATCATTCCATCATATCATCATAAAATCGTACCATCATACCATCCCTATAATTATACCATCATAACGTCGTACAACGTACGATGATACGTTGGTGTGATGATACCATCATATAATCTTACTATCATACTATCAGGTCATGATATCGTCAAACCATCCAACCGTCACAACATTTTAACTTCATACCATCATACCCTCATACCATCACCCCACCATTCTAGAATACATACCGTCATACAATTGGACATAGTATCCTATACACAATCATAACATCACACAATAGTACTATCATATATATAATCTTACCATGATAACATCATACCAACGTACTGTCATACCATCATTCCATTATATCATCGTACCAACATGCCATCACACCAACATAACATAACAACGATACCATTATATCATCATAAAGGTTTTACATTTCAAATTGTACCCTTAAAAAATTATTTGAATGGCCAATTAGCTTGGAGCTTGGCTATTCCTTAACCGATTACTTTTTTGGATAAAGTTTTGTAACATGGTCAATAAGAATATAACTTAGCTATTAACCGATTATGATGAATTTTGACGTTTCCAACGAATAGAAGGAAATGTGACCCAAAAATTATTTTTAGACGAGGTTGTGAAAAATCTGTCAATTCAGCTTCTATAATGTTGTTTATTTAGGTTTCTGTGAATCATGCAGCTGTTGAAGTTTCTTTAAGACAGCGTAAACATACTATTTGAATTGCTAAACGATCAAGATTATCTCCGAAACTTTTCTTGCCAATCCTTCACTTTAAACTTTAGGTTATGTTTTCCAAGTATTTGTTGTCAGAGAGGTAAGTTTCGACTTGTTTAGAAAAATATAGTGTGTAGCGAACACGCGCCTGAGTATTGAAACTAATAACGGTAATGTAGTGTTTCGGAATTAGAAATGTTATTTTAAATCCTCGTTCCCAATCTCGAATTCCATTATACTCGGTTAAGGTTAGCAAAGTTTCGTCCTACTTGGCCATATTCCAGAACTTTATCCAAAAATCATTTTAAAATCCCATTACGTAAAATTCCATTAAAATCCGTTAAAAAATGAACAAGTTCTATCCTAACTGGCCATATTCCAGAATTTCATCTAAAAATATTTTTAGAATCCCAATACTAGTCTACCTATCGAACTTCATCCTAATCAGAACTTGATTTAAAAATCATTTTAAAATCCCATTTCCAATGCAAAAGCCGAATTTCATTATAATTGGTTGAGAAATATGTAAGTTTCATCATACTTGGCCATATTGAAGAACTTCATCTAAAAATCATTTTAGAATCTCATTTCCAAAGCGGATGTCAAATTTGACTAAAATCCGTTAGGAAATAGATAAGTTACATCCTAATTGGCCATGTTAAAGGTCCAATTTGAGGTTTGAGATATTAACAGTCACCTTTCTTAAGTCTTAAACAATATTTGTGTACAGTTTGGTTCAAATCGGTCAAGGCGTGTGGATTTTTTTAAATATGATACACATATGCTGCACACACATACAAACACTCACTTATATAGATAGCTCAACTACTAACTAAACACTAATTCAACCCCAACCCAACCCCAACTCAAATCCAATTCAACTTCAACTCAACCCACAAATTGAACCCTAATTCAGCCATCAAATCAACCACAAACTCAATGTCCAATTCAATAATCAAACCAGCGTATATAAAAAATTCGTAAATATTTGGGTACGTAAGTGTTTTGGTTCAATTCGTATGGCAGGTGGACACCTCACCCTCTTAACGTACAGTTTCCAAAAGCTTTTCAAATCTCCGCCTTGACCACACAAACAGATTGGCCAAAAAAATTCAAAATCGGACAAGCCATTCTCGAGACATCCAAAAGTCCAGAGAGACATTTTTTTTTTTTTTTGTTTTTTTAGACTCAGGGATTTTCAAAACGTCGAGAAAAGTGGTTTTGGACCCACCAAATTTTAAGTCATTTTGACAGAATTTCAATACTTTGGTCCTTTTAGACCAAAGTAATTTCAAAATTTGTATAAATTCAAGATGTAGAGTGTCACCTCTGGAAAGTATTTCAATTAGTGTGCTGTTAGCTTGGCACGACAATTTAATTACTTTCTTGACATGACACTTGTCACACTAACTATACTTTCCAGATATGACACTTACTTCGGTCTAAAAAGACAAAGTATTAAAATCCTCTAAAAAATGGCCAACAATTTGGTCGGTCCAAAATCACTTTTCTCGGCGCTTTGAAAGTTCCTGAGTCTGAAAAAGCAAAAAAAAATTTCGTGCGTCCGTTTGGCTGGACATCTGGATGTCTGGATGTCTGTATCCATGGATCGCGTGAACTGCTTGTCCAATTTGGATTTTTTTTTCGCAAACTCTGTTTCTATGGTCAAAGTGGACATTTGAAAAACCTTTGAAATCTGTACGTCAAGGGAGTCGGGTACCGGCCATAAGAATTTCCCATAACGCCTAGTTTGGCGCTGTTGAATTGCGATTGAGTTTGGTTTCGTTTACGAACTGAATTGAGGTTGAGCTGGGGTTGGTATTAGGGTTTAGTGAGTGATTGAACAATCTACATAAATATATATATATATAAAAGTCAGTGTATGCATGTATATACAATATATGTATGTGTATGATGTTTAAACAAATTCCCACGCCTTGACCGATTTGAACCAAACTTTACATAAATATTGTTTGAAACTTAAGAAAGGTCATTGATAATATCTCAAACCATCAGAGAGGGAAGGGGGGGGGGGAGAAATGATAAGGTCCACAGTTACTACGGAGGTATTTGTAAAACTTCACCAATTGGGGTGATTTTTGGGGTGATTAATTCTTTTAACTGTGATGTTGATGGTTCAACGGAAAAGTTTAACGAATATCCTTTGAGTCAAAAACACCCATAAATTTACTATCGGGCGTAGGCAGCTCATAAGCGACATTACCAATTTTCTTGGTCACAAAAGCTTTAACAAACTTTGGAGCGAGCTTCGATGCAAAATTTTCTGCAGCGTTGCTTTTAACAAAATTTCTCACGAAAACTTGTTGACCCGGAGAGAATTCACGTATTCTGGTTCGTAGATTATACCTGCTGGCATTACGACGGTGTGCATCTTTAAGATGTGTGGAAACTATTTACCGGATGTTAAACAACCGATCGGAAGTGTTGTTGATAGTGACATAATTACCATTTAATGAACCTAGTTCACGCAAAAGGCGATACCGTATGTCACCATGTGATGTCCAAAAACGAGGAAAAATGACGAGAATCCTATAGCACTATGAACAAAGTTCCTCAGGGAAGAACCAATTTCATCTAAATATACACCCCAATCTCGATGATTATCATGCACATATGCTCGAATTGCTGAAATGATAGTGCGATTCACTCTCTCCGATGCGTTTGACTGAGGAGAATAGTTCGGAGTGAATTGATGTGTTACACCAGAGAACAAAAACTCAGGCACTCCAAATACATTGAATACACGTTTGCTGAGAAAGTTAACCACATCATGAGCGGATGCTGTGCGTAACGGTTCTAAAAAAACAAATTTGGTATACTTATCCAACACAATGAGTAGGTAAGAATTGCCAGATTTGCTACGCGGATAGGGGCCAAGAAAATCGATGTAAAGTTTTTGAAACGATGTATTGATTTCATGATAATCTCACATTATACTGGTCGAGTCAAGTGATTTGTGGGTTTTATGGCCTTACAACGTTCGCAATTGGTAACATATCGCCGGACGTCTCTTGACATGGTGGTCCAATGAAATTGACGTCTCAATAATTCTAAGGTTTTCTCATAGCCCATATGTGAACCGCTAGGTGGGTTATGAGCTTGTACAATTAATGAATTTGTAAGGGACTGCGGAACTACCAATTTTCAGTGAGAAAATTCAATAATATCACAATCAATAGAATTGGATGGAAGAATGAATAACTTTCCGTCGTTAACTTTGAAGTTCGTCTTGAAGTTGCCTGATTGTTGAAGAACGGATAATTTCTGTAAATAATCAGTTTCACAAAATGCGGCTGAATCTAAGTCGATATGAAGAGGTGAAATTTGCAAGTCATTGTCCGAACTCAAAGATAAACTTAAAGAATCGATATTAGATCGTGAGAGAGTATCAGGCACTACGTTGCGAGTCATCATCTGTCTTCTGGAATAGCACGCTGCCGATTCCACAATTGCTAGCATCACACTGAATATAAAATTTCCTATTGAAATTTGGATTACGAAGGACTGGCGCAGAAGTTAAAGCCAACTTAAGATGGTTAAATGCATCAACTGCCTCATCGGACCAAACCATTGTCTGATTCTTCTTAAGAAGGTCGTTAAGTGGAGCAGCAATACCAGCATAGTTAGATATAAACCGCTGGTACCACCCCGACATTCCCACAAATCGTCGAAGTTGTTTCACTGTTGTTGATTGGGAATGGGACCATTCGCGTAGATCCCGACAAAATAGAGGCCATCTCGAATTATCCACAATCAACAACCGTGAAACAACTTCGACGATTTTTGGGAATGTTGGGGTGGTACCAGCAGTTTATTTCTAACTATGCTGATATTGCTGCTCCACTTACCAACTTTCTTAAGAAAAATCGGAAAATGGTTTGGTCCGATCAGGCAGTTGATGCATTTAACCATATTAAGACGGCTTTAACTTCTGCGTCAGTCCTTCGTAATCCAAACGTAATCCATCGTAGTGGATGGTGATGGTGACAACGATTGTGGTGGTAATAGTGATGGTGATATTGATGGTTATGGTGATACCGTTGCATGACCTGATAAGTACGATGGTATGATTATATGATGGTAGGATGGTACGATGGAACGATGTTATGATGGTATGAAGGAATGATGACGTTACTATCTGTCTATCTGTGTTACGTTACTATACTGTCTTGATGGTATAATGCAATAATGGATTTATTGATGGGTATGATGGCATTATTGTTTAAGGTTATGATGGTACAACATTACATATGCTGGTATGATGTACGTTGCTATTAAGGTATAATGCTGAATAGAGTTTGAGTAGACATTGAGTTTAGGGTTTAGTAGGGGTTAGACTGAGTTGAGTTCTTACACGAATGTGGCTTTCGAATCGAGTTGATTTTGTGATTGGGTTGGCCATTAAGTGTGGAGTTGAGCAAAGAATTGAGATTTTGTTCGATCTCTGTTCAGTTAGGATTTAGTTAGGTTGCATTGGGGTTAAGTGAATTGTTCAGTTGGGGAATTATTTAAGGTTTGATTTGGGGTTAGGTTAAGGGTTAATTTGGTGATTGCGTTTAGGATTGTGTTGCGATTGGGTTTGAAGTTGAGTTGTAAATTGAGTTGGAAGTTGAACTGAAGACTGACTTAAGAGGTTCAGTTAGGGATAGATTTGGGAATTGAATTAATTTTCCAGACCGAAGCTCTGATCACCTCATGAGTTTTCAGCCCTTTGTATTTTAAAGATTGAATTTATACAAATTTTTAAATTTTAAATGGATGTTTCATTCAAACGACCATTTTTGCGTCTATAACGGTCCTGGTGAACCGGCACCTTAACCTAACCCAACCTAACCTAGGTTCTTTTAACAATTTTTCATTTTATATGAAATGTGTTTGGGCTGAAATATGTTGGCTTGTAACTTTCGGCTGAGATAGCCAAGATACTATCCGTGTTACCCACATATAATGTCTTTCGACTGAAAAGTTTCGGCTAACTTTAACAGGGTGAACTAGCAAGCTATTTGTACAAAAACTGCAATCCATGTCTAAGCTCAAAGCAGACTAGCAAAAATAATATTTTGTATGATGTGTGCATTAAGAAGCCATGTCGTTTCCAGCTTCCAACAACATGGAATACAACCTGAAGAATTAAAAGACATGACACCTGTTACGCAAATGTTATTTTGGAGAATTCAATTAATATTGCGAGTGGTTCAACTCCGAGCGTGTAGACGTTTAGAATAGTAGAGGGACACGAGAAATATTTGAAATATTGGACAAGATTCAATCCATCGGAACATTATTATTTCTATTGCCAGGAGAACTTGAAATTGTTTGATGCAATGGATAACTATTAACATGAGCGCAGTCACTTTATTGTCCGTTGACGGAAGTATAGCAAATAATTGTATAGAATAAGGTTCAGTTTTTGGTAAAGTTAAAGAAGAAGATACAGTAGCACCGAACGGAATTGCTTTACTGGAAACTTGAAACCAGGCAGAACTTCAGCGAATTTCATAATGCAGTTTATATGTTTAAAGCATTTCCTCATTTATTTCCTTCTAGTAAAGCTGGTTTCCTTGGGCGCTTCACTTGCTTCGATAAGCTGACCAACACTTTTCGCAGGATCCAAGATTTCGTTATTTTTCCTAAATACAATTATTCATAGACATGATGCATTGCAAATAGGAAAATTTACGCAAATATTCATAATTTGTCAGGTACTGCATAGATTAACTTTTACGTAAACTAAATCGAAATCCACTGATAATAAAACGAATATTGAGCGTGGCTAACTTGTTGTGGCCATGTCTAAGAATCTTCAAATCCATTGATAGACGATGAATATTTTGCTAATAGAGTGAAGATTTTCAAGGGCCCAATATGAAAAAAATTAAACGTAAAGGATTACTGGTATCGCTTTGAATATCAGCATCCTGGCAGTCTGCATCAACATAATGTGCATCAGTTTGCTACCATAGCTAGTTAAGAATTAAACAATGAAAGCATCCATCTAGAATAAATGCCGAACACTTTGATTTGAACGATAATACGCAACTCTCACAGCTATTAAATAGAGTACAGTTGTCCCAAGACTTATTATCTACAAAGTTCTGATGTCAATTTGAAGTGCAGATTTGATTTCCAAAGCCTTTTCATCCAGCCAGAGCTTTGAAAGGAATGGTGAGCTAATGCAGATTCTAAAATAATTGCCTTGGAACATGATATCCTTACTTGTTACATCACAAAGTATACTTCAAAGAGCGAGTCAAGTTCAAAAAACTTTGCAGAAAAAATAAGCAACACTGATCCCTCATCTAAACCCTTAACAAAGTTATTAATGAAAATAGGGTAGCGAAGGTATAAGCGAAGGGCTTTACCATGCAGCTAAATCGTTTATTAAATTCAATCGTTTCCTGTAACAACAAGAAACTAGAATAATAACCAACGAACTGCAAATAAATTAGTTGCTGCTTATCGTTACGTCAACTTAAGCCATCTTTCATTGCATGATAAACGAAAGGGTAGTTCAAATTATCCCAAAACTGATGAAATATATTGCAAACAAAAAATCGTTTGCAATGTTTCATGGAGAGATGAGGTGAGTCTCTTAAAGACGCATAGCATTTGGCAAGAATCTTTTTCTGCAGTATGATCTTGACATATGGGAATTGCCGAAGATGTCGACGATATTGTTGTCGAAACACATGATTGGATGGTTCCAGCAGAAGCTTTGCCAGATTCTTGCAAAAACTATCCAATCAATGTTGACATGGATTTTCGAGAGGTTCTTCGTACAAGATCAGTTATACGTCCTAAATTATGGTGGTTTGGCGTCTATTGGAGGGGAAGGGGACCAAAGTTGAGTAGATTAATCTACCAGTTCCGTCACCTTCCAGTAGGGTGCGCATCACATGAGCTGTTCTGGTCTTGTCATTAGGCAGCTGCTTGATGGGTACAGTTGTGTAAGGGGTAACCTGTTCACAATTCGCAAGTGTACGTGCTGCCTCCTCGTGGCAACCACTGGTAACTAAGGCCATTTGGCACATTTTTGGCTATTTGCCACAGGCTAAAGTATGGCGCTAAAGGAGAAAACCTTGACAAAAAACCCTAATCTAAGGTGGAACAGCATATGTCGATGGATGAATTGCTGATAGGTTAATAAGTCCAAATTATGCGGACTCTGGATACCAGGCACCCTCCAGTTTTATTTAGCCTTCCTGTAGTAAAGCTGGGTGACTTATAGGCGATTTTCAATTCTCAGCAACTCGCAAGAGTAAAATCAAACGGAATACGGGGCAGGATTAGGCATATACGGGAGTGGGACAATCCTCTCGAAGTCCTTGGGCTCCAATGCCACCGTCTTTCTAGCGGAACTACATGATGTAGTAAATATCTAGGAGGGAGAGCAATAAGCCCAAATAGTATGTATAACGTACCGGGAGGCAGTATTGTCAGGTTCATTAAGAACCTGAATATTGACTGGACGGATAATCAAGCAGGGTCCAGCACAATAGATCTTTTAGGTCGCAGTGCGAAGTAGCTGATCGCCTGCATGGCCTTCCAATAATAATAGTAATAAATACGTCCTAAAGAATGGAAAAGACTCCTTTGTTCGCAGTAAGACTAACAGGAGTTTATGCTTTTAACTGAATACTAAACATGCTAATGTTTTATCATTTGTTCACTGACCACTGACAACCAATAAGACGGAAAGAATCGCTACGCGTGATTGGAATGAACATGTTATGCTAATGGGACCAACTGTTGTCGCTGCGAACAATATAAAAGATGAACTTTACTGTAATTTAAGATCGTCATAAATGATCAATTATCAATGATGGGTCTTAGAATTTTAGGCAAGATCGAACAACATATACGTTCGGCTTTACCTATGAATGAAATAGTTGGTGGTTTCGTTGTGTTGTTCTCTGGTCTCATTTCCAAACAATCCAAGAAGTAATGATTTGATTGCTGTACAAGGTAAAATTGTTTACCGACAAATTACATACAAAAAACATTCAAAGAATCTTTACCTCAATTTGCAATAGAAGAAATCACAAATGAAGATTATCAGCTTTTATGTAGCATCAAGATTTCTCTTCAACAACCGTGATATGCATTAAACTCATCAGGGAAAACTATTTTAGTGATGTCAAAAAATGCAGAGGTTCTAGATTATAACATTGAAAAACTAAGGAATGTAATCAATGATGTAGTCGTGATTAACGCTATACATGGTAATCCAGGAGCAGTACATACATTTGTGGCAAGTATGGTAAACTGTTTCTGTGTGAAGGAGCACAAGATTGTGCTATTGACTGATGGGAAAAGTGGAAGATATCATTTATAAGCGTCATGGTTGAGTTTGCTTCGGATTCAGGTCCAAAACTAATTGAAAATACTAACATCTGGCTCATATCTCCAGTTTCTATATTATTTAAAATTGCATATGAGATACGTATTCACCGATCTCAAGGGCTCACTTTAGATAATGTGGTTGTTTATATTGGAGATAAAGAATTTGCACTGGGAATGTCTTACGTTGCCTTCTTCCGTGGGTACACTTTGTCAGGGCAATACATTGATCCTGCGTTACCATTTGAAAGACTGAAAGACAAAAAAGGATTGAATGAAAAACGTTTAGAACCTAACCGTTTACATTAACCAGCAAGGCAAGCATTTTTATAGTTAATATTAAATTTTTAGTATTCTTTTAAAATAAATACCACGAATATCAAAGATTGACTAAACGTCATCTTTGTTCCTATGGTCTTACCTTTACTCTAACTTGTCAGACTAATGATTGGCAACTGAGAGTGCTGTCGGTTTTTCTTGGTTTTTGTGGTCGGTTTATTTAGGAGATGCATAATAGCTGCATATAACGAAAGTAAAGTTCAAGGGAAATCAATACATTTTAAAAACTAAAGAAAGTTGACACATTCGGTGGCACAGTGAGTGGAGCTTTGCTTTGCAAAATAATTACGGCTGTAAAGTGAGAATCTCGTTTACTTAGAATAATGACTAAAGCAGTAACAAGATCTAAAATATAATAATGCTTTCCTCATGCGTTTTTTGAATGCAATTTTTCAGTACAAAAAAGGGTCCTAGCACTAACAAGAAGATGTTCCACCCAGCCCTTCTATCCATTTTGAACCTACATATTTGCTTTTATTACAAATATTTCTATGAAAGAAAGCAAGAATATATACTGTGGTGCAGAACTATAGACGCACCTTGATTTTAACGCATTCACTACATTCAAGGAAAGTTAAAACGTATAATACGTAAAATCTAAGTGAGCATAGAAAACCACTAACCCATGTACCGTTATAACGAAATTTTATTTTTGTACATATCGTTATAATTATCTTCTAATAAGTCGGGTTTTAAAACAATCTCCATACCTTATTCGGCAAAAGCTTAAGTCTATGCCGAGCCCGAGATTATTCCTCGTCATAAAGAAGCCCGCCCCGAATTTGGACGAAGAAATATGAGCACGGACTGGAAAAACGTAAATAATTTTTCGCAATCATAGGGGTCACCCGGACGGTTTTAATTCTTACTGGAGGGACCTGCGCAAAGAACTACGCTATTTTACTAAGAGAAATTTCGGTGGCGGTTCCTTGATGGTTTGGAGAGCTTTTTGTATCGATGGAGTGCTAGAGTTAGCTTTCACAACCACCCGCATGAACTTCTGAGAACACACAACATTATTGAGATCCAATCTCCTTCCATATTTAGAAACGCCAGGACAGAAAATTGAACTTTTCATCAAAATAACGCTTCCGTGCACAAGAGCAATGAGACTCGCTCATGGCTAGAAACGCATAATGTTGAGGTAATGCAATGGCTAGCCTACTCACCAGACCAAAACCCAATTGAAAACATCTGGGGAATCTTGGTTCGAAAAATATTTGCTGAAAACAAGCAATATGAAAACGTTTCGGAGTTAAAAATGGTCGTGATTGAAGCTTGGGAGTCAATTGGTGAAGATGTTCGAGTAAGCTTACTTGAGAGTATGCCGAACAAAGGAGGCCCTACTCATTATTAATTTTCGTTTATTTTTAATTAAAGTGAATTTATTTTTATATTTTTTGTTACTTATTAAAGTGAGTCTATAGTTGTGCGCCACTAAAAAACAAAACATTGAATTATAACGGTGATTAAAATGAATACATTTTCCAATTTCCTTTGTAAAATTTGTTGTTTTTCTAGGCCCTTTTATACTGCACCATTGGCTTCATCTCAAACTTTCTTGGAAACCAAGAGTGTGCTGAAAAGAAGATGCGTCTATAGTTCTGCACCACAGTGTATGTATGTCGAACCACGGGTTTATTATTAAGTCGAGAAAACCTTTGAAACAGGACCATACTAAGGCAAATCTTCATATTTTTAGGGCCACAGAATGGAAGCCTTATGGAGATGATAAGAGGGCCGACAACTTGTAAACGATCTCTTTCAAAACTTAAATTAATTGAAAATTATGTACGATCGATTATCTGGACAATCAAAAATGCAACTGGAACTGTCAAAACAATTGATGACAATGACATTATTGATATTGTCAGCAAAAGAGCAAGAAAAATTGGTTGATAATTTATTATATAATTTGACTGGCATGGTACATCATGAACTCCTAAATTGATATACAATCTGATATATAGGGTGTCCCACAACCAACGAACCAGCGATATTTCACTAAACTATCTAAATTCAAATGCGTTGAAATTTCAAAAATCGGCCGGCTACTAAGTTTTCTTTTAGAAACCAAAAATATATCTGTAAAGTTGGCAACATGTTAATTTAATAATTTAAAACAAAATATCTAAGAAGTAAAAGTAACTCGATTCTCCAAACCTCCAAAGAGTAGCAAATTGTGTGCTTGTGTGGTCACATTTAACTGTTTAATTAAATTTTTTTTCTGCTTAATTTTTTATTCATGGGTATTTTGGTTGGAAGTTTTTCGACGTATTTGAATTCAGAGAGCATAGAGGAAGGTAGCTACAATCCGCTGGTTTGTATGTTGTAGGCAAAACTTTCCCCTAATATAATAGGCCCAACAAACGCTACAATTTATCTTATATGGTAGGTTGTATTGCAAATCGTACAGATAATAGACGATTTCCGAACCAATTAGCAATTAACTCTAGGCTTGCATTTCGGTTTACCTACCTTCATTTATCACTTGTGTCACATTTATACCACGTTGAATTCAACCCAAATTAGTTTGAATCGTGTGCATTTACTGAAAGAAACGACACTTAAGAACCAACTTTTATAATTGATAGATTCATTGAGGGCACGTCTAAACACATTCAGACACATGACATTAGGCAGACCAAATAATTAAAGTAGCGGTAAGGTGCAGCTAGGTGTCTGATATTTATGACGATGCAAATTTTATTTTAATTTATCGGAACAAAGTTATAAAACGTACATAAAACGTATGTGTGTCGTCTCAAGTCTGTCAGCACAAATAATCGTCGATAACAAAATACACACTGTTCACTGTGTGCTGTATTACCCTCTGTACCTTTTATTTAATGCCTATCCATATGCACCACGATAACACTCGTACAAGAAAATTTTAACAGTTGCCCAAGCGATTTGTCGCGTTGCTTTACACCTGACGCTTTATTATTTATTGACGATTGTAAAATTAGAGAAAGCGCCTCTCGAGGAAAAAAGTTAAAATGAGGCAACTGACAAAATGGCATTTATCATAAATGCGACGAAAGTGATGTGATGATCAAATCGTCAATAGTTGGGGATGACATTAATATTTTACTGTTATTGGAGAATGTGTTACGTGAAGAACGTAAACAACAAAGTTTTCATAATTTATACAAAGTGGATGTGCGTAGTTTTGTGAAAATTTACTTTCTGCTGGTATCACAATAATTGTAAATCGCACAGCACTAACCATTATCGCTAAAGCAAAAAACTGCAACATGCGTGATTGTCAATATGCAAACCCGCTGCCATATTGAAAAGTTCGCGCGGGTAAACATTATGTTCCTATTTTTATTAGAAAATGTACGTTTGCTAAAATGTTTTGAATGAAATTTAGATTCATAAATTTAGGTTTTACCAAATTCCCAGAAGTTAAATTTCAACCATCTCCAGCCAATTTGATAAAAGATTAAGATTTCCCTAGATCAAGTTTAAAGCATACAATGCAAAAAAAATTTCTATTACAAAATGTTAGTAGTTCTACTAAAAACACTCTAAGGTGTTCCGACTAGCACAATTAAACGAGACATAAGGCCCTGAAAAGTCCCCCTCCCTCCATCCCGTTGTCTGTTTAACAAAATGTATGGGAAATTGCCACAATGGCATTTGTTAATAAACTTTGGACTTAGAAATGTGTAACCTACATTATAATTTAATGCTCTCGGCTCTTTAACAAAATAAATAGTGCTTGGAATAGAAGAATATAAATTAAAATAGTTAACAATAGTTTAACTCGTAATTCCAAAAAACCTTTTGAGTCAAGGATGCCTGGGCCTGCCTAATTCTGGAACACGATAAGCTCCAAGATATTTATTTAATGTTTTTGGTTGCATAAATTCCAGGAGTACGCTACACCACACACATAAAATCACCATTATAGATGGCCTGCACAACTGTATTGTGTCATCATATTATATCAGTACAACCCCACCTTTATATACTGGTACTACTCTTGCTATTTTCAATTTTTCCTGGAAACTACCTTGTTGTCAATCAAATGTGTTAGCGAGCTCTTCAATTTTTCTTAGAAAAACTGAAACAACTTACTTGACATCGCAACCCGTCCAGAGACTGCAACTGATTACAAACTTTCAATGACTTGAAACACGTCTTCCTCGCCCACATTGGTTGATCAACTATTGAACCATCAATGTTAATTGAAATCTTTTTGGTTACCAGTACTTTGCATCGAATCGCAAAACTCTTTGGTGTTTCCGCTAGAACGCCGAAATTTGCTCCAATAAAAATCCCGCTTAGCTTAATGTTCGCAGTTTGGATATTTGATTTTAAGCCTAAACCATTTTTGACTGGCACGTTAACATATTTCTAAAACTTTTTATTTATGATCATGAAACCAGTTGACTATTTTCCAACTTTAAGATTGGTTGCAACCAAGATGTTGAAATTTAAATCATATCCCACTGAAAATGCTCTCGAAAACCGCTATTTAATCCTCCCAAACTCACTCAAAAAATAACCAGGTTATGCTCTCGACCATCTATATAAACTTAAAAAGTGCAAAGTTTTGCTTAATTAATTTTAAAACTAAGTTAGTTATGTTTTATTTGCATCTTTCTCAAAGATTTGAATATGCACTTCTATCTTTAATGAAAACACAGATTCCACCCGTCGTACCATCATGACAGCTAAAGGTATCTCATAATAAATCCAAAAATACAAGCCTCAATAAGACAACAATATCGATTTCAGAACTAAAAATATAAAAGGCTGAAACCTCTCTAGGTGAACACAAATTCAGTCCTGAAAAATTAATTCAACTCCCAAAATCAATCCAAACTGAAGCTCTTAATTCAATCTTTAGCTCACCATGCAACTGAATTTACAACTCAACCTCGAACACATTCGCAGCGCAATCCTAAACGCAATCAGCAAATCAACTGCCAACCGAAGCCCCAACTCAACCAATTAAACAATAAATCAGCTCTTAAATCAACTCTAAACCTAACCCAAAATCAACCCAAAACAATTCCACATCCGACCCCTCAACATAACTTAGCGCGAAAGAAATTTCCACCCTCTACCTAATTATACACTCAACCGCCAACATAACCCCGAGAGCATAATCTAAGTTTAAATCAGCCTAATCTAACCTCCCGAACTCAACTTCAACTCAAAATCTATTCAACTCTAACTCGATTTCAAATGAACCATCAAAAGAAAACCAAGCTCAACCATAACTTAACCTTCAATACAACACCAACTCAACCTTCAACAACACCACTTCAACATGAACTCAACTTAATCTAATTTTTTGCACCTCAATCTCCGACTGAACCCTCAAATAAATCCTCAACTTAACCCATCGCTCAACCCCAACTCAACATTCAAATCGACAAACTATCGACACTATATGCCTACGTGAACTCAACTCAATGCCTACTACCCCCAACTCAACCTTCAACTTAACCCCAAACTCAATGTCCAACTCAATCCTCAAATAAATGTAAATGAACTCAACTCAAAACAACTCAAGCATGAACACAACCACAAATAAAATCACAACTAAACCGTTGACTCTCACGCAACTCAAACACAGCTAATTCCAACTCCACCCCAACTCTGCTTTGAACTCACTCCCAACCCAACCCCTTAGTCAACATGACGAACTTCTAGCTAAACCCTAACCCAACGACAACCCAACTCTAACACTACTCCAATTCAACCCGGAAATGGAACCCAACCCAACCCCAAAATCAAAGCTCACTCAGGCTTCAAAACCTGTTTTTATAAAAAATTTGTAAATATTTATAAAAGCAAGTGGCTTCAATTAGCATGGCAGATATTTGATCCACTTGACGTGTATAGGTTCAAAAAGGTTTTTGAATTCTTCGCCATGACCAGAAAATTATTTCCAAATCGGACAAGTCGTTCATTCAGACAGCGAACGGACAATTTTTTTTTTTTTCCTTTTTCGGACTCAGAAACTTTCAAAACGTCGAAAAAAGTAGTTTTGGGCCAACAAAATTGTTGGTCATTTTTGAAAGGATTTCAATAATTTTGGCCCTTTTGAAGCGAAGTTAAATTAGGTCTATCCGACTCCTCGAATGACACTCCTCTCACAAATTGTCATCTTATAAAAATTTCTTTTTACATATGTCGCTATTAGTTTGCCATTTTACTATATTTCCATTATTTTTAGAAGGGAAGTCTTTAAATAGTTTTCCTAAATTGTGACGCCGCTTCCCATTATAACATATGTATGAAAAATCTGAATTAAAGTGATTTATCTCCCAACTAAATAAGGTTAAATTTTAACTACAAAACAATTCACAAATTTTCAGTTCAACAAAATTTGTTTACTGTTTTTTTTGTTAAAATGATTCCATGCATTGATTCAATTTACATCAAAATTTGTAAATGGGTACATGACGGATTGTCACATTTCTCATCAACATAAAAAATAGAACGTCAATCCCGTTTCTTCGAATGGACTCAAACGTTAACAAAAATTGCTTATTACTAAAACGCGTATTTATACAAAATTTCGAAGGAAAACAAAAATAACAAAAACGTGCTACTGGAAGTACGAAGAATGTCGAGTCCTGGAAAAAAAAATTCTTCTCCAAAAACCCCAACTCATTCAATTTCATGTTCAAATCACTGATTAAAATCGGCCAACAAAGTATTTGTCAGCTGTTCTAACTAGCTTTGAAGCGAATATCATCGTTACGACTGGTACCATTTGATAAAGTGGGATCAAACGATTTGTAATTTTTTTAGGAAAGTCACACGTTACAATCAAGATTGTGACGATGGTTTGATACGTAGCAGTTGTACGATCACATATATAAAACAGGTTGATTTTCTATACAAAATTTAAAGATTAAAATCAGTTCCCACCATTTCCCCTCGAAATTTATTCAACATAAAAAACTATTAAGAGGTTTCTCACAAACCTCCTCTAATTGGTTTCCAAACACATAGTTACAGGTAGGTAGGTAGGTAGTTTATAGAATATAATCAATTACTCATTTATAAAAATAACAAAAGAAGTATACTTACGTCTTTGTATCAACATTAACCCAATTATAATTAGGTTCAATATTATAAATTTTTAAATAATTTCCTTCATCATTAACTTGATCCATCATATTCATAGGATGATCATCGTGAACACCTATTTTATCATCAATCGTATATAACAAACGCGTACGATCACGTGGATGTGTATTCTGTAAATTATATGTATCATAGTAGTGGTGATCATGTTCATGATCATCCCTTGTCGATTTAGTATTACGATCACCATCCGATGTAATCATTAATTTTACATTTTTGTTGTGGCTGGTTACGACACGATCATGGTTAGAAGAATTTAATGGATTTTTAAATAGTTTTGTTGCTGGATAATAATGATAATTAGATTGGTGAGGTTCTGTTAAAATTGTTGTATTTGGATTATATGTCCTCTTTAACGGTATAACTGTATTATTACCCCTGCTGCTTTTTAAATTATTTATTAAATTTTCTTGAGAATTTTGTTGTGGATGTTGCTGCTGATGGATAGTTTTCTTTCTACGATCATTTATTAATTTTGAAAGGGTTAATATATTATTCCGATCTATCGCAGACGGTGTAACAATTGTATTTTTATATATTGGTGGCACTACAACATTGTGATTTAAGAATGGTTCTGTATTTATCTCATCGTCTTGAAGATAAAAATGATTTAAATCGTTTGACGTTTTTGGTGCCGGTAATAAATTGATAGCTTCATGTTCGTAGAATGGATATAATTCGGGCCTTACTGTTTTTGGGTGTAAATTAAATTTAGTTTTTTTACTAATTGTTGGAGTCATCGGTGGATATAATAAATCGCCGGGAGCGGGTTCATACATATCTATGTTCCTGTCGCCATCTAATAACCCATTTGGAAACGTATAATAGAATATGTCTTCAGGTGGTTGTTTAAATGCAGGCAACGTACCAATATATCTTGGTGTCAAATCAAAATTACGGCGTCCAATAACCGGACCATAAACTGGACGCCGATATCGCCGTCCTCTTGGAAAACATTTTCTTAGTCGTCGTCTCCGTTTAGGCGTTTTAAATCGCCTGTCTATTATAACTGTTGTACCAATATTATCATCACTAGCACCAAATCCAAATAAATATTTTAACAATCCAAATCGTTTTTGTATCACATTTTTTTCACCACTCGCGTCACTCACATTAGCACTTGCATCAAATTGATGACCACAAATTAAACGAACAAATTGAAAGAAAATTAAAATAACAAAATACTTCATACTGCCTTGTATTGCGTATAAGTCTGATCGGCGACGGTTGCACTTGAATTACCGAAATAATAAGAGTTTACAAGCCATTTTATAAACATTAGTTTTTGAGTGTGACCGATTTTCAACACATTGTACTCGTTATATTCAAGTTAAACATGAAATTGAAAATTATGTTAAAGCCTAATTGTAAAATTGAGATTAGTTCCAAAATATATGTGGTACACACTTACATGTCACATACATTATGTACAAAGAAAGTAATATTATCTATTGGTACATATTTAAAGTTTAGACAACTGTTGTTCTTTTCTTATAATTCATTCAAGATGATCCAAAATCACATCGATCTATCTCTAAATATATGTACTATGTTTCATATATATACATAATAAAGTTTAAACAGGTCTAATAAAATATTTAACAAAAAAACGATACCAAAGGTTATGCCAGCCATAAAACAAAAAAAAATCAGCTTTTAGGACAGACAAACAATGTTATTGTTATAAACTAGACTCTATCACTGGTTAGGTAGTATGATAATATTTAGAATTGTATAATGTAATATTAAAATATGCTCGATAATAAATTGTACACCCAAAATGAAACATAAAGAAGCAGTTAGAGTTAAAAAGTGAAATTTTATATTGTTAAGAAGAAATTTATGTAAATTTTTCATGCCCACAATATATACAACTGATAATAAACTTGTTAATTTACACATTTAATGGCTTAATCAAAAGTCAATTTGGGAGTTTTGTACGTAGAATTTTATAATCGAAATCCAATGTAAATTTTTAGTCGACAAAAGAGTTAAATTAATTATATTCGAAACAGTATATTTGCCCGATAACAACCAGAATTATAATTTACGAAATTTTTCTAAAGGCGGCAACATCAACATCATACTTGAAGACACAATCCACCATAAACTCAACAACGCTAAGTTCTCGTCTCATAATTTTTGGTCAAAACAAGTTGTCTTGAAAAATGTCTTTGAAAGAAATGTTTATCTTGAGATAAATTATTTGTAGATTTATACATTAAACATAATTCTATAGGGTGGTCCATAATTAAATGAACTATTTGTTTGTTGAATTTGTTCAGTAACTAAAAAAAATCTTCAAAGTAATGACTGAAATCTTTCATTGTCATCATTACCATTCGTTTTGCTTAAATGTTATCACTGAAATGTCGTGAATGTTGTCCGAAGTACTGCAGATTAAATGTTTTTCCTGAATATTGGGGTCAAAAACAATATTTAAAAATCTTTAATAAAAGATAGAAATACAACAGGTGTGGAAGCGATGCAGTGTCACTAACTCACTTTGTCTTTGCTAAAAAAAATCGACGGTGGTGCCATTAAGCAAACCGGAAAATGTTGGAACAAAATTATTGGTTTAAATCTATGCTAATACAACTTAAAATAACAGATAATAACTTATTTTGGTTCTTCTTTTTGTTAAAATAAACTTAAAAACTTAGTAGGCAGGTTGCTTCTAAGTAAATAATAGTCGCAAGTAATTATAAGCACTTATGTTTCATGTCTTTGCTAGATTTACTATTGACGATTGGAAAACTGTAAAATGCGATACCTATCGGTAATAATGTGAACCCTACGCTCTTCATGAAATGACATTTCCCTCCATATAAAACATATGGAGAGTGAAACTATCGGAATTAAATTAAACCCTACGCTCTGCATGCAAAATCATGACAGTCCAATCATCAATTGACGATTGGAAATATAGAAAAAGCACTACCTATCGGAACAAAATAAAGCTGTAACAACGACCAAAAATTAGCATCAGCGCTCGCATAACGACTAAAATATGATATAGTGGAAATTTTTTGAAGCCGAGTAGCCACAATTTTTTTTTTCCAAAATCACGGCTCCAATCGTCAATAGTTAATCACAAAACACAAAAGTATAAGTAGAATTAAACCAAAATAAAATTTTAAGCCAGCGTATTCGCCACTCTTTGAATATTTTTTTCTAGCACTAACATTAGGTATCTAGTAAGGGAAACAAATTCAGTTACATACAATTCCCATGTATTTTTCATTCGTTTTGACTTCGTTTTTGTATTTTCGGTTTATTATTTACATACATACATATATGTAGACATTCCATAGTCATAGCCTTGCCACATTTATCGAAAATAGCCTAAAATCACTTAATATCTTAACTCCAAAAAGTCATAACTCGTGAAGAAGGGGACAGGAAGGAGTAAAATGTTGGGATACTCCATTTTCCATCGAACACTTTTCCTGAAAGAAGTTATGCGCCTGGTTTTTTAAAAAAGTAATGAATAATATATGAATATATATTAGAGTGCACAAAAAATGTATGGTAAATTTTAAAGTATTTCTTTGTGATGTTCGCTGGGCCAAATCTAAAAGTAGGTTCAAAATAATTAATTTAAGTGATAAAAAAATTATAAAAGTTCAAAATTAAATGGTGCTCAACGCAAAAACGTGCAAAAAAAAAACGAAAAATTGCCGAATTCTTGCCAATAAAATATAAATCTCACACATGTTTTCAAAAAAAATTGAATATACCATTTCTTGAAGTAAAATTGTATGCACTATCGATTAAAACCACAAAAAATGGTGTTTTGTTATCAATAAAGGTAGTTCTGAGCAATTTTTTGTAAAATTTTATGACTTTTTTCGCCTTTTCTGTAAAAAGCTTTGCAAGTCGATAATACAAGAGGTTTTTTTAAATACGGAAAATACACAAGAGCACTTAATAACCTTTCAAACGTGATATTATACTCTTTGATATCTTACGTGGATCAAAAACTATAAATCATTTTCTAAAACCAGAATTTTCGATTGAACGCAGTTTTTCATAACTTTTGCGAATGAGTCTAAAGTTGGTGTATTTATTTTTTATTTTTTTTAAAATTTCACAATAATTAAATTTTTGATGCATTAAATAACCTTTTAAACGATATTACACAATGCATTGCAATATCTTTGATCCTTGACAAGGGGAACGCGGGCGTCATTTTGGATAAACGGGATTACAATGAACGAGTATTATCAACAATAGCCGAAGTTCCATACAAAGAACACACTTGGAGAAACAACAATCCAAGGGACCCTCTCAACAACATGGTCAAACAAGCCAAAAATGTAACAAAGGAAATAGCAGCTTTATTGAATGATCGTCAATTAGAGTACAAATTTCACGTTACCAATCCGAAGGTATCGAAGCTTTATGCATTGCAGGAAATTCATAAGCCCGGTAACAAGATGAGACCAATTGCATCAAACATCTCGACACCTAAACGAAATGATTCCACCACCAGAAGGATGCAGTATAATAAATTCAAAGGAGTTAGTGGAAAAACTAACAGATATAACATTAATTCCTGATGAAATATTAGTATCATTTGATGTGACGGCATTGTTCCCGAGTATCCCAATAAAAACAGCAATAAACAATTTGGAGGATCATCTTTTAAAAAATCAAGTACCAGCAAGTCAAATACAAGCTTACATCAAAATTGTCGATACATGCATGGAGCAAAATTTTGTTCAATTTCGAGATAAATTTTACCAGCAAACATCCGGAACATCCATGGGAAGCAAATTGGCGCCATACCTAAGCAACGTATTCATGAGCAACATGAAGGAAAATCTAAAACAAAACTTCAACCTGTTTCCGAGGATTTGGCTTAGATATGTAGATGACATTTTTGCAGTAGTGAAATAACCCCATTTGTCAGCTATTTTCAACCATATTAATACAATAGATCCAGCAATTAAGTGATATCCATGGAAACCGAGGAAAATGGCATTTTGAACTTTCTGGATATAAAAATCATCCAAAATAATAACAATAAACTAAAATTTGGAATTTTTAGAAAGTCTACAAATACAAATAGATTCATAACAGTAGATTCATTTCACCATGTGACGCACAAGCAAGCAGCGTTTCATTCTATGGCGCATAGATTATTTAATATATTTTTACTTTTTTATCAATGTTTTTGTTGAATGTTAATTAATTCATGTAATTTCTAATATGCTACCGGTGGTTAGACCATTTTAATTGTGTTTCGATTAACACGAGAAGTATATTAGTATTTACGAACGGTAATTCAACGAAACCGACTAATAGACATAATTCTATTTATTTAATTAAATGATTTTAATATGTTTCGAAGATTGTAAGAGAATCCAATCCAGTCTCAAACTGATGAGCTTATGATTATGAAAAAATCAATCTTCTCATCAGGCCGCGGCGACTGGACTGATTATACCACAATTTACATTCTATATATATAGAATGTGCTGTGATTAAAGTACTAGCGAATCGTACTAATCATACAGTGGCTGGAAACACCGAATTAGTCAAAACGTTTTTGCTTCGAGTAGGAAAGACGATTTCTCTAAACATATTACACATTCAATAAAACAAATTGTTTTTAGTCAAATTGTCTCGTGTTGCTTTATAGGTTGGTGTGAATTGATTTCATAGAATACAAAATGTCATCGGAGTCAGAGGATGATTTTGTATTATGTGCTTATTATTTTATATATAAATATGATAAACCAACCTAAAGATTCGACAGTATTGTAGGTATATATATATATATATATATATATATATATATATATATATATATATATATATATATATATATATATATATATATATATATATATATATATATATATATATATATATATAAATATATATATATATATATTTTATATATATATATATATATATATATATATATATATATATATAAAATATATATATATTTACAGGGTGAGTATTTTAAAAAATGCCAGGCTTTTATCTCGAGAACGGTGCTAGATAGGAGAAAATTACTTAAAATGAAATTTGTTAAGGGTCGAGGGGGACGTCTAGTGGTGACCTTGAATGACCTTGAAACTCATTAGTTCCAGAGATATAGACTAAAGTTACGATTTTTTAAATTAGAACCTATACTATTGAGTGTTTTTTTGTATTAAGCAATTAAAAGTAAATACTTTTTGCTCACGCAAAATTTTTGTAAATTGTATAATTTCAGAGATATGAGCAAAAATTGATATTCACTAAAGTAAACGAGTTTTCGCACGCAAGTTCTACATTAGAACATTGTAACAACAAATAAAAATAGATAATATCAATAGTTCTTTGATTTATTATGCAATTGTTTATTTTATTACTATGTTCTACCTGTTAAGTATATGCAATTTAGTGGGCATGCAATTTTGCGTGAGCAAAAAGTATTTACTTTTAATTGCTTAATACAAAAAAACACTCAATAGTATAGGTTCTAATTTAAAAAATCGTAACTTTAGTCTATATCTCTGGAACTAATGAGTTTCAAGGTCATTCAAGGTCACCATTAGACGTCCCCCTCGACCCTTAACAAATTTTATTTTAAGTAATTTTCTCCTATCTAGCACCGTTCTCGAGATAAAAGCCTGGCATTTTTTAAAAAACTCACCCTGTATATATATATATATATATATATATATATATATATATATATATATATATATTTATATTTATATATATATATATATATATATATATATATATATATATATATATATATATATATATATATATATATATATATATATATATATATATATATATATATATATATATATAATATATATATATATATATATATATATATATATTTATATATATATATATATTTATATATATATATATATATATATATATATATATATATATATATATATATATATATATATATATATATATATATATATATATATATATATATATATATATATATATATATATATATATATATATATATATATTTATATATATATATATATATATATATATATATATATATATTATATATATATATATATATATATATATATATAT